>JALAZF010001046.1:0-363810 GCA_022829125.1 Lathyrus tuberosus
GTTAGGGTTCTTCCACGATTCTACCACGAGAGGGTGGTGGATCATTACGATAACCCCCGGAATGTTGGATCCTTCGATAAGAACGACCCCACAATAGGCACTGGTCTTGTCGGAGCACCCGCGTGCGGTGATGTCATGAAGCTTCAAATTAAGGTTGACGAGGTCACCGGGAAAATCGTCGATGCTCGCTTTAAAACCTTTGGATGCGGATCCGCCATTGCTTCCTCATCCGTCGGTAGGTTGTTTTGTTTTGATTGTTTGTGAGAGTTAACGGAAAAATTCGGTTTTTATTTAGGGTTTGAGCTTTGTTCCTTTTGTGGTGTTTGAATTTTAATTTTCTTTTTTATCTATTGTTCTGTTCCTCCTCTGGAATTTGATGATTGCGATTATGATATTGTCAATTGTTATTATTATTGTGTTTCTAATTCTTAGTTTCTGGCTTTGCAGCTACTGAGTGGGTTAAGGGAAAGCAAATGGAAGAGGTTTTAACCATTAAGAACACGTAAGTTTCAGGAACTTTTGTTGCAAGTCTGTGTTTCGGTTGTGGAATCAGTTTGTATTATATGGTTTAGTTGTTTATATTTATTTTTTTTGTACCTGTCATTGTGTGAAGAATAGTTATACCCCTGAGAAGGTTGGGTATTCATAAAAGTAACAAACTAGAATGTTGCCATAATAAGCATGGAAACAGTTCTGAGTTATAGCGAGTTTTATTTATTTTGTCCCTTTTCCTTTCCCTTTTTCTGCAAAGTTAAAATTTAAAGTTCTAGGCTTTACAATTCTTCACCTTCAGCAAACAAGGATATTGGTTGGTTGTAGAATTAACATATTTGGGTTCTTTAATGGTTGGTGTTGGATGATTTGGTTTTGTTCTTTTCATTTATCGACGAGGACAAGCTACTGAATGATATTTTGTTGTTGTGTTTTGGGCCTTTTCCATTCAAAGTTGTTGTATTTAGATTCGTGCCCAGCTCTAGAATTTAATCTTACAAGGTGATTCTAGCTTAAGCAATGCTTCCGTGACTAATAGTTTTGGTCATGTTGGTTTTTTTAGTGGCGCGTTGTTAATGTCATGCAGTGAGATTGCAAAGCATTGCTCAAGAATATTTGCATCTTTTGCTGTTATGTTTTGGACCTTTTGGTTTCTGCTATGTGCCCATCTCTAGGATTTAATCTTTCTAGATAATTCTACCTTGAGCAATGCTTCCACAACTAATAGCATGTTTCTTGTTCCTGTTCTTATCTCCTTTTGTATGATGACTAGTTAATGAATTATGGATCTATTGGACCTTTTAGATTCTAAGTCATGCTTATCTCTAATATTTAATCTTACTAGATGATGATTTTAGCATAAGCAATGTGTCCATGATTAATTGTTTTGATCTTATTAGTTTTAAATTGACACATAATGAATGTCCTGCAGCGAGATTGCAAAGCATCTTTCACTCCCACCAGTTAAGCTTCACTGCAGCATGCTTGCTGAGGACGCCATAAAAGCAGCTGTTAAAGATTATGAAGCTAAAAAGGCCTCCGCAGCTGGTGCTGCTACTGCCTGATTTCTTCCATTTGTTGAATGATGATGAAAAAAGCAGTAGTATGGTCGATTGCACGTCATTAAGACATCTTTAGTCAGACTTTTCGTGGTTGGAAGTACACTGATATATTGTATTCTCATGAAGTCAAATAAGTACTTGTACCGCTGGCTATAGTTTGTTATTTGCATGGTTTGTCTGTAAGAATCCTATAATATATTTTTTGTTTAAATATGTACACAATACAATCTGAGTATGTACATGTAATATTTAAGTCCACGGCTTCATACTTAGTTGGGTGCACAGCACCATATTATTACACGGTTTTGTTTATCAACCATATTTTTGTGATAGAAACCAGGTGTTTTATTAAGAACATACATGGAAGAACTCTCCGAATTACATAAAAAGAACACCAGATATGCAAGGGTCAAATGTCTGTGTAGTGTATACCCATTCCTCTCCATCCATCTCTTATTATTTGCAGGAGACATGCCTTATTTTCTCAACTAGCAACAATTGGTTAGAACATGTTAGACAATGATAACAGCAGGTGAGACCCAGCTATATATCACATTTATTAGAAAATTATGATTGGTTCTTGTTGTTTGCAAAACCTCATTGGCAACACTTAGAATAATTGATGTATTTAATATATAATAATGTTCAGATACATTATTTATTCAATAAACTTTAAAAAAAAATTGTTGTTTATAATAGTAACCGGAGGGCGTACATTGATATAAGGTCTTATAAGTCAAAATGTTTTTGTTAAGGATTTTGAATTTTTTACCCGAATAATTTAGTTTTTCAAAAAAAATTATAATCTATGTTTCAAATAATTTTTTAAACTACCCAATTTAAAAAAAAAATGGTTAGAGCATTAGTGTCAAATTAATTGGTGACTGTACATAAATATTAAGAAGAGACGTCAATTGGATTGGAGGTTGCATCTAGTGTTGTCAATCCAATTGCACATAAATATTAAGAAGAGACGTCAATTGGATTGGAGGTTGCATCTAATGTTGTCAATCCAATTGACGTTTATGTGTAAAGTTAGAGTTGGTGCCAATTGGCTTGACAATGGTGTGTGTTGTGTGTATTTATAGTATAAATAGAGGTGTCTTTTACCATTTCAACACCATACCTTTTATCACAATATTTTTTTCTTACTATCAGTAGCTCTATTATGATCGTTAAAAGAAACGGGCATGTAATTTATTCTACAACAAAGTCTCTGATGAAAATGCTTTTTTGGAACCTCCAAAGTTTCGAGCATCTTGAAAGGAGTTTGAAAACTTGGTTAGATGGAGAGATTAATGATGGAGGAAAAATTAGAAGTATTGAGAGACTTGTCTTTTATATCTCAAGTGCAGATGAAAACAATAATATGCAGCGAATATGGGTGCGAGTGAAAGATGACAGTGATGTTAGGGATATGACGTTTGCATCAGATGATATTGTTTTGATTGTTGTTATATCTTAGATATGTTGTGGTGTTATGTCTTAAGGCTTGTATTTGTTGTTTGTGTTGTTGTTTTAAATTGTGTTTAAGTTGGTGTAATGTTTTGTATTAACATTGTTGTAACAAAAAGTTGTTAATATATCAAAATCTAAGGTTACCTAAATTGAAAGGAAAAAATAAATTATGATGCAGAAGTTGCTCCGACATTAAGACAATTTTTTCGATTGTGTACGGGCTGACGACATATACTACATAATCTTATCATTTTATCAGCCGTATCTATTTTGATTCTAATACGCGTGCTGTTTGGGTGACCTTTTTTTTCTTTCTTCGCATCTAATCGTTGTGCCAAACTATGTCCCCTTGATATGGAGGTCAATATTCCTCCATTACTAGCACTGCGAAACTTTTGTTGTAGACAAACACAACACACACTAGTACCAAGCTAATTGGCGTTAGCACTATAACTTTATACATATGTGTCAATTGGATTGACAACACTAGGTGCATGTTCCAATCCAATTGGCGTCTCCTCTTAATATTTAGGTGTAGTCGTCAATTGGTTTGACACCAATGTTCTGACTAGTTTTTCTTTTTGGAAAATGGGGGTAGTTTGGAAATTTATTTGAAATGTGGGTTATTTTGAGATTTAAAAAAAAATGGATTATTTGGATAAAAAATTCGAGTATTTTCGGTCTACCTTCAATTACTACTCATATGCTAATGCATATCAACTAAAAAGAAGGATGAGGCATATTTATGTGATTTAGCTTGGAAATCATATATGAATGAATATTAGGATCATATTAGCAAGACCGTGGTAAATATCATACGTGCTCTGGTTTTTGTGAATAAGTTTATTTTGTTTTTTTCTTATATTTTGGAGATACATTTTCGAGCGCACTTAAAAGGAACACAGTGTTTATAAGTGAGTAATCCATCTTTTATTTGTCAAAATATGGTTCATAGATGCATATACAGAATCACCCAAAAACAATTACGGAGATACATATACAGAATCACTTGAAAATAATTACACAGATGCATCTCTGGATTAACCCCTGAAAGCAATTTGTGCTTCAAAAGTGCATCATTCGCTTCAAATTTGTCAAAAAATGGCTTGAAAATGCATCTTTGTAATTTGTTAAGGGTTATTCCATAGATGCATCTCCGAAATAACACCTGAAAGCATTTGGGAGTGTAATGGCATCAAGTGTACCAAATTGATATTTTTTATGTCATTTATACTAAGAATTTCATGCTAAATATACTAATGTAATTCAAACATGTCATATATAAAATTAGACAATAATACAAATCCAAACATTAATCAATTAATCGAAAACGTTATCACGATATATAATTTTCTCAGAAAATACAATAGTTGCCAAAATACAAATAAAAATAAACTATTGTGTATATCTAACCCCCTGTTTCTACTTTGTCGCCAGTACTCCAAGGCATCGACTAAGATGGCATGTAAGACGACCATACCAAAATTGCTTTCATTAAAATCTTTTCTCTCCATGGCATCTCTCGCAATCGTCGCAATATGTTGAATGACCGACAACAAGTCTTGGGCGTGGCCATTCGTAGCTGGCTCCTCTTCCAATATCTCCCAATGAGCTAGTCTAGGTGGTGCTCCCGGGACATCTGGTGTCATGTAAGAATGTGACACTTGATAGAACCAATGAACATAGTTTTGTGTACCAGCCTATGGATCGGGAGTTGGTACATTTTGTGCCTCATCTGGTGCCATATGATATAAAAATCATCGTGTATGGCATCAAGATCTCTATGACGGATTGTTAAAGGAACATATACAAAGAGAGGACTTGGAATAATCTAAAGAATCCTGAACTGGTGCATGACCCGCTCAGGCAGGTGTGTATATATTAGCTGCGACCTACAAGTCAACCATCCAGAGTATAACGTTATGTCGTTCATGGGACGCATGTGATGGTGACCATCGTACAGGCATAAACATATGTAATCTGCTATAGTGTTGTCAGTAAACACCATGTACGACTCTATCACCTAACCCCCTCTGAACTGGGAAAAGGACCAAGCACGTGGCCAATCTTCAATATAGTCCATGTCATGTTCCCCTTAGGGGATAGATGTCGAACATGATGTCCTATGCAATTGGTTCGACAAGTTAAACTAGAGACACCACAAAAGCAATTACTAGATTTTGGAACACAAAAGTAGTAAATAACACGATAATTGTTTGCCAAGTTTGGTGAAACTACACCTACGTCTGTAGGGTTAAATCCACTACCCAATAAAGGAAATTCAATATTAGTAGTTTAATTAGTCTTACAAGCAACAACAAAACCTATGTTGTGCAATGCCTCTTCCTAACACTATCCAATGACTTTCTATTTAGGGCTCCCCACTAAACATGACAATCTACTCATTTTTTCTCAATTGCACAACACGTGATTGGAGATTGCAACTCAATAATCAATCTTGAATACTTTCACTTAACAATAGAGAAACCAATTATGCCAAATTACTTAAACATAATGGTGTACATACAACAATAACAATTACTCAAAATAAATCCTAGAACTCTAAAATTCTTAGTGTATTGCTTGGCTTCCAATGTAAATTTTGAGTTCCTTATATAGAATAATAATTCTGGGCTTTTCTTCATGGATTTGAGATTTGATTTTGTCCATAATTAATGCATAACATGTTGGATATCATGTGTTCCATAAATATCTCCAACAAGATATGATTTGTTTCAATTTAAATTCAAATGTAAATCCTCAATTAAATCTAAATCAATCTCTGTCCATCTTTTAAACAAATCACCTAATCATATTACTAACCCAATTATCAATAAAATATGATCCAAAATTTGACCATAAACTCTTTTGAAACACAACAATATTGACAAGTTGCACAAGGCTCAAATGTCGTACCTCATGCTACAAAATTGTGTCCAACATGTGTTCCTTCTCCACCTCCATACAACTTAAGCATGCTAGATAATCTCGAACACTTTGAATGCTTCTTCATGTTGTTGTTTTGAAAAATGCATCCAATCCAATAGGAAATACAATCACCCCCTTTGGCAAATTATAGAAAAACAACTTTTCAAGATATAACACAATCATCAGTCTTCCAAATATCATATATAAGTATAATAGCAGAAAATCAATAGCATTAATCACAAATGCCACACAAAACAATGCTCTAGAATCAATTAGACAAACATGCAATCATTCACAACTTAGTCATGCATGTCACTAAGTCTTAACAACACTACTATTCCCTCCTTTTGCCATAATTTGGCAAAGGGTTAATATCAAATAACACCTAGATATCAGTCATTCATAGGTTAGTATGTTAGCACATACACGACCAAAAACATGAGTAGAACAATCATAACAACATCTATAGACGCACAAGCATGAGATCCGTTTTATTTTACATAAGTTCAAATAGGCTATAGAGCATTTACAAGTCCAAAAAGACCACGCCCAGATACAAGGGCCAAAATAACTAAGTTAGAACATCTAAACTTATTCTTCAATCCACCCTCTACAGTTCTTATAAGAAATCCAATATTCATCCACCTCTGAGTCAGAATCATGTTTTTGAGAATGTATCTTCTTCACAACCTTCATCTTGGTGACAAACTCTTTTCTAGTTGTAGATGATCCAACAGATGATTCACCAGATGCATCTCCATCATTTGCAATAAAAGAGGAACCAAACTCTTTCTTCATCATTTCTTCATGAAATCTTTCAGTAGCTTTAATGATGGATTTTCCCTTATTAGAGGGTCTCTTCTTTGAGTTTACAAACATTTTACTCACTTTGAAAGAGACATTTGACTCATTTTGGGAGAAAAGAAAGGGAAGCAAGAGAAATGTCGTAGAAGAATGAAATTCTTGCTTGTAACGAAGGTCTATATAAAAGGAGGTTTATAAACAAGTATATTCTGCATTATTTCATGTGCAACACATACACAGAGAGAGAGAGAGAGAGAGGGGGGAGAGAGAGATATAGAGAGAGAGACTCGTACATACCTCCTTAGCATTGAGTGATATTAATTCTCATAAATGCAGTAGTGTATTCAGCTTCATCACAAGATAAGGTTACACATGTTCGCTTCTTGCTAACCCAAAATATCATGTTGTTGATAAGAGGGAAGAATCCATCACTATTATCTTCACTATTGTAACTTATCATGAGGTTCTCCTTGTCTGCCAAACAAACTTTATTTAGTGCAGTATCACTTCTTCAAATATCAAAACTTCTTTTGACAGACTCCTTTCAAGCCATATCCTTCTGTGATAAAACCATATTTCCATCCTTTTTTAATGATGAACATAATGACTAAGGCATTAGCTTCAGAATCTGACTATGATCTTATCAAACTAACAACTTGCTCATCTTTCCTACGAGTTGGAACCTCAATTAGCACTATGTTATTCAAGATGTATGTCACAACTTGGAAAACATCTTCATTATCACATGTATCATCCTTCATTAGCTTTTCTTAAAATTTAGGAAGATATCCAACATCTTTTATCATGCTTGACTCAGGGTCAAACTGCATCTGATGTACAACATCATTGTCTTTCATAATCAATTAAACATCCTCTTCAGAGATCAAAGCTTTTTCTGACACCATCCTTTCAAGGTCAATCCTCGTTTGACATAAAAGCTTCATCACAATATCCCCATTAAGGAGAGACATGTTACCAAGATCAACATCCTTAGTAACCCCTTCATTGATTGGTTCATACCTATCATGAACGTCTTTGTTTATAAGAATAACATCTTCATCAGCACTGGCAGAGTTCTTAACAACACAATTAATGTTAGTAAAATTATTCTCCATGATATTCCTCATTATGTCAGCAAAACAGAGTTCTTTAACTTCCTAATTTAAGTACCTATTGAGAGAGGCATTATGCACATCCATTTGATATAACTTGAACTTCAAAAAAAAAACGAAAGTCTTGGACATAATCTGATGGTTCCAAGAAGGGAAAAGGAATCATTGATACTCCTTTTTCATCATCAAATATCATAGAGTTTCTTGATTTGATAGCAGCAACTGGCTTCACGTCAAAATTCTCTTTAATACGGGCATACCTATCCTTTTGAATAGTGAATATATACTTTTTGTTCTTTGTAGCACATACCAGAAGAATGTTATCATTCTTGCTTATCAATCTGTCACTTAGTGTTTGGACATCTTCTAAAGTATGATCATGGTTATTAATACGAGCACCATCAGTCTCAACATCTTAATAAACTTGATCATCATTCTCCTTATACACTTGAGATTTTGTCAACATGTTGGACATAATGTCCGATATATCGTCATCACCATCTGGACTACTCAATCTTGTTTCTTGGGAGTCTTCTCCATAAGACATTAGAATGTCATGATAATTTCTTATAGGTACAGACCTAGGTGGAACCTCACTCATTCTTCCACCAGTAGCTAGATCAAATTTATCTGATACATACACCTTGTTACTGGACTTTAACAAACCAGCTTCTGCTTCACCAAACATCATATCATGTTATTGGTTATTCAAACATTTAGAGACATGAGAAAGAATTATGTCATATCCAATATTCTTCTTCAGCTTCTTCTCCTGAAACACTATAGATTATTCAAAATTGGGAGGATCTCCAGTCTGACCATCAACCTTCCCTTTAATGACCAAATCCTCATGAGATAATTCAGACTTCTAAGAAAAATGTTGAGACATCTTCTCTGACATCTTGGTTGTTCTTTCTTCATACATAATGACTTTATCAATCTTGAGGTCTCACAAACCATTGAAGTCTTTCTCAGATGTGACCTTCTTCATAAGAACTTATTTACTTTTGTTGTTGACAAAATATTCAGACATGTTGAAGTTCATATTCCACCTTTGATCACACAGTTGGTTCATATTGGTAGATAATCCTTTTCTCAGTATAATCTCTTATTGATAATAATTAACCAATTTCCCTAAGCACTTGATTATTCCCTTTGCTCGATTTCCATGAGTTTTCTTATCTTTAGCCATGTGCCTGCTACTTTCACTATTAAAATACCAAACATTACTTGAGGAACTTCTGTGTTCTGTGTAAGATAGGAGCCAATTGATGTATCATTGGATTTTAACTTCTTCTTAGCGTGGACTTCCTTGCGTCCTTTGATCTTTAACTTAAGCCATTCGAAACAATAAGGCCTTGTATGTCCATATTTACCATATTGGTGATATATCAGAGGTTGTTTCTTATTGTGATGGGGTGACACACGTTGAGCACGATACCATGACATATGATCATGTAACACCCCAAAATAATTATAATATTTATTTAATTGATTTATTATGATTATTCGGTGTCTTGGTGAATTTTGGTGAATATTATGACGCTTGGTGACCTTGGTGTGGTGTTGTGGGGTAGCTTTGGGTTAAGGGGATATTGAGGCATTTAGAATTAGTAATATAATTAAGCTTATTTTGTTGATAATAATGATAAAATAATTTGGATAATTAGATTATTATTTAGATTATTATTATTATTAATATTTAAAATAATTAAGAGAACCATTAAGGGTAGGACGGTAATAATGAGAAGGTTAATGAGGATAATTTGGGTAAATCATAATTAGGGTCCAAGAGGTAGGTTTAACAAAAAGGAAAAGTGGAAAATTAGGAGAGTTATTTTGTGCAACCGTAAGAAGTGAAGACAAACTGAGGAAATGAGGCTAGGGCACAGAGAACGAGAGAATCAACCGTAGAACCCAAAAAGGAGAATCTTTTGCTGGAAAATTCAAGGTATGAGGGGGTAATTCGGGTTAATATGTCTAATATGGGTTTAAGGTAGAGTTAGGTTGTGTGTTATGTGTTTATGATGAATTTTCATGAATCTTTGTTGGTCGATTTCTGTTATGAATCTGGTATGTGTTGTTGTAATTTCTGTGAAATTTGTGTGAATGATTATGGTTGCTGTGATGAATAAGTGAACGAAACCAGGTCAGAGATTGAAGGTGGGATTAATGAATTAGGGCTTAATAATTAGAAATAAATTGATGGAAATAATGAAGTAAGACTAGAACTTAGATCCGTGATGAATCGAAGCTGTTTTGGGTCCGATTTTGGAAGATCGAAGGCCCTGGAATGAGAAGTTTTTCGTTCAGATGCGAAATCTGAGTTTTTGGAGGGTTTTCTGACAATATGCGTAATGGGGGGAGTATTACGCATAAGAGGGGACACACCCAGGGTGATACGCGTAGCATACGCACCCGTCCCCAGGGCCAGCACGGCCCTCTGCCAGTACGCGTAGGGTACGCGTAAGGGAATGGAGGCAATACGCGTATGGGAAGACATTACGCGTATGAGAAGCTGGGAATGAAGGGGTATACACGTATGGGAAGCAATTACGCGTATGTGGTTCTTGAGAAGTGGTCCTACGCGTATGGGATAACCATTATGCTTAGGGGACGATTGCAAGGACTTTTGAGAGGGGAACCATCTCTGCTCGTACGCGTAACATGGATGATGATATGGGTAAGAGAGGCCTGGGAAGGTGGCCCTACTCATATGATACACAGGCCAATGGGCGAGGAATTGAGCCATACGCATATGGGGCATGATCATACGAGTATGGGCAGGGCAACTGGCAAATTTGACCATTTTTGCGATTTCTGTCCCGTTTTCGCTTGTGATGCAGTTTCCTTGAAACTTAAGACTATGATGAAGTAATAAAACATGAGTAAACTAGTAATGAGGGTGAATGGAGTAAAATTGGGAATATCTTGACGTAACGATGATGACATGACGAATTGTGAGGTATAGTGACGAATCGTGATGAGTGCGATTTGGTGTTGTATAATGATGTTTGATGATGATTCATGAATGATGATGCAATTATGATGATTTTATGATGATGATTATTATGACGATTTGCATCATGCATTCATGGGATAGTTAGGACTCTGGTCCATTTGGTGGCTTCAATCCCATTGTGTGGATTGAAGTGTTTTGTGACATGCTCTGGTTCTTGTGTAGAATCGATCCTATTGGTGGGGATCTTTGGAGGGTGATGGCCCAGTGTCAATCAATTATGATGAATTAGTACCACATGCATGAGTCTGTGAGGTTGCATTTGCATCTTGGGTGACATTGCATTTTATTGATGTAATTGATGTGCTAATGATGTTTGTGAATGATTTGATGATGTTTGTGTTTATACTTTATCCTTGCTTATATCTTATATATTGATTCATGATTACTCACCCTGCCTGTTTGAATGTTGCCTCCACGTGGGTAACGTGCAGGTGATCAGGCTTAGCTTTCTTGGTGCATGAAGATTTAGCTTTCGAAGTATTTTGATTTCTCCGTCGATTTAAGGATCTTGCTCTGATATGTAACATCGGGTCGGGACATTTGAGTCGAACGATTTATGTTCTTTTATTTATTTGCATAAGGATGTTTTATGATGTTTTGTTTAAGAAGTTTTGGATTATAAAATTATGTCTTAAATTTTAATTTCCACTGCGTGATGTTTAAATAAATTATGATGGTAAAACCCGTGTTACGGAGCAGGTGGTTATTTGATGAATTGTGACGAAATGTGACGCCCTTTTTGGGACTTTACTCTGATTAAATCGTTGTATTTATTCCTGATGTTTGTTGGGTAGAAAAGGGGTTTACATTAGTGGTATCAGAGCATGTCGATCTGTCCGGCCAGGTTTTACATGATGTCTGTCCCCTGTCAGTCGACGAGTGTGTGTACACTGTCGATGTTTTGTTTCTTCTAACCTTGTTGGTGGTATGCAGGATGGATGGAAGAAATGATCGTGATATCGCTGATGCGTTGGAGTCACTTGCTCCAGCAATGGCTCAGAACAATCAGAATGGTGGAGCTTCTGACGAGTTTCGTGCTTTGGGGAAGTTCCAGAGGAACAACCCGCCGACTTTTGTGGGTACTCAGGATCCAGAGAGTGCACAGAAGTGGGTAAAGGTGATTGAGAAGATCTTCCGGGTGATGGGGTGTACTGACGCTCAACAGGTACAATTTGGAACTCACATGTTGTCAGAAGAGGCTAAGGATTTTTGGGATAACACCCGCTAGAGACTGGAAGACGTTGGTACTGTGATAACCTGGGTTGTGTTCAAGCATGAGTTTTTGGGGAAGTATTTTCCAGAAGATGCTCGTGGCAAGAGAGAGGTGGAATTCCTTGAGCTGAAACAAGGCAACATGACTGTGGCAGAGTATGCTGCAAAGTTCGAGGCGCTGGTGAAGTTCTGTCCTCACTACAAGCGTGTTGATGCTGAGGTGTCCAAGTGTCTCAAGTTCGAGAATGGGCTGAGACCAGAAATTAAGTAGGGTATTGGATACCAACAAATCTGCAGGTATGCTGAGTTGGTGGATAAGAGTAGGATATGATGAGGATAACTGAGCTCGATTTGCTCACTACAAGCATCTTAGTGAGAAGAAAGAGAAGGGGCAGTATAAAAGGAAACCTTGTACGACTTCAGCTGACAAAGGGAAGTAGAAGGCTTCAGATGGGAAGAAGACAAGTGGGGGAGCAACTCCCGCTTCTGGGAAGTGTTACAGGTGTGGCGAGCAAGGCCACCGTGCTGAGGCTTGCACCAATAGTGTGTTGTGGTGCTACAGATATGGTAAGAAAGGCCATAGGGCTACTGATTGCAAGGATGGTGGTCCAAACTGTTTCAATTATGGTGAGGAGGGTCACATCAGTACCCAATGTCAGAAACTGAAGAAGACTGCTACTACTGCTCAGACCAATGGCAGAGTGTTTGCTTTGAGTGGTTCAGAAGTTCCAGAGAAGGATAACCTGATTCGAGGTACTTGTTTTATTAATAATGTTGAGTTGGTCGCTATTTTTTATACTGGTGCTACTCATTCGTTTATTTTGTTTGATTGTGCTACTAGATTGGGTTTGAAATTGTCTGATATGAATGGTAATATGGTAATAGAAACTCCAGCTAATGGTTCTGTTACTACTACTTTTGTGTGTTTGAGATGTCCTTTGACGATTTTTGGGAAGAGTTTTGTGATGGATTTGGTGTGTTTACCCTTGCACCAAATCGATGTAATCCTTGGAATGAACTGGTTGGAGTTCAACCATGTCCATATCAATTGTTATAATAAGACCGTAGAGTTTCCTAAGTTTGGTGATAGTGGGGAGTTGGTGTTCTTGTCTTCTAAGCAAGTAGGCGAACTTCTGGAAGACGAAGCCTTGGTGTTTGCAATGTTTGCATCATTGTAGGTTGATCTTGAAGCTGCGAGTGTCGAATTACCTATTGTCTGTGAATTTCCATATGTGTTTCCATATGACATAAGTGATTTGACTCCAGAACGTGAAGTAAAGTTTGCGGTGGACTTAATACCAGGTATGAGTCCAGTGTCAATGACTCCTTACCGGATGTCCGCTTCTGAGTTAAGTGAACTGAAAAAACAATTGGAAGAATTACTTGAGAAGTGGTTTGTCCGACCGAGTGTTTCTCCGTGGGGTTCTCCTGTGTTGTTAGTGAAGAAGAAGGACGGGAGTATGAGGTTGTGCGTTGATTATCGGCAGTTAAATAAAGTGACTATTAAGAATAAATATCCACGTCCGAGAATCGACGATTTGATGGATCAGTTAGTAGACGCCTGCGTGTTTAGCAAGATTGATTTGAAGTCGGGTTACCATCAGATTCGTGTTAAGCCTGATGATATTCCGAAGACAGCTTTCAGGACGAGGTATGGTCACTATGAATACACTGTGATGCCGTTTGGAGTGTCCAATGCACCTGGTGTGTTCATGGAGTATATGAATCAGATTTTTCATGAGTATTTGGATAAGTTTGTTGTGGTTTTCATTGATGATATTCTGATATACTCTAAATCTGAAGAAGAGCATGCTGAGCATTTGAGGACTATATTGCAAATATTGAATGAGAGGAAGTTGTATGTAAAATTGTCGAAGTGTGAGTTTTGGTTGAAGGAAGTGAGTTTTCTTGGCCATGTGATTTCGAGTGGTGGGATTGCTGGGGATCCTTATAAGATTGATGATGTATTACAGTGGGAGACACCGAAGTCTGCTATTGAGATACAAAGTTTCCTTGGATTAGCAGGATATTACCGCAAGTTTATCGAAGGTTTTTATAAGTTAGCATTACCTTTGACGCAACTGACTCGAAAGGGTCAAACTTTTGTGTGGGATGTAGCTTGTGAAGAGAGTTTTATGGAATTGAAAAAGAGGTTGACGATCGCTCCAGTGTTGATTTTGCCTAATCCGAGTGAATCCTTTGTGGTGTATTGTGATGCGTCGAAGATGGGTCTTGGTGGAGTGTTGATGCAGAATGGTCAAGTTGTTGCTTATGCTTCCAGGTAGTTGAGGGTTCATGAAGTGAATTACCCTACCCATGACTTAAAGTTGGCATCTGTGGTGTTTGTGTTGAAAATTTGGAGACATTATCTGTTTGGCTCTAAGTTCGAAGTGTTCAGCGATCATAAGAGTTTGAAGTACTTGTTTGATCAGAAAGAGTTGAATATGAGGCAGATAAGGTGGTTGGAATTGTTGAAAGATTATGATTTTGATTTGAATTACCATCCTGGTAAAGCAAATGTAGTGGCTGATGCATTGAGCAGGAAGTCATTGCATATGTCGATGCTTATGGTGAAAGAGTTGGAATTAATTGAGCAATTCCGCGATTTGAGTTTGGTATGTGAAGAGACTCCTGACAATGTGAGGTTGGGACCGTTGAAGTTGACTAGTGGTATTCTGGAAGAGATCAGAGTAGGACAATAATCTGACTTGAAGTTAGCTGACCAGTTGACTTTGATCAACCAAGGTAGCGGAGGTGAATTCCGGATTGATGAGAGTGATGTGATGAGGTTCAGAGACAAGGTGTGTGTCCCAGATGTTCCAGATATTAAGAAAAGCATTCTTGAGGAGGGACATCGAAGTAGATTGAGTATCCATCCCGGTGCTACGAAGATGTACCAGGATTTGCAGAAGTTATTTTGGTGGCCAGGTATGAAGAAGGATATTGCGGAGTTTGTCTATGCGTGTTTGACTTGTCAGAAGTTGAAGATTGAGCATCAGAAGCCTTTAGGTATGATACAACCATTGTATATTCCAGAGTGGAAATGGGATAACATTTCCATGGACTTTGTGTCGGGGTTGCCGAGAACTACAAAGGGAAATTATTCAATTTGGGTGATTGTGGATAGATTAACTAAATCGGCTCATTTCTTGCCGAAGAAGATTAATCATTCTATGTAGAAGTTAGCTGAGATGTATATCGAGGAGATTGTGAAGTTGCATGGGATACCTTCGAGTATTGTGTCGGATAGAGACCCGAGATTTACATCGAGGTTCTGGAAGAGTTTACAAGATGCTTTGGGTACTAAGTTAAGGATGAGTTCTGCATATCATCCGCAGACAGACGGTCAGACGGAAAGGACTATCCAATCCTTGGAGGATTTGTTGAAGGATTGTGTGTTGGATCACGGAGGATCTTGGGATAGCCATTTACCGTTGATTGAGTTCACGTACAACAACAACTTTCATGCTAGTATTGGAATGTCGCCATATGAAGCTTTGTATGGGAGGAGGTGTAGAACTTCCTTGTGTTGGTATGAGTCAGACGATAGTGCTGTACTCGGACCTGAAATTGTGCAGGAGACGACTGAGAAGATTAAGATGATCCAAGAAAGGATGAGAGCTTCACAGAGTCATCAGAAGAGTTATCATGATAATAGAAGAAAGGCACTTAAATTCCGAGAGGGAGATCACGTGTTTCTGAGGGTGACGCCAGTGACTGGTGTGGTCGGGCTTTGAAGTCTAGGAAGCTCACTTCATGCTTTGTTGGTCCATATCAAATCTTGTAGAGGATAGGAGAGGTAGCCTATCGGATTGCTTTACCGCGATCTCTTGCGAATTTATATGATGTGTTCCATGTGTCTCAGTTGAGAAAGTACATTGCGGATCCATCGCATGTGATTCAGATGGATGATGTACAAGTGAGGGATAACCTGACGATTGAAGCATTACCTGTGCGGATTGATGGTCGTGAAATGAAGTAGCTGCGGGGTAAAAACATAACTTTGGTGAAGGTGTTATGGGGTGGACCAGCTGGCGGAAGTTGGACTTGGGAGCGTGAAGATCAGATGAGGGAGTCGTATCCGACTCTGTTTCCTTCAGGTAATTTTCGAGGGCGAAAATTCTTTAAGTGGGCGAGAGTTGTAACACCCCAAAATAATTATAATATTCATTTAATTGATTTATTATGATTATTCAGTGTCTTGGTGAATTTTGGTGAATATTATGACGCTTGGTGACCTTGGTGTGGTGTTGTGGGGTAGCTTTGGGTTAAGGGGATATTGAGGCATTTAGAATTAGTAATATAATTAAGATTATTTTGTTGATAATAATGATAAAATAATTTGGATAATTAGATTATTATTTAGATTATTATTATTATTAATATTTAAAATAATTAAGAGAGCCATTAAGGGTAGGACAGTAATAATGAGAAGGTTAATGAGGATAATTTCGGTAAATCATAATTAGGGTCCAAGAGGTAGGTTTAACAAAAAAGAAAAGTGAACAATTAGGAGAGTTATTATGTTCAACAGTAAGAAGTGAAGAGAAATTGAGGAAAAAAGGCTAGGGCACAAAGAACGAGAGAATCAACCGTAGAACCCAAAAAGGAAAATCTTTTGCTGGAAAATTTGAGGTATAGGGGGTTAATCCTGGTTAATATGTCTGATATGGGTTTAAGGTAGAGTTAGGTTATGTGTTATGTGTTTATGATGAATTTTCGTATAATGAATTTGTGATGAATTTTCGTGAATCTTTGTTGGTCGATTTCTGTTATAAATCTGGTATGTGTTGTTGTAATTTCTGTGAAATTTGTGTGAATGATTATGGTTGCTGTGATGAATATGTGAACGAAACCAGATCTGAGATTGAAGGTGGGATTAATGAATTAGAGCTTAATTATTAGAAAGAAATTGATGAAAATAATGAAGTAAGACTAGAACTTAGATCAGTGATGAATCGAAGCTGTTTTGGGTCTGATTTTGGAAGATCGAAGGTGCTGGAATGAGAAGTTTTTCATTTAGATGCGAAATCTGAGTTTTTGGAGGGTTTTCTGGCAATACGCGTAACGAGGGGAGTACTAAGCGTAAGAGGGGACACACCCAGGGTGATACGCGTAGCATACGCACCCGTCCCCAGGGCCAGCATGGCCCTCTGCCAGTACGCGTAAGGGAATGATGGCAATACGCGTATGGGAAGCCATTACGCATATGGGAAGCTGGGAATGAAGGGGCATACGCGTATGGGAAGCCATTACGCGTATGGGGTTCTTTGAAGGGGTCCTACACGAAGGGGGTAGCCGTTACGCGTAGGGGACGATTGCAAGGAGTTTTGAGAGGGGAACCCTCTCTGCTCGTACGCGTAACAGGGATGGTGATACGCGTAAGAGAGGCCTGGGCAGGTGGCCCTACGCATATGATACGCAGGCCAGTGGGCGAGGAATTGAGCCATACGCATATGTGGCATGGTCATACGCGTATGTGCAGGGCAACTAGCAGATTTGTCCGTTTTTGCGATTTCTGTTCCATCTTCGCTTGTGATGCAGTAAACTAGCAATGAGGGTGAATTGATTAAAATCGAGAATATCTTGACATGACGATGATGACATGACGAATTGTGAGGTATAATGACGAATCGTGATGTTGCGAATTGGTGTTGTATAATGATGTTTGATGATGATTCATGAATAATGATGCAATTATGACAATTTTATGATGATGATTATTATTATGATGATTTGCATAATGCATTCATGGCATAGTTAGGACTCCGATCCATTTGGTGACTTCAATCCCATTGTGTGGATTGAAGTGTTTTGTGACGTGCTCCGGTTCTTGTGTAGAATCGATCTTATTGATGGGGATCTTTGGAGGGTTATGGCCCAGTGTCCATCAATTATGACGAATTGGTACCACATGCATGAGTCTGTGATGTTGCATTTGCATCTTGAGTGGCATTGCATTCTATTGATGTAATTGATGTGCTAAAGATGTTTGTGAATGATTTGAGGATGTTTGTGTTTATACTTTATCCTTGCTTATATCTTATATATTGATTCGTGATTACTCACCCTGCCTATTTGAATGTTTCCTCCATGTAGGTAACGTGCAGGTGATCAGATTTAGCTTTCTTGGCGCATGAAAATTTAGCTTTCGAAGTATTTTGATTTCTCCGTCGATTAGAGGGTCTTGCTCTGATATGTAACATCGGGTCAGGACGTTTGAGTCGAACAATTTACGCTCTTTTATTTATTGGCATGAGGATGTTTTATGATGTTTTATTTAAGAAGTTTTGGATTATAAAATCGTGTCTTAAATTTTAATTTCCGCTCTGTGATGTTTAAATAAATTATGATGGTAAAACCTGTGTTACAGAGCAGGTGGTTATTTGATAAATTATGACGAAATGTGACGCCCTTTTTGGGACTTTACTCTGAATAAATCGTTGTATTTATCCGTGATGTTTGTTGGGTAAAAAAGGGTGCTACAGATCTAACCTCAGAGCCTCATTCTTCTCTTCATGAATAACTACCTTCATTGGGAAAATTTTATTGTTTTAATCTTTCATGCTCATCCCAACATTGTTTCCCTTCACATCTCTGGACAACTCACCAAACTTTATTTTTTCTTGAAGTAAATTTGAACTATTCATCAAATTACTTTCAGAATGAGACATGTTTTCTAGTTGGGAGTTTAGTGATGAAATATCCTTCTCTATACATGTGATGGTTAAGGCAAGCTTCTTTATTTCTTCCTGAAGCACTCCTATGGTTTTCTTCTGATTATTTATGGTTAAACACGTTTCTTCCCATTTTGAGAGTAGGAACCTGCATAATGTATCAATATCTTCTTCTGATAGGTCTTCAATATTGAATTCACCATCAGATTCAGAATAAGCCATCCCAATGTTGGCAATTTCTTCCTCACTATCAAAATCAGATCACGTGGTGGAAAGTCCCCTTTTTTCAGTTTCTTTAAAAATGTAGGACATTATGATTTAATGTGTCCAAAGACTTCACACTCAAAACATCGAGTACCTTTGTCATCATTGGGTTTGTCTTCACTCCTGACTTTGATATGGGAACTGATGTCAGATCTTTTGTCTTGGGAATTTATCCTCCACTTTCTGTTCAGATATTTCAAAGAATTGGTGAACTTTTTACTCAAGAGAGCTATATTATCTAGCAAGTTATGTTCTATATCTCCTTGACTTTCTTCAGTATTGGAAACAAAGGTTATCCCTTTGTTATTCTTTTCAGACATTTCATTGATGAACATCTCAAAGGTTTGTAGGGAACCAATGAGTTCATCAACCTTTATACTACTCAAGTCTCGAGCTTCTTCAATAACAGTCACTTTCATATCAAACATATTAGGTAATGATCTGAGAATTTGTCTGGCAAGCTTTTCTTCAGACATCTTTTCTCCTGAGGCAAAAGAGGTGTTGGCAATATCATGCAATTAGATATGGAATTCACTAATTGATTCTTCTTCATTCATCATTTGATTCTTAAACTTAGTGGTAAGTAGTTGCAGCCTTGACATACGAACTTTGGATGCACCTTCATGCATATTTTTGAGAAACTCCTAAGCTTCTTTAGCTTTTAAACATGTGTTGATCAATCTGAACATGCTGTTGTCCACACCATTGAAGATAACATTCAAAGCCTTGAAGTTTCCAAGAGCTTCCTCATCTTCAGCATCAGTTCATTCAGCTTCTGGTTTTAAGCTCGTAGTTTCATCTTCAAAAGTGATCAATGGATGTTTCCATCCTTTTATCAGAGATTTCCATACTTTGTTTCCCATAGGTTTGACAAATACCATCATCATTGCCTTCTAATAATCATAATTGGTTCCATCCAAGATAGGTGGTTTGTTCACTGATCCTCCATCTTTCAGTATGTCCATTTGAGCATAATTTATATTCCTTGGAGCTCACCCAATAGGCTAGGGTGTATGCTCTGATGCCAATTGAAACTTTGTTCCTAGGGGGACAAATGTCGAACATGATGTCCTAGAGAACTAGTTTAATAGGTTAAACTAGAGACACCACAAAAGAAAGTACTAGATGATGGAGAAAAAAAGCAGTAAATAACACAATAGTTGTTTACCCAATTCAGTGAAACCACATCTACGTCTAGGGGGTTGAGACCACAACCCAAGAAAGGAAATTCACTATTAGTAGTTTAGTACAATTAGTATTACAAGCAACAACAAACCCTATATTGTTCAATGCCTCTTCCTAACACTACCCAATGACTTTCTATTTAGGGCTCCCCCTAAACATGAGAACCTACTCACTTTCTTCTCAATCACACAACCCATGATTGGAAATTACAAATAAATAATCAATGTTAAATACTATCACACAACTCTAGACAAACTAACTATGCCAAGTTAGTGAAGTTACTAAAACATGGTGGTGTACGTATAACAATAACAAGGACTCAAAATAAACCCCAACACTCTAAAATCTTCAATGTATTTGCTTGGCTTCTAATGTAGGTTTTCAACTCCTTATTGTCGTACCTCAAAAAATACGATCCTTCGCAATTGACGCAGAAAAAAGAGTTCGAACAGAGTCGCCACCGAACTTTATTTATCCGAATGAAGGAATAGGAAAATATCGATAAAACCTTTTTAAAACAAAATAATGGTCGTCGCAACTATATTCGGGTCCGGGAATCGATTACGCAAGGGGAAGGTATTAGCACCCCTCATGTCCGTTGTACTCAACGGGAACCTCTTAGTTAGATTTGCGATTGAATGTTAACACATGTTTATTTGCTTTCTACGAATGATAAAAAAAATAAAGAGAAATGAAAGGAAATCACTAAAGGGGGAAAAGGGAAGGTTATCAAGGGTTTTATTGCGGGATGATTAAGAAAAAGGTTTGAGATGGAAATGGGGTAGGTTGATTGCGACGTATGAAGCGGTCGACTTACAAGATGGTGTATGGCTTGATATATGGATCAAGAATGCTTTGGGTTTAGTTGATGGCGATGCACAGGGCGATCGACTTACAAGGGGTATGAGAGGATACCACTTGACGTTGGATCAAGGATTCGCGGAAAATGGTGCAGTCGATTCTAGTTCCTAAGGAGTAACTAGCAAGCAAAACCACAACCAAAGAAAAAGCGAGAAAGTAAAGAAAGTACAACAAAATGGGGAGAGGGATACATGAAAAATACTGGGGAAGTAGATGCGAGAAATAAAGGATCTCGTTGTCAGGTAGCCCAAGAGAAAGTCGTGTGTGTGTTGTCGCACCTCGAAAAATCATCGAAAATACGACCCTCGTGCGAAAGGAGCGGAAAACGGTTCGACAGAGTCACCACCGAACTTTATTTATCCCAAAAGAGGGAAAGGAAAATATCGAGAAAACCTTTAAGGAGGAGATAAGAACATGGTCGTCGTAACCACATTCCGGGTTCGGGAGTCGGTTACGTGAAGGGAAGGTACCCGCACCCCCTCATGTCCGTTGTACTCAACGGGAACCTCTTTATTCGAATCACGATACTCGTTAGCTAAGCTTGTCTATTTTCTTCTCTAAAGTAAATGCGGAAAGGTAAAGATAAGAGGAAAAGATACTAAGGAGAAATGGGTGGTTTTAGGATAGTGTGCTCGGCAAGATCATCGCGATCTCGGGCCTACGTATGCTCATTCAGACGAGAATGAGGAATCAGAGCAATCGTAGTTCAACTACGGGAAAGGATAGAGAGAAGACGGAAGATGGAAGGAAGGTAGCTCGCCAAGATCATCGCAATCTTGTGTCTATGTATCTTTACTCGGACGAGAATAAAGAATCAGAGTGGTCGTAGTTCGTGGTACGCCCATGAAAAGAGGAGAGTTTGGGTTGGTTTAGATGACGATTGCTTGAACTTAAGAAAGATTCCTCGGGCCCAAGTAATCGGGAGAGTGAGTCAAAGATTTGGCCCTCTCTCTTTTTTCATCTAAGGTGGTTGAGTTTGAAAACGTTTGATGGTTTGAAAAGTGTTTTAGATGGTTGGACGGACGGTTGTCGAGTTGGATGTGTTTTAGAGGCGTCGATTGCTCACACACGAGTAAGAGAACTCGCACCCAAACAATCGAAGGAAGATCAAAGACTTGAACCCCCATTTTTCACCATGAAAGAGTTTCGATAGTTGTTAGTTATTTTGAGGTTTGATTATGAAAGTCCACTTAACGTGGGATCAAGGGTTTATTGTATGCGCTTGGTTATTTTGAAAAAGATTTGATTTGTTAAAAGAAGAGGCGTCAATTGCTCACACACGAGTAAGAGAACTCGCACCCAAACAATAGAAGGAAGGTCAAAGACTTGAACCCCCATTTTTCACCTTAAAAGAGTTGCGATAGTTGTTAGTTGTTTTTGAAGTTTGATTATGAAAATCCGCTTGACGTTGGATCAAGGGTTTATTGTATGAAAAGAGTTTGGTTTGGAAAAAAAAAGTTTGGTTAGAGGTTGATTTGAAAATGGGCTCGACGACGAATCGAGAGTTTGGTTGAAAAGAGGTTTGTTTGAAAATGGCTCGACGACGAGTCGAGGATTGGTTTGAAAATGGGTTGCCTATGCTAGTCCCTAGGGGTGCTCCTAGTAAACAAACCACAATCAAAGCAATAATAAATGCATACATCGGAATGGGAGAAGGGTACATGTAAATTACAAGGGATGGCATGAAATAAAGGGTCTCGTTGTAAGGTAGCCCAAGAGAAAGTCGTGTGTGTGCAAAGTGTCCTAAACTAAACCTCAAACCAAAGTTGCCAAGCAAATGATCATAACCAACAATCCATCCATTAGTTTTAGGGTTTCGATATTTTTAGTGTTTTTTTGGTTAATGGTGCACAAAGAAAATGGTTAGATAAATAAATATGAATATGGATATGAACAATATGATGAGAGTATGAATAATATAATCGAGATAATATGAACAAGGTATAATATTGACATAAAATAAAATTGGTCTCGTCTTAATCTGAATTTAATCGAGAAATCGATAATCAACGATTTTTGACTTTCATCGACCAAAAGCGAAAAGACATAAGATAATGAAAAATAAAATCGAAATAGAAATAAAAAACGGAAAACTAAGAAAGGTCTCATCTTTACTAAGATTTTAAATCGAAAAATCGATAATCTTTAGTATTTGATTTTCATTGACCCAAAAATGTATATAAATGAAATAAAAAATGATAGAAATGAAATAAAATCGAAACAAGATAGGAAAAAGAATAAAGGTCTCACCTTTATCAAGATTTAAAATCGATAAATCGATAAATCTTTGATATTTGGTTTTCATTGACCCAAAAATGAATAAAAATAAAATAATAAATTGAGATAAAAATAAATAGGTGGTAGGCCTCATATAAATCAAGATTTGGTACCGATTTTAAAGAATCACCCAATATCAAGATGTTTTTGATATCATTGGCGAAAATAAATGAATAAAAAATAATGTAATAAAATAAATTGAAATAAAAAATAAATAGGCCTCATATAAATCAAGATTTTGAATCGATTCAAGAAAATCAACTTTAATCAAGATATTTTTAATATCATTGGCCCTAAAAGGAAATAAAATCGAGATGAAATCGAAATGGAAGGAAAGAAATAAATAAAAAGTTAAGGGATTAAATCAAAGAGATAGACAAAAAACCATTAAAAATAGGGTTATTTATATGAAACCCCCCTGCCATATGAGCGTGTTTCGTTTTACCCCCCCACCGTTGCCATAGGCAGGTTTAGGCAACGCTTTTTTTGAAAAAACCGTTGTCAAAATGCATGGAGGGGGGAAAAGCAAAATTCGCTAACATTACAGGGGTGAAATTCACTATTAACCCTTAAAAATATTTTGAAAGAAATAAAGGAGGGGGTGAGAAAGAATGGGATCACTTGGGCTGAAGGCCCATCACCCATACAACAATAACAAACACAGTGCAAACAAAAATGGGGTATGTGTACATGTGTGTGGATAAAGTCACGACTTTAAGAACAAATCATCAGCTAAAAGAATTAAAAATGAAAAGAGAATCATTAAAGGGCTAAACACATTAATCGCACGATCCAAACTTCCTTTAAACATCATCACTGTCACAACGGCAAATCAGACGCACACAGTGAGTAAAATGTCATCAGTTTTTTTCACACAAATGAAAGGAAGAAAACGTAATCAGCTTAAACCAGAGAAAACTCATTAAAATACGAAGAAACATCAAGGGGACAAATAAACCGCGATGCTCTCAACCTTCTTCGCCAATCTCTATCTGATTTTGTTTCCAAAATCGACCTCTCGATCTGCTTCATCTTCAGGTTCGTTTCTGTTTCCGATCGCCATTTCTCTTCATCTCTCTCCGTTCTATTTCTGATGTTGATTTTGGATGGGTTTTGAGGATTTTGATTCGGGTGTGATTTGGGTTGAAAGGACTTTCGTTGTTGTTCGGTAGATGGTGGGTTGAATGATTGCTGGGTTTTGGAAGTTTGAAGGGTTGTTTCGGTTTGAAGAAAGGTTGGGTATGGAATGTTGATGAAGGTTGAAAGGGTTGGTGAAAAGTTTCAGCCGAGGCTTTTGGAGTGGCGGCTAGGTCTTGTTCTTTGAGGGTGAGGATGGTGTCGTTTTATAGGGGGAATTGTGAGGGTATATGTGGAAAATTTGGAAGGAGATTGTAAGCTGGAAATTCTGACTTTGTACGAATTTGTAGCAGGTTTTGTTGTGGGTTCTTTGCAGGTTTGTGTTAGAAATCTTGCTGCTAGGCTTATGGAGGTAAAGGCATATGGTGTATTGTCTGAAGTTCGGTTGTGCTACGTTTTCGTTACCACTCTCTTGCTAATTGTTTTTTTTCTTTTTGTCTGTAGCAACTGTACGTGGGGTCACATGCTGCGATGGGAAAACTTATGGCATTGTGTTGTGGTTGAAGGATTTGGAAATAGTGTGTATGGGTTTACAGGTTATTGCGGTTTAGGACAAGTTATGTGGGGCTTGGCTGGGAAATTGTAAAGTGGAGTGATGTTGTACCAGGTGGGGCCGGTCTCGAAAAAAATGGACGGAAAGAAAGGTGGATACTACTTATACCATTGCTTGTATGTAACGTCTGAAGACTTGAAGGAACATTTTTCTATTTGTCATTTTTGTTACAATCTTTATTGTAAATGGACTTTAATGAAAAGAAATTTTTGTAGTAAAATCATGAGCCAATTCCTGTAGAACCTTGTAGTAGAACGTATTTTTATGATCCATATATTTTGTAGAATCTCCCTTTTTTGTATGAATGGGCTTTGAAATAATGGGCTTCCACTTTATTTTTGCACCTTGTATATTTTGAAGATGACCTTGAATTTGAAAGTAATTTGAATGCGATTGCCAATCCAATTTGGTATCAGTTCACCTTATATTGTATCTCATGAAACTTGGAAGTGATGAGAATGAAGTAGTCCAATGTAACACATTTTGTAATCTTGACAAGTGATGAACTTTGCGTCTTAAAATTTTTCGACAATATCATGACACCAATGATCACCTTGAGGAATGGATAAAAAAATGAATTGATTTCGAACACATAGCCATTTGACTTATGATGAAACATAATCTTCATTATGGACTAAATGAACAAGCCTTGAAATTAACACCATGACTCAGTGCACAACACCCTAGTTGAAAAGTAAGGGTTCCACGTGACTTTCCCTTCATTGAATGACTGATCCTAGCACAACCTTCCATTTTGATTCATGCACAGATGACCTGATCCTGAAGTCACATTCTTGCCTTACGATACATTCTTGACCGGATGAACCTCGAATGAAACATGATTCAACCTTACACCACAGGCACACAACATTTTTTTTTTGGTGTGTTTTTTTTTTTGAACAATTGCCAGTAGATGAATGTACAGATGAAAAATATATACATGTAGGACAAATTTGGGGTATGACATGTGTGTGTGCATAGTGTCCTAATCTAAGACAGTGAAGATAAAGAATCCAGCTCTAAGCCTCCATTTGCTAGGGTTGAGTACAAGGTCCAAAACTCCATGCAAGGGATAGTAATCATAGTCCGGAATTAATGTCTTTAGGGTTTGAATTACTTTTATCATGATTTTGTGTTTTCATTAGATAAAGAATCAAAGAAGAAGAAGATGACAAAATGATAAATGAGCAATGAATTAAAAAGGAGCAAAAAGTAAATGACGGAAAGTAAATAGCGAGAAAATAAAGAGCGGAAAGTAAAGTTAGATGTTAGAAGTTAATTGTTAATGGTTATTGATTGGATGACCACTTTATCGAATCAGGACCAATTTAGCGCTATGTTAAACAATCGTAAGTGGACTTATGTAAAGTTGCACCTATCTGAGGTCGGTCAATAAAAATCTATGTGTTAAAACATGCTAGAGAAATGATACAAGAATCATTCTCCTAAAGCTATTCCACTCGAAAAGAAAAAGATGAAGCAAATACAACAGTCTCACCTATTATCAAGAGTTTTAAGTATGATCAACCAAGGACAACCTATCAATACTTCAAAGTGTCAATGGATCAAACAGGGGTGCAACAAGTAAAAATGTATGGACTCAAGGGCCCATATTTCATAAAAAGAGATATTTTGAAAAAGAAGAAAAATAGCTCATGGAAACATAAATCAATTTTCCTCTTTTTCTTTGTAACTTTTCTCTTTTTTTTTTCTTCTTGTATTAGACTTTTCTGTTCTATTTGTGCCTTTATATGATGTAATAGACTTTAAATTGCTCTCCTTTGTAAAATGCTGGATTTTTGTAAGTGAATTGGACTTTGAATGATGAAATGGGCCTTAAATTTTCATTTGCTATTTGTACTCTTGAAACTTGTTTGAAAAATATTTAGAATTGTAATATGATGTTATTCTTGAACTTGAATGGTGATGATAATATGCTTGAAGCCTAGGAATAAAACCAAGATAATTGGAACTGGAAATATAATATGTGACTTTGAACAAATAGCATGTCTTGAAATTAGCCTTGAGAAGTGAAACCAAAATGAACCGATCTTGAATCTTGACTTTGAATGATGTCATGCTTGAATTGAATCCAAAAACACATTCAAAACCAAATTCCAACAATCTTGAACTCTTCACTTGAAATGAATAAAACTTGAATTGATCTTGAGAAATAAAATTGACCATGGATCAACCTTGGACTTGGAATGATCTGGATTAAAATTCTGAATCAATGAACCAACCTTGAATTAATCTTGAACTTTTCCACTTGAATCATGACGAGCCAAAAATCTTCACTGTGAAACTTCTTGAGCACAAACATGCCTTGAAATCAAAGGATCGTGACTTGAAATATGAACTTCAATGCATCAGACTTAAATCATTACAAAACCTTAACTGGAAATAAACTGAATCCTGATGATCTTCCCCCATGAAACGATTGACTTTAGCACAACCTGATAATTAGATAATGAAACACACTTCTTGTTTGACCAAGATTAGGTCAAACTCAATTGAATTTCGACCACTACTGCACACACACTTGCCCTGATAACTTTGAGTGAAACTCGAGCTTAGACAACGTGAAAAATGAAGGCAACACACATATTTTTGGATTTTTGAATAAAGGTTAGTAAATATAAACAACATAAAAGCAAACAAAATACAAATGATGGTAATACTATACAGGTAGGACAAAATTGGGGTATGACACTTATATAGGATAATAATTCTGAGCTTTTCTTCATGGATTTGAGATTTTATTTTGTCAAGAATTATTGCAGAATTTGTTGGATATTATCTATTCCATAGATATCTCCAACAAGATATGATTTGTTTCAATATAAATTCAAATTTAAATCTCAATCAATCTTCATCTAGCTGTTAAAAAAATCACCTAATCACATTGCTAAGTCGATTAGCAATAAAATATGATCCAATCTTTGACAAAAAAGCTTCCAAAATGCAGAGTATCGATCTGTTGCACAAGATCCATATGTCATACCTCATGTTGCGACATCACATCCAACATATGTTCATTCTGCAACTCCATACAACTTAAGCAAGCTAGATAATCTTGATCACTTTAAATACTTCTCTATGTTGTTGTTTTGCAAAAGAAAGACAATCCAAAGTAGGCAAGAATCTACATACACTAAAACAGGGGCAGCTGACCCTATATTCTTAAATTCATTTTAACCATTAATAAAATATTATGATGTTTGACCCCACTAAAAATATAATGATACCCCTCACATTACTTGGTGTCACTAATGATACACACCAGTCTCTACATGTTTTATTTTTGAACAAAGTAAAAACTATATTATTTGTAAGAAAATTAACGTATTAAAAAAAATAGTGATTTGCCAATTAATCTAGTAAAGTTAAGTCTAAAAGGTCTAGTTTTTTTGTATTAAGTGTTTATATATATAATCTTATATAAATAATTAAAAGGTAAAATAAATTTAAATTATTTTTATATATGATATAAGTTATTTTAAATTTATACAAATAAGTTTAAAAAAAGTTTATAAAAAATATTATAAATTGTTTTCAATAATTTTCTTTTATAAAACAGTCTCAAAAAATTCATTATGTTATATGTCCAAACAAATTTTAAATAAAAATTTGATTAATTTGAGTCTCTTTATTTATTAAAGTGATATATTTGATAATGTTAAATTTTTTTATAACACTTAAAAATAGTTATAATTTTTAAATATAGAGATGTCTTCATCATTTTTAATATAAACTGACCAAATACATTGATTATTGAATGAATCTAAAAAATAATTTGTCTATTATATAAAGGAACGGAGGTAGTATTTAATTTTTGTAATATATATATATATATTATATATATATATATATATATATATATATATATATATCAATGAAAAAACATCATCATTTTATATATTTTCTTATAAATATTTACAATAATTAATTTTGATCCCACTTGTCGAAATTTTTGGATCCGTCCCATTCCAAAAGACCAATCCAATAGGAACTACATAAGCATCTATTGGATGAGGATAGTTTGAAAGTGCACTCTAAAATTTTTTTAACAAGCCTATTGAGCCTGAATATTATGTTGACAAATTCTCTGAGACTAGGTTGAGAGAAAAATTTCTTAAACTGTTTGCTGATCATAAGCTGTTGAAATTTAGTAGTCTGAACAAGAGATTTAATCCTCATTATGTCAAGACATTTTATGTAATATTGAGAGAAGTACTACTGGATTTGAGATTAGGTTTAAGGATTGTGTAATTAAGTTTGGTTATAGTGATTTCACTAAGCATTTTGGTTTAAAGTCTGAAGGTTCAAGTGTAACTGTTGCGAAGTCATCTTAGTATGACATGATTTCATTTGTTCAATCAATTTTAAGGTTGTTTTTTATCAGCTTAACATGGAAAATTTCCATGTCAGTCAAGTCAGGTGTGATATGTGTATTCTTCATTGGATTGTCAAGGTGTTCTACAAGAAGCCAAAGAATTGGGCCAAAGCTGACGATGTTGACCTCTACATGATATGGGCTATTCACTTAAATGATGAATTTGATTGGGTAGAATTCATTTTTGAAAGGATGCTTCACTGCAAAGAGAATCCAAAAAGGTCTATGTTTTTCACTTTATTTGTGTAGATGATTCTAGAGCTTGATATATCTGTGTCCAAGGAATAAGACTTGGTGGAAGCTCCAAAGATTATGGAGGAATCTGGAGTTTCTATGATGAGGTATTACAGCGACATTGACAATATTTATTACTACCTTGATAAATTTGGCAGGCAAGTGTACGATGGTCGGATTATGGAGTTAGTGAAAGATTCTTCTGATGAAGCTGATGCATCTGGTACTGGGTTATTATTTGTAGATGACAGGGCATATTTTAATTAGTTGATTGGAAAGTTTCTGGTAGATAATCAGGTTCGGCAAGAACGCATCATGATGCAAATTAAAGTTGTTGTTAAGGAAGGTAAAGTAAGCAAGGAAGAATTGAAGGTTGAGATGCAAGCTGGTGAAGCTCGAGTCATTGCTTAAGTGGAATCTATGAGAGTTGTTGTTAATCACCTTGGCAGTTCCACTTTCATTTTTTCTCTTGGTACTTCTTATCTTTATCTAGAGCCTACTAACATTGTTCTAAATCCCATAGCTACTGTACCTTCCTCTGATGAAGCAACTAGCCTACCCTGATTTTATTTTTAGTTTTTCATGCATATTATATCATAACATTTTCATTTCTGGATAATTATATCAATTTGGATTGCCTATCTATTTTGTAATTATTGACTCTGTTTTGATTATGTAATGTGTGATGAGTTTTTCAGTCACACATGTTATGGTATCTCTATGATTCTTATTTTGCTATCTTTATCTTTGGTCATTTTGTTATAATTGTGTGTTTGCGATAATTGGCGTTGTATGTGTTTTTTTGTGGCATATGTTTAGTTCGGTATTGTGACATTCTATTTTTGGCTTTTGTATTATGATTCAGCTGTTTGCGTTGTTTTTCTCTATTTCTCTTTATCTTTTTGATATTTGTCAAGGTGGGAGAAGGTATTGAGATAATACCGATATTTACGCAAATTAAGTGTTTAATGCAGCGAGAGCTTTACAACTCAAGCGAAGTGTTGTAAACTCATCTCTAGTGCACTAAGGAAATTCACACCGGATTCATTTCATCGATAAATTCCAAATAACGCTTAAAACGATTGATCAACAATAATATCTCTAAATTTGCCACACATAAAAAAGTGGCAGACTGGAAATGCAGTCACATTATCGTATGGTATCGTTTACTTGTTTTGATATTTTTGTTAATTTGAGTGTATATGTTATAGTCAGTTCGCTTATTTGTAATTTGCTTAACATTCAATATTCACGCGTGTGTGTGTGTGTAGTTTATTCATATTTTAGTTGTATTGTATTCACTTAGGCTATTTTAGTTGTACCATTAAGACCCTCTATTACTTCATAAAATTAGAAGGTTGATCCATGATAATGTTTCTTTTTTAGCCTAGAAAATTGTTGTTTTGTTCTTTCATCAAGTATGGCTTGAATGATAATTTAGAACTCTTAAATCAAGACGTTGAGTTACTTTATTCGAATCAAGTGGTAAGTATGATTCAAATCATAAGCTTTGTGAAAATTGGGATTTGTCTCTAGATGAATTTATTCAAAACACCAAATGAACCTAATTCGAATCACAACCTCATGTGACTCGAATCAAGTGTTAATCCTGATTCAAATCAGATGTCTCCATAAATCTAAATTTGAGCTCTACTATAATTGAATCGAATCAGATAGTTAAGTTGACTTGAATCACACTATCTTGTGATTTGATTCATGACTTCTTCTTAACTCGAATCATAGCTTCACAAAATCCATTTTCCATCTTAGATTTAAATAGTTGTTTCTTTGATAAAAAAAAAAGAGAGTGAACCCCATTGAGACAAAAAAAGTTCAATTTGTATTCTCTTCTCTAGTGTGTCTATTTCTAGCACTTTCAATATTTTTCTTCTTCTCTAGAACAACTTCTTGAGTGTTAATCTATGTCAGATTCACTTCTTTTTGTGGGACTTTATTTTTGTGTAATTTGTTGTTGTTTGAATGAATTAGAGAAAATGAGTTGATTAGTCTTGTAGTGTTTCATGGTTCATCAAGCTCATGATATCCATTAAGAACCAAGACCTATTAAATTAGAAATTTGAGAGAACCGTGAGTATGTGTGTGTTCTTCATTCACCTACATCTAATTCCTTAACTAACACCTTTTGAATTAGAATGTTTGTGAGATTTCCTGACATTGTTCGTCATCTTCATCCTTAGTCTTTTTCCATTATTGATGACCTTCATCTCTAAAGATTGAGTGTTGAGGGAGATTAGTGGTACATTATGGTATCTAATATTTTTGTGTGAAGTTTGCTGTTTGTAACAGGTGCATGTATCATTTCTTGAATGCAGTTTAGATTTTATAGGTGTCTATCAAGGATAGAGTTTCAGTATACTCCATGTAAGACTTTGGCGATATCAAGTATCATGTGTCCTTAAGGCGGAGTTGGAAGTTATCTATCTTTGGTGGAGTTAGAGAAAGATTGCTCGCATACAAAGTAGGGAGCTATCCAATCAACCTTTAGCCAAGGACAATTGCCCATACAAGAAATCAGTGGGATTAGGTGGATTGGCATACACAAATGCTTGAAGCAGATTATTATGAACAACAAGGTTATTGGATCAAGCTCTTTTGAGTTTTTGTTTTCATTAGAAGTTTGAGTGTCTGCATCAACGAATGAAATTATCGTGTGATAGTTCATTGTAATCAAAATGCTTGTATCAAACTTATCAAAATAGTGAAAGAACGTGATTATTTTCAGTGATTTTTAACACCATTAAAGAGTGAAGTAAGCAAAATGAGGATGAACGCCAAACAATTATATATCTTTGTGTATCTTTTCTTCTTCCTTTATCTCCTTTTAAGTTTCTAGTATACATTAATATCGCCATTGCATTAGTGCATTACTGTCTCGTTTGTATGTCATATAATTTAGACCGTGCTTATAGAGATTTAATGTATAAGCTTAGGCTTGTGGTGCATCAATCTTATTGGATTATCATAAAGCCAATTATGTCTTGAAAGAACATCGAAGTAAAGAGCTTTTAAATCGCTTTGTTTAAAGCGACTTTCGTTGTCTTGTGGTTGACTTGCATTAGAAGCAATGAAGCCTTTTGTGATATTTTCTATTATTTATGGGGGTGGCAAAACGGGTCCAGTCCGTCGGACATGCCCGTTTTACCCACATTTTTTTTGGAACGAACTTTAACATATAATTTAGTAATTTTTATACCTAAAAAGTTCAATGCCCGCGAGTCCGCCCTACTCCATCCTCACTTTTATGCGGGTTGGGACAAGGTTTTAGACCCACACCCTAAAATATTTCCGCCCCACCTCGCCTTTTTTTTTGCGGGCTTTTATGGAGCGGGTCTAAACAGGACGTGCATGCTCGTTTGCCACCCTTAATTATTTCACTTGATTTTATCCATTGAGATGCTTCAAAGTTCTCATTGTATAGATTGTGTTTTGCTTTCGCATTTCTTAAGATCTCTGATTTCGTTTTTGGAACCTAAAAAGTTTTTGAAATTGTCTTTTAAGGGAGAAGTCTATTTAAACTCCCTTCAAACCTTCTTTGTGTTCATATTCTTATTCAATATAGCTTCACATTCGTACGCGAATTCGCTAGATAATGTCTATCGTGTGCGCGTCTGCTTTAGTTTATTTTAAATAATTTTTATTGTATTTGAACTATTGTATTCCTTTTTAAAGTGATTTCTTAGTTTGAACTAGTTTGGTTTATGATATATGTTGTATAGAAGTACTAGTAGAAGACCCGTGCGTCCGCACGGGTAAATTCATTTATATCTTAAGATCATTTGATAAGACTTGGTTATTGTTTTGATATATAATTGATATTATAAAATCACTAATAACGGTAAATATTAAATTAAATTAAAAATTAAAATATCATTATCTTTCATATACTAAAATTAACTAAATTAAAAATTACACAAAAATGATAATCTAATTTCCACTTTAAATTAAAAATACTATTAAAATATCATTATCTTTCATATACTAAAATTAACTAAGTATAAAATGTAACTCACCATTAACCTTTAAGTATGTAAACCATTTTGATGGTGGAGTAGGTTTTAACAACAAACAACATACAAAGTTGAAAATATTGATGGGGGAGTAGGTTTTAACAACAGACATACAAAGCTAAAAATAGGGGAGCATGTACTTCAAAAAATAGTTTATAGCCTTATTACTCCAAGTTATGCACCAGATGAATGACACCCACCAATTTTCATTTTCACCTATTTCAGCATATTTAAAACCTTTTAAGAGTAAAACCAACCCAAACAAACTATCATCAAACTACAACAACTATTATCAACCAAGAATCATTATCACTTCATCAATAATCTTTTATGGGTAGCCTGTGTATTTTATAAATAAAAATAAAATATAAGATTATAAATTATAGTGTATTTGTCATTCATATTATAATATTTAAAGATTGGATAAAAGTCAATGTAAAAATCTTAAATATGATGTTCAGATTTTATATTATTAAAAGTTTGAGTTTAACTTTAATGAAGTAATTGATATTGTAAAGGGTTTCTAACACAAGTTACAATTGAATTGAATTAAGAGGCATGCAGTTGAGATGGAACAATGTCTTAGACAAAATAAAAATGATGGTTGAAAGTACAGCAGAGTATTTTTTAGCTAATAATACAAGTTATACTCAGTTGGTTGATAAATGTCTTATGTCTTGTACAGTAGAATCCAGACTGTATTTCAACTTATAATGGTTATAATAGTACGTTTTTTTGCTGAAGAAAGTCACTTAACACATCACGGACGGGTATCAAGGAAAAGTTAAGTGTGTTAAGATAGAGTAAAATAAGCATAAAATATAAATAGAAGAGTTGTACCCGCGAATAGCAGTACAAAACCGTCATTTTCATTAGGTACTCAAAGATTGCAGACCTATTTAATTTTAGGGTCAGCTGGACTTGGTTATAGAATCAATGCTGGTACTGCAAATTTTTTCCACTGCACACGATTCAAAGTTGTTTAGCCGTATAAAATATGCAAGGAAAAGTAATTTAATTATAAAGCTGGCATGGACTATAATTCATGTAAGCTATAATTCATGTATTCTATTATAAGAGTTTCATGTAAGGACAAACATATGTCAATTGTAAATGTAGCATGGACAATTGAAGTGAAAGTCACTTTTTGAAAGATGTATTTAAGTACAATGTAAAAGTATGGAACAAAAAAATATAAAACTGCCTAAGTGTCATCGATGTTTAAAGTAGTATGAATTAGTAAAATCTTAAGTTGGCTAAGACAGTAAATCGAAAGGTTGTTCATTTCTAGATGCTTGGCTTAAAAGCTAATTTTTGTGAAAGCAATTAATGGAAAAATAATCAAAACAAACTCAAATCTAGTGGAACTATTGTGACAGTTGCATTAAAGTTACTCCCCCATCAAAATTTTCAACTTTGTATGTTGTTTGTTGTTAAAACCTACTCCACCATCAAAATGGAATTGTTATTAACAGGTGCAAAATATATTGGCTGAGTTATTTTATGTTTTGGAACTTTTATTAACAAAATTTGATCAAAGGTGAGGGAGTATCATTAATAATATCTTTCTATAAACCAATCTTGGAGTATCATTAAAAGTGATTATAAAATGCAGTAAAGGTTTTGTATATCATAGTAGAATATGAACCATTCAATAATTCAGATTATTGAAAATAGACTATACAAAGTGTAAAGTATAGTAAGAGAATCTCTCTAACAAACTGAATCTCAAGATCTTTACGGACAGAGCAAAGTAAGGAGGGAGTTGTCTTTATGGGTTTGTTCAAAAAATACATTTTACATTCATTTTTAACAATAAGAAATTAAATCAGACTGTCATCAAAGATTGGAAGGTTTCTATTTTGCAAAATTTGTCAACTATTCTATAAAATACAAGTTGAACAAACACATTCAGATTCCAGACTATTAACACCACTTCATTGCACAATTCTAAAAGTGTAGTTTCAGGATAATGGCATCTTGAAACAACATATTTAACTTTAATCAGTAAAATATAAAGAAGCATAATTACCATTTAGTGTAATCTAGTTCATGTTATCATTTTTATAACACCAAACAAATACAAGCACAACAAACTTCATGTCACAAGGGTCTTTGGTGTGTTGATATATCAGTGGTAAGCTCATGCAGTTGATCTATGAATATCTTCAGGTGCAAGTTCTTGTTGCGTTCCTACATTTGGATAGAAGACACGAAATAAAATCAAATAAAGGCCTAACTCATCCTCAAAGCCAAAACTTCAGAAAAAAGAAAAGTAAACAAATAGATTAAGCAATCATAAAATACATGCACAAATTCAAATCAATCAAGAAATCATAAAATATATGACCCGTAAGCAATAGTCCATTATGAAACTTATGATTTCATATCAATAAACCTTCTTTCAAGGCAAGAAACTTAGTAGTTTTAATGGCTTCTTCACTTGAAACACGTAGTTCATTGTAAAACCTTGTTGATCAAAATAGAAAACATAATCCATTGTATTAGCAGTTAGAATGAAACCACTATGTATATATCCATAAATTTCAAGAATCAAAGATTTATAATTCAAAATTCTTCATTATCACTAAGGAGTAACTAATGCATTATGAAGGTTTCACTAAGGCCAAACAAAGAAATAGAAGAGTCTCATTTAAAATGAAGAAAAATGCCAGATTCTAGAACAAATTTGATAATTAAATACCAATGCATTAGTGTTGAAATCTACCTAAATAACTTCATTATTGATATCAACATAATATATTTGCTTCCTGTTATTATTCCTTTCCAACACAATATATTATCCTCCTCAGGGAATGCAGATATACCGAATCTCCACCCATTTGGAAAATCCCACACAAAACACTTAAATAATAAATGAATCAAATTTTCCAAATTATACCAAATTACATAGCATTGACATATGCATAAAAAATAGAGCCAAATGTTCTCTTTTCAAGCATTCTAAAATCAATGTATTGCTGTGACAGGTGAAATCAATGCCAGTTAGTGTTCGCCTAATATTTCAACTCCACTTGTGTCTATTGCTGTGACATAACAGATATAGAACATTGAAAACACATAAATGAGTATAAACAATACATGTGAATAAGTGAGTTTTGATCTACTGCTTGATTCAATCTAGGAACTCCAAAGGGTAATATGTATAACTGGGCAAAAGTTTTCTAGGCAGCAAATAGACTGAAAAAAACAATGTATAAAGGTTACCTTTGATGATGTTAAAGGGATACAATTTTAGTTTGTACTAATCATGCATCAATGACACTCTATTGGATATTTTCCACCTATAAAAAACATTGTTGAAAACCTGCATTAATCAAAACAGAACATGTATTCCAATTTCTTTCAGGTTGTTATGTATTGGGCATAAAAAATAGTTCAGCCACAATTTCATCAGAGCAGGAATATAATTTATTAGCTTTAGAGAAAAGTGATTCATTTCATATTAAGATAGACATAGATCTAATGAAATAACCATAAAGTTACTTTCTGATTTCTTGTAATTATGATTAACCAAAAGATTTTGTTGAATTTGTTTTCACTAATGTGAAGCAACGACCACTTGTTCATCGTCATCATCAGTTCCAAAATACAGATCTACAAACTCGCCTATGCCCGGTATGACACGAAATCTTCATTCAAACCAATCTCTAGCTCAGATGTGACTATTTTAATTCTTGGAAAACTTTTGCTAGCCACATGAGCACCTTTAGGAGACTGAACATGATGAGAAGATCATAAACCTAACCAATAAAAAGAACACAAAAAAACACAAAGAACCGAGAGAATAACAATGACACTGCAAAGCAAATGAGGAAATGAGGCATAGAGGAACTAAAGCATTAGTTACTTACAGAGATGAGATTAAGAAATATAATTTTGGACTCTGGTACAACCTTTCTAATAAGTAGAGAAATTGCATGAACAGTCGAATTAACTACAAAATGTAATTTTCTATGATTAATAACGAAGAGTTACGATAATCACAAAGACAATCACAAAAACCAACAAATATCAAACCTCTAAATCCAGTTTCAATAGGCTACCTACTATTTTCAGAACAACCATGGAAAAAGGGAGGGTGTCACAAAACTTTGCCGAGAATATGGTCCAACAGTAACACATGCCTTTATGAGATGTCATTTGGCAATTTTTCATATATTAGTTATTCATTTGATCAAAAGATAAGAAGTTAGTAACCAAGAAAATAACAAATACCAGAGCATCATAAAGATACAGATGGACAAGAAGTTTGTAACAAAATGTTAGAAAATATTCAAACACCATATTTTGGACTTTTTGGTCTCATACCTTGTAGAGAACACCTTGGTTAGCTTTGTATGGTGGAGCAACCCATTTCTTCTCCCTTCGTGCCTGCAACTCATCGTCTGTAGCTAAAACATTAATTCTGTTGTTCTGAACAGAACATCTTAAACAATCTAAGTTAGTACTCACCAATGGCTTATAAGTTCAGGTCCTTGTACACTCATGACAGCATACTCAATATATCGGAGTAGAGGCGGAGATGCCGATATATAAGTTTCCATCAGGACCTTTGGTGTAGAATATGTAGCAATAACAAAAATATTGTTAACATCATAACTAATATAGTTAAAATTTTAAGCATTAAGTACATATTTAAACTCATGGTAGCAAATGTTATATTATACTTTGCCATCTTCATTGAGTTTCCAATGTAGCTGCTGCTTTGTAAGAATGTAGTTTAATATTTGTATGTAAGCCTTAGAAACAACATCTCTTCAAGATGGTTCAAACTGGAAACCACATAGAGGATCACAAGAAAAATCAAGCAATATTTGTAAACTATCAACAGTTTAAGCAATGTCTGTGTTTTCAATCAATGATAATTTGAAACAAAACTAATTAGTACAAAACAAAATATTATAATTTGAGAATTCCAATCATAGGATCAAACTAATTAGTAGTAGTTGCATTTGAAAAGTAGAAGAACAATACAGAATCTGCTAGTTTATGGACTTAGAGTAGTTGCATTTGAAAACTAATTGAACATAAAGTGACACAAGTGCATCCCAAGTCAATGGACCTACCTTTGATTATCATCTTTTGCCTTGTATATATTTATCAGGAGTACTGAGTAATTATTGGAGCTAAGTTTCCATTTATTTGACATCATCTCAAAAATTGCTTCTGCTTCTTCAATTATCTTCAACCTTCCCCAAATCTCAACTGCAGCAAGATAATATTCAACCCGAGGCTTTGACTCAGAAAGCTTCCAAATTCTCATGACTTAATCAACCCTTCTCAAAATTGCATAAAGGTTGAGCAAAGTTGGGCATTCCCACAAGTGCATGTTGCTTGCGCAATAGCTAGTGCAACTTAGTTCATATGAATGTTCATTACGGGTAAGTTAATCTGTTTTTGAACATTCCAAGACTATTGGCTGACAAACAAAAGGGTGTATCTAAAACTGATAAAAATCAAAACTTATTCAACCAAATACCTCTAATACAGCAGCAGTTTGAGCAAAAAGCAAGGGTTTTTCAGCTGCAGTGTAAACATGTTCATGACCCAATTCCTTCAATGTTTTCAAAGACAGGTACAGAACTTGAAGCCTGCATAACTTGAAGCCTTGCTGATAACTGTTCCGGCTCTCATTTAACAAATCTCTACAGCAGCATCACAAGTCAGAGTGATGCAATCAGAAGTCAGCAGCATCACAGCAGCAGCATAACAAATCTCGAAGATACAATTGATATTTCTGTAACAACAAAATAAAAATGAAAATGAACGTTATCTCCATTAAGTAATAATCATAGTATTGGCGTATATGACCACAAGAAAGCGTAGGGATATAAAATTTAACTTGACCCGTGTCTGAAGTACATGGTGGATAACAGTATGATACCTGCATGTGGTTAGCAACATTTTCTCGGGTGAGCCCGGGAACATTCATCAATTCCAGAATTTTTTTAGAACAACCTCTGCATACAGATATCAATTTGAATAAGGTAAGACACAAAAACACCACAATACTTCAAAGCTAAGATATTCAGACAAACTTAGTTATCCATAAAATTATCGATTAGTTTAGTTTTAAAATTGAATCGCATAAATTGACGGTACGGAAAATTAAGATGCAGAATCCGAAGGATTATCCATCAAAAGTATTGAGAGGCATTGCCATGTCTTAGATATATCTACGAAGATGGAAAATGATTTTTTATTTTTATTTTTAAAGGATTGCAGGTGAAGGATACATACTGTCAATTCTGAGTTGATCGACAGCAGCCACAAACTGTTGATGAAGCTCGACAGATCAAACAACCCGAGGCTTCTTTATCCACAAACCTGTGAGAGTTTAAATTTCTGCTTGTTTATCCACAATTGAGTTATTAAACTCAGATCCAAGGCATGTTTGTTCATCCCGCTCTAACTTGCATGCAAGAGATGTAAAATATGAAAAACTCTTCACACCATTTGTGAGACGAAGTAAACGTGCCTTACAAACAGATGTAGCTTTCTCTAAATAAGCAACAACTTCTTCATGCCTAGAACCAACCTCCAAACACAAGCATATACAAAATTAGTAGCAAAGGTTTGAATCAATGTGCATTAGTAGCAACAATAAGAATTTATCTAGAAAGGAAACAATGAACAATTTTAAAACAAAGGAATTGATAATGATCTCCAATAGAAGCAAATGAAAAGAAAGGATGTCTAAACCTATCAACAAATCAAAATAGTTGAAATCAAACTACTAAAAATATGTGTGCATAATCATACCTGATTTTGGTATTTTCTCCAACACCAATTGGAACATTTCCTTCTGCCAACATAGATGCAATTTCAGGCTCAGATTGATAATAATCAGCACCCATCATCATGGTATCCTAGGTTGCAAAATCCATCAAGACATATATCAAATAGAAAAGGAAAAAGTTTCAAATCAATGAGCTAGAAGTGTAGAACAAAGAAAAAAATGACTGGTGCAGAAAATGTATACCCGAAGCTCCACACCAGACTCTAAACGGGAGTGTATTCCGACAATAGAATGTTGAACACTACATTCTCTCAAGAAGCAACCATGAGAAATAATTGTGTCCACAATCTATTGAAACCAATTCATCATTCTTACATTAATATAAACAACAAAAATCAATCAAGCATCCGTATTCAGCAGAAAGTCCTCTGTAAGAGGTTGGTGTAATACCTTGCATTTTTCCACTTCAGTGGGTGGTAAGAATCTTGGGGAAGTGAAGAAAGGTGTATTTGGATCATAGAATTGAAATTTTGGATACTACAAGTAATAACATAAGTAATCAGTAAATTCATAACATTTTTCCTTTTAAAGGAAAACTTACTCGGTAATAAAATCACTTTCTCACTTTTTCTCAAGTGCATTATTAAATAAATTATAGGAAATTCAAACATACCGGTTCTGTTAGGGCCAGATTTGCATCGAAGAAGGACTTTATGGTTCCAATATCTTCCTAGTAGTCATTGAACAAAAATGCCTGAGAACGCAAATATAAATAGAAACATGAAGTTGGTTACCAATAAACCTGAAGAGATTATTTTTATTATCATTCAAATATTTTCAAAAAGAATAGCAATAAGGATATCCTCTTTCACCTGGACATTGTGCCCGTTAACAGCAGACGGGATGATTTCAGATCCGAAGTCATTGAATGTTGACGTTACTTTTGTTGATAGTAAAGACCACACAAGTTCACCGTCAATCCTTAAAACCAAAGACAACCTGACACGATCTGTCATCATCTCGAAAATGCATTGCAACCAAGTGTAATTCTTCTACAAACAGCGGTAAAGATTTGGTTGCCAAATCCTGGGAGGACACAAGTAAACAAATAAAGAAATTAGCAAAACATCACAAACAATCTGATATTCTTAACGTCTATTATCTAGCAGCAAAGACAAAGGGTGGATTCATTAAGCTGTTTGGTGTTATCTTAATTGAGACAGCTGCTGGCCGCTACTTAAAACGGAGGTCCGGTTGATCTCCACTCTTATCACCTTGAGATACCTGAACAAAGAAAATACAATACAATTTTAAGGGGAAGGTGACATCGAGTTTATGACACCAAAATCAAGCATTATAGAGAACAATACAGAACGGAGAGTTTTGCGAGTCATGACATAAATGTTGAAGTTGATGCTGTTTTCTGCAGAATCAGCATGCTTCTTATTGACGTGAAACTAAAATAAAAACCTTATAAATTCAATCACAGATAAATTTAGGCATACAAAGTTTAATATAACATGAGAAACAGTGAGGATTGGATCCAAACAAATGTGACTGGATTCAGAAACCAACATAATGAAATCCAATAAAACCAATAACCTAGAATCTCTAATATCATTTGTTGTTGATGAAGTGTAAGAAATGAATATTCAAAAACTCAAAACTGGACATGAAATATATCAAAATGTCATAATAGTATACAGTTCAATGGCACAAACATTTCCATCCAAACATTTGTAAAAACGTAGAAATGAATCATTTCAAAATCATAACCCACAAATAGATATGAATACAATAGACGAATGCTTCAACATACTGAAACTGTAAACCCTAAAGAAGGTGATAGATTCGGATAGTATTTATGAAATGAACCTGGGTCAGATTCACAACAAACGATATTCTTACTTCCACCACCCTTCCACGCGACGAGTCAGAACGCCGCCATCACCGAAGACCACGAGTTCCCTCGCCGGAATCGCGTCTCCCCGCCCGAAGTTGTGCTTCGATACCGCCGTTCGCTTTCCCAAAAAAAAACCTCCCGATTTAATCCATTTTCAATTCCACTCATATTATTTGATTTTATTTTATGGATTAATACAAAGGAATGAGGAAGAAGAGAGAAGGAGGGAGGAGGAAGATGAGGGAGACGAGATTAGAGAGAGAAAGAGGAAGGAAGAGAATGAGAGGGAAAAATAGATAGTAGAAGAAAATTTGGTTGTGTATTTTTGATTTAGTAAATTACCATTAAGGGTAATGATTAATGTAAAAGTTATTGTAAAAAAAGGTAAATTAGGGAGTTAATGTGCATGTTTCATTTATAGGTAGTTAGTTGATATGGAACGGAGGGAGTATATCTCCTTTATTTTCATTTTATATATTTTTTAGCTTATTAAAAAAAATACGTCTCTATTATGATTCCCACCACACATGTCATAAACTACCGTCCTAAAATTTAGGGATAGATTTCATAGAGCTGCCCAAAAGATAATGCGCCAACCATACATTTTGAATTACTAATAGGTGATTCGGTGTATTACCAACCAACTAGTATACATTCTGGTCACTATTATAAGTAAATTTATCTTTTTGTGATATATTTGATTATTAATGTATCTAGTCTATATATGGACTAGATACATTAATAGTTAAATGTACCAACAAAAGATAAATTTGATTATAATAGTGACCGGAGTGTGTATCACAAAAGCGCAAACCACCACGCGCCGTTTTGGCGCGTAATACATAAGCAGAAAATTCAAAGTTTACCTCTGACCAAAAGTGATCGAGATCTAAGTCTACGCTATCACGTGCGCAGTCACCAATAACACTGAATCAGTGATCACATACTATACCTCGTTTGCATCTCCACTCTACGCACCTTCCTCTATCTACTCTTCTCTCCTCATCCTAACCTCAAATTCCAAAGGTACAATCACCATCATCGATCATCGCTATGATCCCCTTCGTTATCAATTTATCAATAATCTCGCATGTCTTCGATCCCTTTCCTATGGTTGTTCTCGAAAAATCGAATTCAAATTCATCATTATTATTCAGTAAAATCGATAAAGTCCGTTTTATCTTCTGTTAATACACTATTCAATCTCAGCCTTTCGTTTTTCGTATTTTTTAATTTAAAAAAAAAAAAATTTTGTAAAATTGGCTTCTAGGTTTCCCCATTTTGTTGACCTAGAAAATTATATTCATTTATTGATTTATTTATTGATTGATTTATTGAGGTGGGACTGTATTAAAGTTATCGTTGGTTGTTTGTTTGTTTGATTCAATGTAGGATTAGGATAGGACCAGGAAGGAGGAACCAACCAAATATAGGGAAAGAGTTTGGTGGGGATTAGGAGATATAAGAGTTCTATTATATAAATAAATAAATTATGGCTGATTTGGTTCAAGACGAACAAAAGGTTCTTGGAATTGACGAAGAGGGACAGAACAACAAGCGTATACATTTGGAGGGTCAAGGAGAAAAAGATATGCAAGGGAATTCGATTCACAGATCCAGTTCAAGGCCTCAACTTGATGTTAGTAAAGCTGAAATTCAATCTAATGTGGAGGATAAGTATCCCACCATATTGTTGCCTAATCAATCTGATGATTTGTCTCACCTTGCTCTTGATATTGGAGGTATGATGAGTCATATGAATGTTTCATGCTTTTGGTGTTTTGCTTTTCATTTGGTTTATTTGTTTGCCTTTCTTACTTCCTTTTTATCAGTGTGTATTGTTATGATTTTTGTTGAGTTTTATGGTGGGGTTAAAGTTAATATTTTGGGTTAGTATCTTCCATGAAGTAATAAGTAAGTGAAATGCATAAAACAACTTCCATCTTTTAACTAACTTTCCCTTTTCAGTCTAAGGCTTTTGTTTGGATTGATGGAATCTGATGGAGCGGAATGGAATGATATTCCATTGTTTGGATCATTTGAAATCGGATAGAGCAGAATGGAGTGGTACGGATTCTATCCCATTCCCTCACTTACCACCACGTTCCCTCCCCTCCGATTTGGGCATTATAAAATTTCCAACAATGGAATGTTATCTTCGTCCCGCTCCGCTCATTTCATAATATCCAAACATAGCCTAAGAGATTATTTATTCACTTTCGGATAGAGCGGAATGAAGTGGTACGGATTCCATCCCATTCCCTCACTTACCACCATGTTCCCTCCCCTCCGATTCGGGCATCATAAAATTTCCAAACGATGGAATGTTATCTTCGTCCCGCTCCGCTCATTTCATAATATCTAATCATAGCCTAAGAGATTATTTGTTCACTTTTATTCTTGTTTTATGTTATTCTTTTAGGCTTGGTCTTGTCCCTTATTTTTGACATTGTTTTTTTGTGGAGTTTGATCAACTCTCTTGTGGAGAAAAAGAGAAACAAATCTATGAAAGTGCATATAGCAGTTTGATCGTTTTACTTCTTGAGGTTTTCACAGTTTTAATTCATATTCAGTGATTTGTCACTGGTCTATTCTATGATTACTCTGGTTCAATTTTTGAAAATAAAGAACTTGTATTGTAGTGTCTCAAGTATGCATGAAAGTTGATCTGTTTCATCATATGGACAGGATCTCTGATAAAGTTGGTGTACTTTTCAAGACATGAAGGTCAATCAGATGATGATAAAAGGAAGAAAAGTTTAAAGGAGCGATTGGGGCTTTCAAATGGTAATAGGAGAAGCTTTCCTATTCTTGGTGGAAGGCTTCACTTTGTGAAGTTTGAAACAAGAAAGATCAATGAGTGCTTAGATTTCATTCATTCAAAGCAGCTTCACCGTGGTGGTATATATCTGCTATAATAGTATTGAGCATTCAAATATCATTTTATTATTTTGTTGTTTATGTGTTCATTCAACTAAATTCAACATTCCTAAAAAAAGTTGGCACAGTAATACAACGTAGTGAATTTATGATTATGGAATTTTTCTCTTGCTTAAAGGGTTGGAGTCACGTTACTCTGATGCTGCGGCTAATGAAAATGCCATAATTAAGGTAACTTCGCGTCTTTGTTCTCTTGGCTTAACTAGAAGCTATGCTCGAATATCTTTTCTGTTTGGATTATATCATTTCTTCAAATCATCAATTATAATTTATGAGATTGCAAATATAAAGCTACAACCTTTGGCTGCTTATCACATGTGTTAGTAGTTACTTTCAAATTGATATCTGATTTGCTCTGCCCTCTGGTATAAAAACCAATATCGAGGATTTTTCTGTTCGTTTCATTTGTTGTTGTTAGTATTATTTGTAATTTTAGCATTATCTGTTTTGGAAACTGTCAAATTGGATTATTTTTTTAACCCCTTTTCTGCTTGTCTTATGCTTTGATGGCTATGAAATACTAGACTAATTCATTCATTTTGTGAAAAAGGCTACTGGAGGTGGAGCATACAAGTATACTGACCTTTTCAAAGAAAGACTTGGGGTTAGTCTTGACAAAGAAGATGAAATGAATTGTCTTGTGGCAGGAGCGAATTTCTTGCTTAAGGTGGATGCCTGTTTTAAATTATCCTTTTCTCCTGCATTATGCATTTTATTTAAGTCAGCTTGACAGGGAGGATGTATTGTCTCTGTGAATAATCATAAATAAATAGTTAAAATGAGAAATAGTTGTTTGTCTGACTTTGCTTCTTTCCGAGTCATTATTGTGTTTTCCATTATTTTGAAGGTAAATAGCATTTCTTTGGCTAAACTTGGTTATGTTTATAATTTGGTACAACTAATAAGCTTAAAAAATTTAACATGCTAAAGTTTTTATATAGCTATAGCTGATTATTGCCTATTACTCTATTTTCCTTGACTTTTCATATTTCTTGCTACTAACCAAGATCTAATTGGGAATCACGTTGGTCCTTTTTTATTATTATAAAACAAACTGTCTTTTAGTTTTGAAATTGTGAACAGAGTGTGCTGTGCCACTAATTCATTCATTTTTGCTGATCTTATACTCTAGTTTGCTCTCTCTTTCTCTCTCAATCTCTCTCCCTCTCTATATCTCTCTTGATATCTCTGATTAGAAGTTCTACCACTTCTTAGTAGGCAATTCGACATGAAGCTTTCACACACATGGAGGGCAAGAAAGAGTTTGTTCAAATTGACCATAATGATTTGTTTCCTTATCTTCTAGTTAACGTTGGTTCCGGTGTTAGTATGATCAAGGTACAGTTTTTTCGTGTATCCTAATTTTATTATACTTTTAGTCTCTTTGGACAATGTATGGTAAGATTATCAGGTTATGATACTTTCTTTTTATTTGTCATAGGTTGATGGGGATGGAAAGTTTGAGAGGGTCAGTGGGACAAATGTTGGTGGTGGTACTTATTGGGGCTTGGGAAGACTGTTAACAAAGTGCAATAGGTTATTTTCATGAGACCTGTTATCATTTTGATCTATTACTATGTTAAAACTATTGACAAGGTGTTCTGATGAAATGAATTTCAGCTTTGATGAGTTGCTTGAGCTAAGCCAGAAAGGAGATAATAGAACTATTGACATGCTTGTTGGGGATATTTATGGTGGTTTGGATTATTCTAAGGTAAATTTTGCAGTTGATCTTATTTGTATATACAATAAATGTTCGTCATATTGCGAGAGAGAGAAAAAAAAGAAAATTAACTTTTTAGAGTAGATAAATATGAATCATTTTATAATATTTTATCAATTGACATTGCTGAGTATTCTTTGGTCTTAAATAATTCTAGATTGGTCTATCGGCTTCCACTATTGCTTCAAGTTTTGGGAAAACTATATCAGAAAAAAAGGAGCTTGAAAACTACAGGCCTGAAGACATATCACTCTCTCTTCTACGGATGATTTCATACAATATTGGCCAGGTGAGATGGCAATTATAAATATTATCCGTCTAAGTTCTTAAATATAGGCAGCCAAACTTGTGATTTTTCTCCATTTGTCCAATCCATTATTCAAAATCTCACTGTTTAAGTTTTGTAAATTAGAAATTAAAACTACAAAGTTCTTTTCATTTAGTTTATTTATTGAATATCATCTAATTTCACTTTTAAGTACATATCTGTTATCGGGAACCACTTTAAGTAATTCTAACGTTCAATTCTAGTACTTATTTTTCTTCCAGCAAATACCTGACAATCCTGTGTTCTTTTCATCACTCTGTAGATAGCTTACTTAAATGCATTGCGATTCCGGTTGAAGAGAATATTTTTTGGAGGATTTTTTATCAGGGGTCATGCTTATACAATGGACACTCTTTCTTTTGCTGTTCAATACTGGTACATAAAATGCCTAAGAGCTTGATGTAACTAGAATATTTTTCCTCTAAATTAAATTACTACTTTGTCTTGCAACTTATATAATTTTTATTTAGGTCTAATGGGGAAGCACAAGCAATGTTTCTGCGACATGAAGGCTTTCTGGGAGCTTTAGGTGCATTTATGAGTTATGAAGAGCATGGTTTAGATGACCTCATGGTGCATCAGTTAGTTGAAAGGTTTCCAATGGGTGCTCCATATACTGGAGGCAAGATACATGGTCCACCACTTGGAGATTTGAATGAGAAGGCAAGTGATAGGAATTTGAAATAGCTCAATTGTGCTGGTCACCTGCTCAAGACAATTGGGTGTTCTGGAGTTAGTGTATGTAGTTTAGCTTAGTTTTTCCACAAAAAGTTAGTCCTAACAACCATAACTTTGACGTCAGTTTAATAAGAGTGTTTTTTAGTGGGCATCAATTCCTTACCATCAAGAACGTCCCATTTTCTCCGTAAGTGGTTTCTCTTTGAAGCTGCAATAGTTAAATAACTAAAGTAACTTCACTAATAAGATTCTCCGGAATAACTTTTAATGTCACCCTATGGAATCATATCCAACTGAGTTGGAATAATTGTTTACCAACTTGAGTAGGTAGTAAAGATAAAAAGTGTAGAATATAGTAATTGCCTCATGGCATGAAATTATAAATTGAAATGAAGTACAGTTCGTTATACTTCAAAAAAGCACTTGCTATTTGTCTGAATTTTTGATTGATTGACTTTATCATTTCTTGAAAATTCTTCTAGGTGGTTATAACACTGATGTGACATAGTATTAAAGGAACTGATTTTAGTAAGTTCCACTGTAACTACCGTGCACTAGCTGTGCAATATATTTGCTAAGTCTAACTGATCCCTAGAATTAGAAAACTAATCCCTAAGATCTAGGAAACTAACTAACAGATTTAGTTAACTCTGCAAGTCTATAAATAGACCACACCTCTTGTAATTCAAATCATATAGTACAAAAACAGAAAATAGAGAAGCTCAGTTGAGATCTCTCAAAATCTATGAATATCGAATTCTAACACATAGAGTTATATGTATAGTTTCCACCCCTTAAATTAAGAAGTGGCTCACTCTATTAGAATTTTGATGTGATTTGGAGGTTCTAATGCAGATTTCGTGGATGGAGAAGTTTTTACAAAAGGGAACAGAAATTACTGCACCTGTACCGATGACTCCTGTTGCTGGAACTACAGGACTTGGGGGTTTTGAAGTCCCTTTGTCAAAAGGAAGTGCTTTGCGATCTGATGCGAGTGCTCTAAATGTTGGTGTTCTCCATCTAGTACCAACTTTGGAAGTGTTTCCATTGTTAGCAGACCCTAAATTGTAAGGATTGTTGTGGAATGTGCTTGCATCTCTTAGATTGAAATTCCACATCTATTTGGCCGCCCTTACGTTGATATGTTCTTGTCATTTATATTGCCATAGATGGCAATTGAGAACTATATATATTTGTTGGCATAGATGCATGCACGTATCATGTATCCATATATACGCTCGCGCGCGCACACACACATAATGGCTTTATTGCAAGAACAAATTTTGACCATTAGATTGTTTCACACTGATTTGTAATCTTGGCCATTCATGTAAGGTCTAATGGTCAATATTTGATCCACTGTTATCACTTGTTATGTTTGCTTTGTATTTATTAACTATGGTTTGTGTGCCTTTTCATCAGTGAAAATGTGCTACTTTTAAAAAAAATCTGCTATATAAGGCAATCCTATGTTATCAGTTTTCATTATTCTGTTTTTCAGAACTAATATTAAATTGCATCTTTCAGGTATGAGCCCAATACAATAGATCTAGCAGATCCCAGTGAATTAGAGTAAGCAAATTACCATTAATTAATGGTCAATTAAGGGTTCCTATTTTCTAGTGTTTCTTCTGTCGATAACACAATTTGTATCTAATGTAGATATTGGCTCACAATTTTGTCAGAGCACTTGCCAGATCTTGTTGACAAGGTAGTAAACTAATGTTGTCTTGAAAGTTGAAACCTCTGTCTTCATGCTTGTGTTTTTTTTATGCCACAAAAAAACTAAAATTGAAATTATTCTGCATGCACTATAGATATCATCTTGTATCAATAAAAGTGATGAGAATATAATTATGTTAATAAGGCTATAATCAATTTTTTTCGTATGTCGAGAAATATTTTATATTAATAAATACAAGTGAAAACAAGATTCCTTCCTAAAAGAAACCCAAAACTCAAGCACCATGGGAAACAGGAAACCATATTGACTAGGAAAGGCTTGCTAGTTTGTCTACATGTCCATCATCGAAATCCCTCCGTAGAGCCTAAAAAATATCACATGAGCACCAAAGATAAAAAAATTACTCAAAATATTTCTGTCGTCAATCAATTGGGGCACAGCCTATACCCGCTCTTGTAAAACTATTGTATTTCTGTGTTGAGCTTGTTAATGGTCTGGATGCAACCCTTGGCTCACTTTATTGTTCGGTTGTACTGCATTGTACCTCCTTTTGTTGAGAGTAGTATGTGAAAAGACAAATTGTTAAGTCCTAATATACTTTACGATTTTGATATATACAGGCTGTTGCTAGTGAAGGTGGAACTGATGATGCCAAAAGAAGGGGTGATGCTTTTGCTCGTGCATTTTCTGCCCACTTGGCAAGGTATGATTGATATAAGATTCATTATTGAAGCAGTTGTATTTTAGGTTTGTTATCTTTAATCATTTGGTTTAATTTTAAATTAAAAGTTATTGCTGGTCATGTGCTCTTGCACTGTATTTCATGGTTTTGAGAAACTCCTGCCAACAAAAAAGATATGCACGAGAAACAGCTAGATTTGCAAAACACCGTAATTTTTGTGAGAGATATATACATGGATCATGTCAAAGTTACTATAATTCACAACATTGGCTAGTTCAGTCTCTTTTTACCTTATACCCACCCCTTTTCTTTATTTTTTAGTATATCTAGTTTTTCAACTATAGCATATTAGCATTTGAAGAGAGAAACCCATGAGTGTGTAATGATGAGCTAGGGTGAGTGTTGTATTTGACTTAAAACTTGGTACCCGAATGGGAGGGAGCTTTTTTTAACACATTATTCTTTGAATATAAAGACAATGCGATTTGGTGCGGTTCCCACTCCAAGTCAATCAAATTTCTTGCACTAAATTAAAAAAGGTTTAAGGATGTCTGCCCTCTTCCTTTTTCACAGTTTCACCAATTAGATCATGAAACCCATAGAACAAAAAATAGAAAACTATTCAGACGGTACTTCAAATTGTGTGAATATCCCTTAAACTGTCACATTATTGATGTTGAGACTGTATTTATTACGTTTAATAAATTTTCAAAATTCATGGACTTTATTTGGTTTATGCTCTCTTTCCACTAATCAACTTGCACACCAAATGAATAGGTTAATGGAGGAGCCTTCTGCATATGGGAAGTTAGGTCTAGCCAATCTACTGGAAATGAGGGAAGAGTGCTTGAGGGAATTCCAGTTTGTTGATGCCTACAGAAGTATAAAGCAGAGGTAGTTATGCTTTTAAATTTAAATCTCTACTTGGACTATGTTTAACCAATTGCCTTCTGTGAGTCCCTTGATTTTTTTTTTTTTACTGAAAATTTAAACATGAATTGATTTTTTAATTCATTCACACATGCATTCTACTGATATTTCTATCTGTGATTACTGGTTTGTATATGTATAATAGGGAAAATGAAGCATCACTTGCTGTTTTACCTGACTTGTTTGTGGAACTTGATAGCATGGATGAGGTATGCCGGAATAATACTACAATCCTCTAGATTTAACGTATAGGGGGAGTTAGTATAAACTGGTTAAGGAATTAATGTATCACTCCTAATTTAAAGAAAATGTGTGTTGATTTAACTAATTTTTTAATAAAATTATAACTGAATGAGTTGGTTAAATTTTGAGGCCATAGTAATTTGTACTCTTTTTGCTTCTGCTATGGTCTTAAGGCACTCTAGCTTCTAATAAATCTTGTTGCTACCAGTAATATGACTCCTTTGTTTCAGGAAACGAGATTGCTTACTCTAATTGAAGGTGTTCTTGCTGCAAACATTTTTGACTGGGGATCTCGTGCATGTGTGGATCTATATCATAAAGGAACAATTATTGAAATTTACAGAATGAGTCGCAATAAAATGGGCAGACCATGGCGGGTAGGTGGAGTTGAGCATATCTGTTGATAAGAATCTTTTTTTTTTTTTTTTTAAATTTATTCATCATAGTTAATAGTTGAATACCAATATAACTTTTACTGATCTAGGTGGATGACTTTGATGTCTTCAAAGAGAGAATGTTAGGGTCCGGAGGCAAGAAGAAGGCTCCTCATAGAAGAGCTTTACTTTTTGTTGATAATTCAGGTGCTGACATTGTTCTAGGGATGCTCCCTCTGGCTAGGGAGCTCCTTCGGCGTGGAACTGAAGTGAGTTCACTTTAAAGTATCTATAGTTTGGAAAATTTAAAATTTTGTATATGAATTTATGTGTTTGATCTTAAGCAACCCCCTTCCAAAATAAATTGTTGACTTCATTTAAATTTAAACTTGGAATTTTAATAACGGGACTGGTTACATTTTATTTATATGGTTGGTAAATCTCTAAATTTAAGTATGAATGCCTCCTTAAAATTTCCCTCTGGTATGGTTTTTTTTTTCACTATTTATGATTTCACACATCAAGTAAAATTATGATTGATTATGCTGTAGCTTTATATTCTGTGCATGCATGTTCTGCTTAAGTTAGCGTCAGCATTAGCAATGATTCAGTGAAATAAAGTATAGTTAGTTTGTTATTACGGTAAGATACAGTTACCAACGGTTAACAGCTTGCCAAGCCTGCATAATCGGGATACAAATACCTGCAATTATTACACTATGTACTTCATGATAATTTTCAGAAAGCCTATCTTTCATTGAATTCTTCTCTACACTAATTCCTACCATTGTTATTTGCTGGTACGTAGGATGATATATAGTCGCTTTGGTCAATGTCTATAAATATTGTTGTTGCCATGATAACAATGGACGGGCCTTGCAGGTAGTTCTGGTTGCAAACTCGCTACCTGCTTTAAATGACGTGACTGCAATGGAGCTTCCTGATATTGTAGCTGAGGCTGCCAAGGTTTGTCTATTTTTCTGAACTCTTGTCGGTCTTTATTTTATTTTATTATCATGTCTGTCATATTCAGTTCCTTCTCTTTGTTACACCCGCCCCTCTTTGTTTTCATCGATAAACAAATCTCACTGTTTAAGAGACCTGGTTTGGTTCATTACCAGTATGAATTCCATTTTCTAACCGAGTCTCTAATTAACACACTTCTCCAACCAAGGGAGTTGCCCAACACATTTATTTATGTTATGAAAACCTCAATTTCCTAATGCACTGATTTTAATGGAAGCCATCACCTTTGCTATCTCATGTTCTGGTTTTCAAATAATTTATTCCTTCTCCACTACTTGTAAGACACTCCTTCATTTTGTCTATTCTTCAACCTAATAAAATTTTCTTGTAGGCCTTACTTTACCAAAATGGCATAGCATTCAATGTGAATTGAATTAAAAAGAATGACTATATGTCATTTGTGCAATTTCATGTATCTACAAAAGGAGTTGTTAGAAGTTCCAAATACCAGTCCTTTTGTTGGTATTATTTTGACCATTATTCTTCAGTGGAACTAAACTAATCTTCCTGTTTATAGCATTGCGACATTCTAAGGCGAGCTGCTGAAGCTGGAGGCCTACTTGTTGATGCGATGATTAATACAGATAGTTCTAAAGAAAATTCATCTTCGGTCCCCTTGATGGTTGTTGAGAATGGATGTGGTAGTCCATGTATAGACTTAAGACAGGTCAGCTCTGAGTTGGCTGCTGCTGCAAAAGATGCTGATTTGGTGAGAGGATTGTTCCTTCTTTTCTTTTTACAACATTACTTTGCATATAGGAGTATAAATGAGAAACATATTCTAATTGAGTTTTTTGTTATCTGCAGATAATTTTGGAAGGGATGGGTAGATCTCTACATACTAACCTCTATGCTGAGTTTAAATGCGATGCTTTGAAGGTAACATCTCTGATTAACGGCTATTATAACTATCAGATGAATTTAATTTAACTATTTTGTCATTTGGTTTTGGTTTTGAGTTTACTTAGCTAATGCTTCTCCATAACTCCATTGTTCTCGTATGTCATGATGGTGTTGAGGATTCCAGTTCTTGGAGAGCTGTTACATGGTTTATGAATCAATCAAGATTTTACATAGTTTGATACATTTTCTTTATCATCTTTTATTTATTTATTTTAAACCTTCTTTGCAGCTTGCGATGGTGAAAAATCAGAGATTGGCTGAAAAGTTGATTAAAGGGAACATATATGACTGTATTTGCAAATACCAGCCTTCTAGTTGAAAGCTTCAAAGAAAGAGCTGATTGTGTAATTTGAGCTTCTAAGAGAAATATCTGGTGTTCAAATTTAACCTTATGCATGTTTTTTGTTTTTGTACAGATGCACTTTAAAGTTTCTTTAGTTTAGAAAATTTCAGGGGAATAATAGTGTCATAATGTAGTTTAAGGGAAGCTTATTTAGACTGTCGCACTTTGTATAATTATACTTTGGATGCCTTAAACAATTGTACTATTTAATATGTAAACACAACTTTATTTTGTGCATGTTTGATTTAAAAACTAATCATGAGATTAAATAGAGTAGGGGTAAAGAGACGGAACAAAAACAAAAAATTTAGCAACTTTTTTCTCTTGATATTGATTGTACTACATACTTCCTCCGTTCTATATTATAAGTAAAAGTTACTTTTTAGATACATTGAATAATTAATATATTTTGTTTATATATTAGATCAGATACATTAATTATTTAATGTATCTAAAAAGTAATTTTTGCTTATAATATGGAATAGACGGAGTAAGTGTATTGATTTGGGTCCTGTCAATGCATTGGATGTTTTCTCTGGAAACTCTCGTGTATTTGGAAATGTATTTTCAGACACACTTAAAATTATATCAACAAAAATGTTGCAAGTGAGATATTTTTTTTTGTTCCACAAAAATGTCAGGAGATGCACTTCAGGAAAAACGTATGTAAATAAATAGAATATTTTTCATACGGTGCTAGATTAATTTCAATTTTGATTGTGTAATCACTTCCTTAAGATTCATGTTTAGTAGTAGCATTTTCTCAAAATTACTCAGTATTTTGTGTAGATTAATTTCATTTCATTATCTAATTATAAGCTATTACTATTTTTCTAAAAGAAAAAATAAATATGAAGAATTGCATTTTCATTTTAACAAACCGAAGAAGAGTTTTGATTTAAATGAAAATTTACAGAAATTGAAACTCTTAAAACACTGTCGAAGAAATTGAAAAGATAGAGATCATGAATAAAATCACCTCTTTTTAATATATTGGAAAAAAGAAAGATAGATTATGAGAATTTTGTATGTAGTATCAATTATGTATTAGTATTTTTTAGCTACATGGTGTTTTATGGAAGTGCAACAAAATTTTTGAACAAAATTCTCATTTACAAAGTGCTAAAATATGTGTATAAAAGGTGCATGTATCTCTGAAATTTAGAAACATATATTTTTTTTTTACTTTTCATAGTGATCGGGGAACACCCTCGAGGGGTGGAATGAGTAAGCCCCCATCCACCTTTCTACATTTTATCTTCATTCACATCCATGCTTTCCACCCCTTGTCATACACCAAAGCTATTGACTTGTTTCCATTTTTTAATTTATTGATTTATTTGAACTAATATATTAATACAAGGTTTGGAAAAATTATGATTTGTTCTGATACCACTTGTTGGATTTGTTCATTTTATTTTTTATCTTTTGTGCTGGAACGTTTGCAACTTCATTCTAGGACTCATTAGTTTTCTTTCTTTTGCCCTTGTTCTTAGAGCTGCCAACAAAATGAGTACTTTTTGTCTTATATCGCCTTATCTTTCCCTCTTCTTGAACACAATAAAATGAGCTCATTAGGAGACCATTTCTCCTTTTGACAGTTATAAAATATCTTAAACTGACTGAATTGTGAAGGACCAGAAAATAATATTAAATGAATGAACAAGTCTTCAGACAACTCAAGCTTTAGTGCCTTAAATTTTGAAGCAATATTTGACATGCTCATAATGTATTTTCTTATATTGCCTTTGCCTTGATACTTCATGGAAATCAAGTTCTGAAGAAGAGTATTTGTTTCCTCCTTATCGCTTTTCTTGAAGCGCTTTTTGTAACGCCCCAGTTTTAGTATTTTTATTTATTTGAGTCGTTTTTGATTATTTTATTATTATATTATTTTATTTTCGACTTTTATCTGAAATTATCTTATTTTTCGATGTGATTATATTTTACCGCGTTTTGGGAACATTTGCGAGATATTCGAGTGTAGGGGTATTTTGGGCATTTTGGGTTATTTTGTTAAGATAGAAAGAAAATAGAAATAGAAAGGAGAGAAAAATAGAAAGAAAGAAATAGGAAGAGAAAAAGGAGAAGAAGGAAAAAGAAGAGAAGAAAAAAAGAGAGAAAAAGAGGAAAAAGCTAGGAATCTCCAAATCAACTTCTAGGAATCGATTTAATCGGGTAAGGGTGTGAAATTCAATTATCTTATACATGTGTATGATTATGTATGTGTTTGTTTGTTGTTTGGTTGGATTGTATGAAAAATATAACAAAATCCATTTTTGTTGAAAGTGTTAGAATTTGATTAAATGTGTTGGAAATTATGTTTTTAGTGTTCATTCTTGTTGGTAAATGATAGATACATGTTGCTATGCATTGTATTGGTAATTTTCTGAGTGTAGGTGAAAAATTGGATGATTTTGGGGTGGAAAACGCAGAACAAAGTTCTGCAAAAATTTTTTCTGGTTTTTCCAGGTCATACGCGTATGGGGCATGTTCATACGCGTATGGACCTTGGCATTACGCGTAACGTGGGCGAGCCATGTGCCCATACGCGTATGAGATGTTGTTTTGCACGGCCATCTGCCCATTTGCGTATGGTACGCGTATCACTTTAGGGCATTACGCGTATGAGGGGATGCAATACGCGTATGGGGTTCAAAATGGGAATTTTGGGAAGAAAATGGTTCTGCCCATACGCGTATGGCCTTAGGCAATACGCGTATGGCATGGCGAGGATTTTGGGCAGTACGCGTATGGCTCAGGGCAATACGCGTATGGCCAGGAGAATGGAAAAATGTGATTTTTCAAAATGTCGTTTTCGTTTTCGTCCGTAACTTTTGTTCCGATTATCCGATTTTTACATTCTTGGTGTCGTTGGAAAGCTATTGAGCTGTACAATATGATTATGATGTTTTGGAGATTGTTAGTCGATTAAATTATGTTGGGAAATGCGAATAGTGTCGTTTTGTCGACTTTTGCCGTTTTAATGGTGTGTAAATGATGTGTATTATGCTATGTGCTTTTGATATGGATATCGTATGACTTGTATGACGTTATATAATGTGAATGCATGTAATGACATGTTGTGGTGATGAATTGTGGCCGAAAGACAAATAAATGAAATGTGTTGTATTTGATTATATATGCATGTTATGGTTGCATATATGTGTGAAAATGCATTGGTTGTCATGAGTTCTTGTGTGTCAAGCATCATGATATGCATTGTTGTTGCGTCCTGAGTGACGGCGGTTCCGGAGGGAATCAGCTATAACATCGTGTGCCTCGAAAATATGAGGTAAGAATAGCCTGAGGACCTAAAGCGATGGTTATAGACGATCGTGTGCCCGCGTGCGGGGTGTGAGCGATCGGGTCGTGAGCCCCTCTTGTGGGGTGTGAGCGATCCATAAACATCGTGAGCCCCTTGTGTGGGGTGTGAGCGGTGGGTGAACATCGTAGGCCCGACGGGGAGTTACAGTGATGTAACGAGCGATGGTTCCAGCAGAGTTCCTGAGTGAACTAGTGATGAGATATGAAATCTTGGAGTCGGTACCCCGCATATGCATTTGCATAGAGAGTCGTTGTGTCGGTCTCTTTGCATCTGCATGAATTATGATTGCATTGGTTATATGTGGAAAATCATGATTTGGTTGATTATGTGCGAGACGTTGTGATATGCATTTGTGATAAATGTATTGGGCATGATTAATATGCAATTGGGGATGGAGACATTGTGTGATTGAGCTTGTGATAGCATTTGCGAATTGATGTGCATTTGTGTTAAATGCCTTGAATTATGAATGATATGTTTTGTGTGTATAAACATATCCATGATGTGTGAATATGGGATTATGTGAATATAATCTGTATATGCTTTACGTGTAGGCATGTGATAATTGTGGTGAGAAAATTTGATATGTGTATTTTTATGTTGATATATATATAATTATATGCATTTATATTATGGTTGTTTTTCTCACCCTTCTGCTGTTTTATAATGCTCTATGAGGCATTGCAGATTAGAGTTGCTGGAGGTCTTTTGTGAAGCTTATGTCTTCATTCTTTTATCGGTCGGCTCTGATATGTGACACCGGGTAGTTAGGGAGGCCGTTAGTGATTATTGTGTATTATTTATATATATCTTTTGGCATGTGCATGTATAACTTGATGTATGACCAACTTTTCATGTGATATATATATGATATTCAGATTTTAGATTTTTCGCTTTTATTCTAATTTCTAAAAAGTGGGTGTAAGGAACTGAGTTCCCTCTGAATGTATGCTATCCCACTGTTGCATATCTTTATGAGCAGGTGTTGTATGTTTTGTTTCAAATTGATGTGACCCTCCCGGTCTATGCCATGTTTTTAAATGTACTCTGACGAAATTTTTATTGTTTTATGATTATTTGGGGGTATAGATTGGGGGCGTCACATTAAGTGGTATCAGAGCTAGTCCGTGTCAGTTTGTGTCAGTCCTTGTTGGTCTTTGTGGTTCGGTGAGCTGTTTGTTTAACCATAGTTGCTGTTATTGGAAATGAACAGAATATGGCTCGGGCTATGCAGGGTGTACTGAATGTTACGGGTAATGATGAGTTCGGGAAGAACGAACTGCCTATCTTCAAGGGAAGATATGATCCTGATGGTGCACAATTTTGGATTGAGGAGGTTGAAAGAATCTTCCATGTGATGAATTATGCTGAAGAGAATAAGGTGAGACTGGGTACTCACATGCTGAAAGAAGAAGCAGCTGGTTGGTGGGTTAGTTTGCGCCAAGTGCTGGGAGAGGATGATGAAGAGGTTACTTGGGATTTATTTGGTCGAGAGTTTCGGAGGAAGTATTATCCTGAGGGTGTGAAGGAAAAGAAAGAGATTGAGTTCTTGGAGTTGAAACAAGGCAATATGTCTGTTGTGGATTACACAACAAAGTTTGTGGAACTTGTACAGTTATATCCTCATTATGCTGAAGCGACTGCTGAGTTTTCTAAGTGTGTGAAGTATGAGAACGGATTGCGTCCGGATATTAAACGGGCAATCGGTTATCAGAGGGTTAGAAGGTTTTCTGATTTGGTGGACAGTTGTAGGATTTACGAGGAGGATTGTAGGGCTCGTTTTACTCATTTTAAGAGTGTGAATGACAGGAAAGGGAAACAACAGTCTCGTGGTGGTCCTTATGGTACACCAGCTGATAAGGGTAAGCAAAGGGAGAATTTTGAGAAAAAGGCAAGTGAAGGAGGAATGTCTAGTCCTCCTAGGTGTTACTTTAAGTGTTACAAGTGTGGGGAAGTAGGACACCTTCGGCTTGATTGTGAGAAGAATAACCTGAAATGTTCCAAGTGTGGAGGTTCGGGACATGTCGCAGCGGATTGTAAGAGAATTAATGTGCAGTGTTTCAACTGTGGTGGAACAGGTCATATTAGCACGAGGTGTACGAAACCGAAGAAAGCTCAGACTGGTAGGAAGGCTGTTGCATTGGTAGGAGATGAGACTACTAGTGCGGATCGTTTGACTAAAGGTACTTGTTTTATTAAGAGTACGCCTTTATTTGCTATTATTGGTAATGGAGCGACTCATTCATTTATTTCGTCTGAGTGCGCGAAGCGTTTGAATTTGTTGTGGTCTTTTTGGGATGGTAAGATGGTTATCGATATTTCTGCATAGGGGTCGGTAATTATTTCTTTGGTTTGTTTAAATTGTTCTTTGACCATTTATGGTAAAGGATTCGTGATGGATTAGGTGTGTTTACAGTTGGAGAGGTTAAAATGAGATAAGTGGGGGAGAAGCTGGTACTTCTCCATGTTGTTTCAGGTGTAGACCGCTGGCTCAGTGTGTTCGGGATTGCAAGATTATAAGTGTAGTTTCTGGTTCAAGAAGGGATGCGGAGGTAAGGATTATGGCGACTAAGGATTTGTGCCTTCGGTAGTTTTGTGCATAGGATGTAAGGAATGCTATTATAGTTTGGTGGAGACGGTTTATGCCTCATCATGGTTGTCGGCTGTCTATTGACAAATTGAGGAACTGATCACCCTTAATCTCTTGTTGATAGCAGACGGGAATTATGTTGGATGGAATGGACGTGTCTTTCCGGCTTTGATAGTGGTGCGGAATGGATTACTTGAAATGTAAGGAGATGGTTACAGATTGCGTTGATGAGTCGAGGAGAATTCTTATATCAGAAGATGAGACGGATTAGAGGTTTGTGTATGTGGATTAAGTTGGAATGTCTCTGAGGGATAATGATTGGGTATTACTAAGGGTTGGTAAGGAATAAGATGATAGTAGGAGGATGCGTGTTAACCAGTGAGTAGTATGGGAACTGGCGGTTGTGTTTTGCATAGCTTGAGTTTTGAATTGCGACGAATTGCAAACGATTTGAAATTCTTTGATGGTATTGAGATTACAGAAATCTTGAGGAAACCGTAGGGGTGGATGTAATATTTGAGAGTTCCTTTTTGGTTGTAGTTGTATTATGTTGGATTATAGGAAGTATTATTGTTATGATTCTAGATTCGAAGTGTTTGGTAATTACAAGAATATTGATTACTGGTTTGGTCTGAAGGAATAGAGACAACGAGAATGGTTAGAATTTGTGATGAGCTATGAATTGGGCTTGGATTGTCCTTTGGGGAAAAGTTATTGTTGTGACTGAGGAGTTAAGTCGGAAATTTCTATGTATGTCTATTTTAATGGTCTGAGAATTAGAGTTGTTTGAGCAGTTCAGAGGCAAGTGCCTGGTGTGTGAGATAACACAGAGGAGTATGAGGCTGGAAATAGTAAAAGTGAACAGTGGTTTGGTGAGTATGTGAAAGAGTTAGACTTTGGACGTGAGATTAGTAGTTTTGATGATTTCGAGTCATCAGAGTGCGCAGCGAAAGCGTGATGTGACACATTTCGTATATGCGTGTGTGACTTGTAAGAGTTCTTAGGTGGAACATTGGAAATCTGTAGGAATGGTGAGACCAATGGATGTTTCAGAATGGAAGTGTTAGGTGAAAGGTTTGAATGGTATTCATGGGCTACTAAGTAGACGGATGTTTTGGTTATATGTTCGATTGGTGAATCGTAGCATTATTTTGATAAGGTTGTGTGACAAGGAGGTTGGTATTCTTGTTTTGTTGATGTGGTTAAGGCCTTGTTGTGTCGTGGAACCTTATGTTCTTGTTTATGTTGTTGCCTCGTTTCCATTGTGTTGGTTCGAGTGCGTGTAGCTAATTTCTGTGTGAGGAATTAGAGGTGGGTTACCTGCGGTGATGGTAACGATCTTGTTGTGTTTCGGTTCTAGAGTGAACCTGTGTGTTGGTATCGTGGTTTTCTTTAAGTAGTGAATCGGTCGTCAAGTGCATTGTATGGGCTTTGCAGCTTGTCGTTATTGTTGTCGTCGTTGTCGTGTCGTTGTTGTATCTGCTGTTAGCAAGTTGGTTTGTCTGTTGTGTTATTCGTGGTGTGCCTTTTGTTGGCATGTTGGTTTGTTAGTCGGACGCGAGAGTCGTGTCCGGAGTTGTTCGTCTCGGTTATATTTTCGAGGACGAAAATTTCTAAGTGGGGGAGAGTTGTAACGCCCCAGTTTTAGTATTTTTATTTATTTGAGTCGTTTTTGATTATTTTATTATTATATTATTTTATTTTCGACTTTTATCTGAAATTATCTTATTTTTCGATGTGATTATATTTTACCGCGTTTTGGGAACATTTGCGAGATATTCGAGTGTAGGGGTATTTTGGGCATTTTGGGTTATTTTGTTAAGATAGAAAGAAAATAGAAATAGAAAGGAGAGAAAAATAGAAAGAAAAAAAGAGAGAAAAAGAGGAAAAAGCTAGGAATCTCCAAATCAACTTCTAGGAATCGATTTAATCGGGTAAGGGTGTGAAATTCAATTATCTTATACATGTGTATGATTATGTATGTGTTTGTTTGTTGTTTGGTTGGATTGTATGAAAAATATAACAAAACCCATTTTTGTTGAAAGTGTTAGAATTTGATTAAATGTGTTGGAAATTATGATTTTAGTGTTCATTCTTGTTGGTAAATGATAGATACATGTTGCTATGCATTGTATTGGTAATTTTCTGAGTGTAGGTGAAAAATTGGATGATTTTGGGGTGGAAAACGCAGAACAAAGTTCTGCAGAATTTTTTTCTGGTTTTTCAAGGTCATACGCGTATGGGGCATGTTCATACGCGTATGGACCTTGGCATTACGCGTAACGTGGGCGAGCCATGTGCCCATACGCGTATGAGATGTTGTTTTGCACGGACATCTGCCCATTTGCGTATGGTACGCGTATCACTTTAGGGCATTACGCATATGAGGGGATGCAATACGCGTATGGGGTTCAAAATGGGAATTTTGGGAAGAAAATGGTTTTGCCCATACGCGTATGGCCTTGGGCAATACGCGTATGGCATGGCGAGGATTTTGGGCAGTACGCGTATGGCTCAGGGCAATACGCGTATGGTCAGGAGAATGGAAAAATGTGATTTTTCAAAATGTCGTTTTCGTTTTCGTCCGTAACTTTTGTTCCGATTATCCGATTTTTACATTCTTGGTGTCGTTGGAAAGCTATTGAGCTGTACAATATGATTATGATGTTTTGGAGATTGTTAGCCGATTAAATTATGTCGAGAAATGCGAATAGTGTCATTTTGTCGACTTTTGCCATTTTAATGGTGTGTAAATGACGTGTATTATGCTATGTGCTTTTGATATGGATATCGTATGACTTGTATGACGTTATATAATGTGAATGCATGTGATGACATGTTATGGTGATGAATTGTGGCCGAAAGGCAAATAAATGGAATGTGTTTGTATTTGATTATATATGCATGTTATAGTTGCATATATGTGTGAAAATGCATTGGTTGTCATGAGTTCTTGTGTGTCAAGCATCATGATATGCATTGTTGTTGCGTCCTGAGTGACGGCGGTTCCGGAGGGAATCAGCTATAACATCGTGTGCCTCGAAAATATGAGGTAAGAATAGCCTGAGGACCTAAAGCGATGGTTATAGACGATCGTGTGCCCACGTGCGGGGTGTGAGCGATCGGGTCGTGAGCCCTTCTTGTGGGGTGTGAGCGATCCATAAACATCGTGAGCCCCTCGTGTGGGGTGTGAGCGGTGGGTGAACATCGTAGGCTCGACGGGGAGTTACAGTGATGTAACGAGCGATGGTTCCAGCAGAGTTCCTGAGTGAACTAGTGATGAGATATGAAATCTTGGAGTTGGTACCGCATATGCATTTGCATAGAGAGTCGTTGTGTCGGTCTCTTTGCATCTGCATGAATTATGATTGCATTGGTTATATGTGGAAAATCATGATTTGGTTGATTATGTGCGAGACGTTGTGATATGCATTTGTGATAAATGTATTGGGCATGATTAATATGCAATTGGGGATGGAGACATTGTGTGATTGAGCTTGTGATAGCATTTGCGAATTGATGTGCATTCGTGTTAAATGCCTTGAATTATGAATGATATGTTGTGTGTATAAACATATGCATGATGTGTGAATATGGGATTATGTGAATATAATCTGTATATGCTTTACGTGTAGGCATGTGATAATTGTGGTGAGAAAATTTGATATGTGTATTTTTATGTTGATATATATAATTATATGCATTTATATTATGGTTGTTTTTCTCACCCTTCTGCTGTTTTATAATGCTCTATGAGGCATTGCAGATTAGAGTTGTTGGAGGTCTTTTGTGAAGCTTATGTCTTCATTCTTTTATCGGTCGGCTCTGATATGTGACACCGGGTAGTTAGGGAGGCCGTTAGTGATTATTGTGTATTATGTATATATATCTTTTGGCATGTGCATGTATAACTTGATGTATGACCAACTTTTCATGTGATATATATATGATATTCAGATTTTAGATTTTCCGCTTTTATTCTAATTTCTGAAAAGTGGGTGTAAGGAACTGAGTTCCCTCTGAATGTATGCTACCCCACTGTTGCATATCTTTATGAGCAGGTGTTGTATGTTTTGTTTCAAATTGATGTGACCTTCCCGGTCTATGCCATGTTTTTAAATGTACTCTGACGAAATTTTTATTGTTTTATGATTATTTGGGGGTATAGATTGGGGGCGTCACACTTTTCCATCTCAACAAGGAAATTTTTGGCACTTGTTATATCTTTCGATATAGTACCTCTAAAGACCTCAAGAATTTCACACTTAATGATCATGAGACTTATGTGATTGGAGTGATCTCACTTCTCTATTCTTTCCTCTGTTCAGAGGTACTAGATTCTGTAAGAGAAGTTGATTGCTCCGTTCTTAATGCAAGGTCAAAATCCATGCAGGCAAGAACAATTTCCATATTCTCTTTCCAGTCCTTGAAGTTTTCTCCATTAAGAACCGTAATCGAATTCATATTAACAAATATTGAAGCAATTGTAGCTGAAAATAGAACAAAATTAACCACTATAAATTCCTTATCAAACAGAATAATTCCTTACGAATTCTATTACATCACTTGCTTTTATAATAACAAACTATTGCTTGCTGCAACAGGTTCCCATATAAGGAGCTGATTAAAAGAGTTAATCATGTTTGCATATCATTATCGAGATAGCAAACAATTGACATAGCTAACTAAAGTGTTAGTTATGCAAGTCATCAAATATAACCTCAAATACAGTGGTGGATCAGCAAATGTGGATGTAGTCACAGTTTGGTGAGGATATCACCCTATTACCTTGTTTTAGGAATGTACACAATAGTGAGTGAGTTGATTTTCTACAACCTTCTCTTATAAAAAAAAAATCAATTTTCATAAACTTAGTTCGAGCATGAAGGATATCATTGTGAGCTAGTAGTATTGGAGACTGGTTGTCATAAAAGATGTTAGGGATTTATATAGTGCATTCAGTTCAAACCCATATTAATTTAGGGGGAATGTTCTTTCCATTTTTAGGGGTGCATCCTACACTTATGGAAATTCAACAATGCCTTTCATGCGCTTGAAGATGCATCTTTGGACGCACCCAAAATCACACCAGATTTCGTTTTTCTTATATACACTCCATTTTGAATAAAATATGGTCTGAAGATGTATCTCTATATATTATTTGGGTGTGTCCGGAGATGTATCTTAGAATTGTTCCTTGAAATCCTTTAAAAAATATTGTAAGCGTGTTAATTGCACATGGAGAATGTTTCGGAGATGCATCTCCAAAAATCTCCCTGATTCATTTCAGACCAGCACCATTGTCCCAACATTATAATTTTTTGAGGCCAAGTTATATTAAAGTGGGATTTTGGAGACCATATATAACATTTTTTTTGGATAAGGAGACCATATATTTAAGTAGGATTTTGGAGACCATATATTTCTCTGCATTGTAATTTTTTAAGGCCAAGTTATATTAAAGTAGGACAAATGTTATATATGGTCTTGACCAACACCATTGTCCTAACATTGTAATTTTTTGGAAACAAAATGTGAAAGCTGTGAAAGTAGGATTTTGGAGAGGCAAGTGCAAACCTAGGATTCCAAAGAGAAGATTCAGAATTTTTCTGCAGTATTCAGGTAGGGGGTGGTGGTTATTCTTCAATGGGTGTATTTTTCTTAAAGGATAGGGAGGGATCCTAACGCTCTTCCTCCATTGTTGAAGATTTTGAATCCATGAGATGGCTGTGCATGCCTCTGTGGATTAACATGCTTTGATTCTGTTTTATGCTATAATTATGTGTTGAAATTAATATGTAATTGTATGAAAGAAATTGAATTAGTGTTGTTTATGTTTTATGCTTTGGTGATGATGAACATATAGTCAAATTTGCATGATAATTGGTGTTGATGTGTAATTGGTGCTGATTTGTTGGGGTTAATGTTTAATATAACATGAGTTATGCATTTATGTTCGATTCAGGTGGTTGGGGGTTGAAATTAGAGCTTTGGAAGTGCTCCAATGGTGAAAACGCATGTTCTGCTTGTTGCACAACGGTGAAAGGCGTCACTCGAGTGACGGGCTACCTGTCATTACATAAGGGAAACCTGACAGGCGTCAACGTGGTGACGAACCGCCCATCACTGCAGCCAGGTAGGGTGACGATCGTCATCAGGTTGACAAGGAGACCGTCATGGTCTCCGAAGACGAGTTCTTGGCCCGGTCGTCACAGGGTGAAGGTTTGGTGGAGGAAATGGTGACATTCTAGTCATGAAGACCGTCAGGACGGGTGGGCTGACTGTCAGCCCCTATGTTGACCAGTTTTGGGTCGTGGACTCGATTTCTCGAGTTGTTTCCGATGATTGTGATTGTTTACTGCTTTTGTCTATTATTTGGTAAGTTTGGTGAGTTGAGTCAATGTTTTGTGATGAAATCAACTGTCGGTGAAGTATTGTTGCATGTTAATATGTTTTATGCTTTTGTGATGATGAACATATAGTCAAATTTACATGATAATTAATGTTGATGTGTAATTGGTGCTGATTTGGTGTGGTTTATGTTTAATATAACATGGATTATTCATTTCTATTCGATTCGTGTGTTTGGGGTTTGAAATTGAAGCTTTGGAAGTTCTCCAATGGTGAAAACGCAGGTTCTGCTTGCTGCACAATGGTGAAAGGCGTCACCTCAGTGACAGGCTACCCGTCACTGCATAAGGGAAACCTGAGAGGCGTCAACGTGATGACGAACCGTCCGTCATTGCATTCGGGTGGGGTGACAATCGTCATGGGGTTGACGAGGACACCATCATGGTCTCTGAAGACTTGTTCTTGGCCTGGGTGTCACACGGTGAAGGTTTGGTGGGGGAAAAGGATGATAGTCTAGTCATGAAGACCGTCAGGACAGGTGGGCTGACTGACAGCCCCTATGTTGACCAGTTTTGGATCGTCGACTCGATTTCTCAAGTTGTTTCCGATGATTGTGATTGTTTACTGCTTTTATATACTGTTTGGTATGTTTGATGAGTTGAGTCAATGTTTTGTGATAAAATCAATTGTCGGTGATGTATTATTGCATGTTAATATGTTTATATATATATATATATATATATATATATATATATATATATATATATATATATATATATATATATATATATATATATATATAGGTGAGTTAATATATGGTGTTGCATTATAGTGAACTATGTGGTTTGGATAAGAACTATTGGTGATGATTTTAATATTACATAGTTGTGGAATTTCATGCATAATGTATATCGAAGATAAAGAATGGTGATAATCGGTGATGAGACTAAATCAGTAATATAACTTTGATGTCCAAACATTGGTGATGAGATTGTTCAATAACATAAATCTAACATATTGGTGAGTAGGTTAGTACCATATGCATTTGGTGAAGAGTACATTACATATACACCTACACTTATGTTTGGTGATGATTGTGAGTGTTATATATAAATATTTTGATGATTGATGAGGGTTGTGAATGATATGAATGTGTTGATATTTTAATGTGTATTGTCCTTTATTATTTATACATTGCTAATATTTTTAAACGTATTCTCACTCCATAGTTGTTTTGTATTCTTGTGGTACAGATACTCAGGTAGAGGAGCACTAGATGTTGTTGTGGTGGAGGATGGCACTGAGTCATCTTCATTTACTTTACAATTTTCGAGTTGTTTAGTTTTTACACCGCTCTGATACTTTTTAAGTTTCTCTATGAGATATTGTAAATGACCTTATTAATTATTGGCATTTAGACAATTAAATGTTTTCCTTGAGATTTCAGTATTTATTCCGCTGCTTTAGTGTTATATTTTATCGAGTAAGATGTTTGGTGATAAATGTGTAATGTCTTATATGTGAAATTTAATGAAATTATTTTATAAATAATGGGTTGGGGTTTTTGGGTGTTACATAATTGATATCAAAGTAGGTCGGTCCATTCGACCTAGCTTGTGATCTAGTTATCAGCCTTGTGTGCGACATGTGTGTGAACATTGTCAATGCTTATTTCGTTAATTGCTATTTGCTTTACTGTTTATGGTTAGTTAATCTGAACTAGTCTGATTGTGCAGAAAAAAATGGCTGGCAAGAACGACTGAGCAATTGCTGATGCTTCAGAAACAATGACTAATGTGATGGTGTAAGCGATTGAAATTTGGTAGACAAATCAGAATCAGAATGCTGGTGCTGATGAATTTTGTGGGCTGGAAAAGTTTTGGGGGAACAATCCGCCTACTTTCAAGGGGTGGTACGATCATGAGGGCGCTTAGAGATGGAAACAGGAGATTGAGAAGATCTTCCGGCTTATGGTTTACACCGATGAGCAGAAAGTGTTGTTTGAAACACACATGTTATTGGAAGAGGCTAATTATTGGTCGGATAATGCCCTCTAGTGGTTGGGAGCTGCAGGTACTGAGATTACTTAGGAGAACTTTGACAAAGAGTTTCTGGAGAAGTACTTTCCGACCGATGTTCACAATAAGAAAGAGATTGAGTTCTTGCAGCTGAAGAAAGAAAACATGACTGTTGCAGATTATGCGGCTAAGTTTGTAGAGTTTGTGAGAGTTTGTCCCCACTATAATGGTGTGGAAACTGAAGGGTCGAGTCGAAGTGTGTGAAGTTTGAGAGTGATTTATGTCCTGAAATCAAGCAATACATTGGTTATAAGAAGATTCTTTGGTTCTCAATGTTAGTGAATAAGTATAGGATCTATGAAGAAGATAACAGAGTCAGATCTGCTCACTATAAGAGTTCTAATGAGAAGAAAAGTGTGAATCAGTATCGTGGTTAATCTTATGTGATTCCAGCTGATAAGGGAAAACAAAAATTCCATCAGAAGGCAATAATATGGAGTTTATGACTAAAACAGTAGGTTTATTAGATGTAGTACATGGAGTAAAAAACTTAGCAGAATTAAGAGATACGGTACAACATTCATAAAGGCCAATTAGATCCTACATAACCTTGAAGGAAACTTTTATTGATTTAGAAAAGTGAGTGACACTAATGAAATTTTTGGTGATTGAGGGAATATAACGAAAATTATGAAATGTGAGTAATAACATATGAGGTTGTGTAGGGGATGGAAAGGGGTTTGAATCAGGAGATTTAATTGCAAACCTTGACTATTTTGTATGTAGATCTAATCATGCCCTTAAAAAAGTGAATTTTTGAAGGTTTCTTAAATCACTTGTTACTTGGAAGAAAGCTCTACAGTTAAGGTACGAGACACATATATGCAAGTGTGTTATTGAAGATTAAGGCATGAAAAGGATTGCCAAATGCAGAAGTTAGACGAGCATGAGACCGAGGTCTTATTCAAGTGTTGGTAGGTTGGAAAGACACATGAAGGGGCCCATAAGGTACATGTCCAAAACCACATGCTTGGGCAAAAGAAGAACCAACATATTGAGAGCTTGGTTGAGGTTGAAATTGTTGGTTAAATCTGTGCCAACATGTGAGAGCAGTATTACTAAATTTTAGAGTAAATATGACATTGAATATTTGAGTTGTGTTATCCTCTTCCTCTGCCATCATAACCACCAGATGAGTTACGACCTCCTTTAAAGGAGTTTTACTCGTAGTTACATTGTTCACAATAATCGGTATGTTATTTGGGTTTGTGGTACGGTCAAATATAATAATTGAAATATTATAATTAAAATATTTTAATTATTTTTGAGATGGAATGAATAGTTGAATTTATACAGTTTATTAGTCCCATACCTTGAAAACTTGCTAAAATAGAGTGAAAGATAAAGAACTGTAAAACATAATATACAACTGTCAAACATGATTAGAACATAATTATTAAAATTGACACATTTGTATCTTTTGTTTTCTTATAACAAATGAAAAAAAAAAACAGTTCAACGTAAAAAAAAGGCAAAAAGAATGAAACCGCGTTGCAATATTATATAATCTTCTGAAGTTTTGGATACATGTATCGGATTATATAATTTATATCATTATACGCTTTATTTGAAAAAACCAACAACCGGGCATTTGGTCTAGTGGTATGATTCTCGCTTTGGGTGCGAGAGGTCCGGAGTTCGATTCTCCGAATGCCCCTTTTTTCCTTCTCACGTGTAATTTTCTTTTGCTTAATATATCTTCCATGACGACAGAATAACGAAACTCAAAAAAACACTCATATCATAGTTATGGACATAATAACCCCACAATTCACAACATAAGCATAGAACAAAAGTTTTTCATATAAATAATAATAATAATAATATAGTAGCACTAGTACATCTTTTCTTTAACTAGGATAGAAGAACTACCATATCTTCCTCGATGTTACATCAAATATAAATCCTAAATCTTCCATTACACAAAGACACACATGCATATTTATTATAATCCAAAAGCTTACACACCAATGCAGTACATTTGGACTCTCAACCTTCTCATTCACACTCCATCCATCACCACCAGCTAGAAAAAAAAACACTAAATAAAAAAATACATGCAATTAATTAATTAATTAATTAAACCCTCCCATACAATAACTTTATGTATATATAATACTATAGAGTGATTGATTAGGTCATTGATCAAATTAACCATTTACCAAGACAAATCTTAGCCGTTGATCAAAGGGTTTGTTGTGGAAGATCCATAACCGTTCATCATGCCACTCCATGATCCATATCCAGCATCAGAGCAACCTTGATCTTGTTGCCATTCAAGTGAGAGTAATTTAGGGTTTGGTTTCACATCAATTGAAGCATTATGATCCTCATCATTAGCATCATATGGAAGCATGAGTCTTTGACAAGAATCCATTAAATAAGCTCCATTGTTATTGTGTCCATCATATGAAGACATGCCACCAAATGAAGAATGAAAATTCTGTTGCAATTGAAGCACATTTTGATTTTGACCATTCATCATATCTCCAACACTCATGTTCATACTCATGTGATCATTGTTTCCAAAAAAGTTATCAAAATTTCTAGAACTACTTCCAATTATGCCTTCTAGTTTACTCTCCATCATGAAATCAATAGGTCTAGGGTTCTCAAGCATGCCAACGTTGAAACTAGGGTTTCCTAATGCAGATGAATTAGTACTCCCAAGTAAGTTGCTAAGGTGAGAGAATTGCACATCAGGGAAAGAGAGTTGAAGATCTTTGTTGTTGCTGTTGTGGCTGTGATTGTGATGATGGTATGAATAAGATGATCCTTGTTGTGGTTGGTTTTGATGATTCTGAATATTGTTAGCTAAATGGTGTTCATTAGGTTTTTTGGATGAAACTTTCTTGTTTTTTCCTACAACCTCCACCAACAGGAATGTTTCTTAGGGTTCCTCCTTTGGTCCAATACCTTCTACAAGTCTTGCAGAAGTACCTTGGCTGAGAGAGACTGTAGTTGTTGTAGTAGCAGAATTTTGTGTGAGTTGAATCACATCTTGGACATTTTAGAGATAGGTCATGTGGTGGTCTTAGTCTCCTTTGATCTATCATGGAGGATGGCCTTGAACATGTTAGCATGTCACCAGATAATGGTGAAGATGAATCCATTCCTCATCGTGAATTGTGCCCTGACATTTTGTATAAAAGAAACTAGAAGTTAGTATGTTTATGATAAAAGTTAAAGTAAAAAATGTGTTGATTTGGTGACTTGTTGGATTGTTATACATTGTCTTTTTCTTTTTCATTCTTTTTGTTCTCTTTCTAGCTAGCTAGCTTCTTCTAGTTTTGTTTTCCTTAGCTTTTCTCTTCTCTTGGTTTTTTCACTTTTAATCATGAGATTATTGAGTCAAAAACATACCATGCAGCACTTTTAGTTAACTTTTATATAGCAATTCAAATGAATATAAATGTCACTAAGTATTTTTTTTAAACTCATATCTAGTTTTAAGATTAACTAATTCAAGAGATCAGTCTCACCGTTTACTAGCAACCAAGTAGAACAATTATCGGTAGAGACCAGTTTCACCGTCTACTAGTGACAACCCAACCCAACTAAGGGATGGAAAACATCGGTATAGACTGATCCAACATAAGAATTGTTCTCACCGGGAATATAATTAAGTTGATTATTAATTTGCAAAGCAGAAACTGCCAAACTACTATAGCATTGATTTAAATAATGCATGTGGTAGTGATATAGGAAAATGCTAAACAATTTGCATGTGCATGTGCATGGTATACCTGCAACCAGTGATCTGCAGATGAATCCATATTGCAGACGTGAAGAGAAGATAAACCCATTGAAAAGCCAAGAACTGAGCAGTGTAGTTGGTTAAACTAAAGTATCACTCACTCACACTACTATATACTATGAGAGTATGTTAACAAGATTTCATATTGTAAGAAGAGAAAGAAAGAAAGTGAAAGAGTAGTGTGTTAAGTGAGAAGAATTTGCATGTGTTAGTGTGGTTTGCATTGCAACAAGCGACCGGACAAGTGAATAAGAAGGAAGAAAAAGGTGAACTCAAGGGTAGTGAGATAATGAGTGAGAGTTAATTGGCATGTTGTCTGTTGTATCATAAAGAAAAAAACTCGTCGGTGGTAACAATGGTGGGCCTTAACATGTCTCACTAGTTTGATAGGTGGAGTAGTAGATGATTGAAATGGAGGGTTGTGATTTGGAGAGAGTGAGGGATGGTGTTGATGTGGATGAATGAGAGACGTTGATGATGATTTGGTGGAAGTGAAAAGAATGGATACGTGAGAGTAGTCGTAATCTGACGTGAGAGAAGGTGAGAAATGAGAATATTTTGGGGTTCTATTTTCGATAAAGAACGCATACCGAAAGAGCACTCTACTTAACAGCCCCACATCGTTTGGACCCACTCGACCTCCTTCCACAAGCAAGGGATAGATTCTCTTATTCATCAATTTTAATACTTCACGCGCCTTCTTCTCTGCCTTCGTTCCTCTCTTTCTATTTTAGAGACTAGACAAATCATCTAATATGTTTCCAAATGCATTTGTTTTTAAAAATAAGTAAGGCCTAGGTTGCCTAGAAATTTAGGATAAGTTACACAATTAATACTTAAAATAAGTAAGAAGTATTCTATTAACTAATTCAACCTCTTAATTAATTTAAAAAATAGTAAGCAGAATACACTATTTTAAAAGAAATACTAGTAAGTATAATATACATGTGATCGTGAAGGCTGAATCAGATCCTGTAGAATCAGGCCACCAAGTGCGTCAGGGATGCTGGTCGTATGGAGAGAAGGGGGTGTACCTGCAAGGCACTCCGACGCTCAAGTGAGAAAGAGTCAGAGAAAAAGGGCAAGTACAAAGTATGAATTCTTAGGGGTGAATATTGGATACCTGACCCTCTCAAGCGAGAGGGTTTATATAGAGCCCCCAACGCGTGGGCCAACGGTCCTATTTTCGGGGAGAAATAACCGTTTTTCCCAAAGAATAGGTAACTGCCCAAATTAGCCGTTATGTCGGGCAGGGTGTCCGAAACTAGCCGTTATGTCGGGCATAAACGCAGTTCCGGGCACCTGTCCTTTGCTGTTCGGGCAGCGAGGAAGCCGTGCGTAACGGGCATCAACGTCGGGGAGGAACGTTGCATTCCTTGCCCGGTTGTAGGGGCAGAAAGGTCACTTTTGCCCCTCTGTGGATTGGACTTAGGCAATTTGGGCCGCTCTGGAGCAGAGGCGGATTGGGCCAATTCTAGCCATTGGTCCAGTCCAGAACAGGAGCCCCCCAAGTCGTTGCTCCCGAGCATGGGAGTGATGACTTAAGGACTGCTCGTTGCTCCGGGGAGCTAGCATAGAGTCGTCGTTTGTAGATTCGTGACCCCAGGTGTTCGTGAGATTCGTGGTCGTGACCCTTGTTGCCCGGTGTACGGGGAGACTAATGGTCAGACAGAATTTGAAACGTCGGGACGCCACGTGTACCTAGAGCTCCGTGTAGCAGTTAGTAGGCAATGATGGCTAGCAGATAGTCATAATGGCCTACGGGCGCGTGGTTGCACGTGCCCCTTTGTATAAAAAGGGGGGAAACCGTTTCATTTGAAACTTTTCCTTTCTGATTTCTCTTCGTCACTTTCAGTTCTTGCCCGTCACCGTCTTCAGGCTTTCCGACCACCGTCACCAGCTTCGAGCAGCTTCTACCTTCTTCTAAAATCAAGTAAGTTTTTCGATCTGTAACTTATTTTACTCCCTTTTGTGGTTAGTGGTAGATTGTATGCGGTTAGGGTTAACTTTAGATGACAAAATAGGTGGATTTCTGGCAAGTGTTGGTGGTGGACGGTGGTTGTGCCACTTTGCTGCCTCCAGCACCTCGCCGGAGTATGAAGTATGTTCAGCGAGGAGGGTGGTCCACGGCGTGGTTGCAGTAGTTGTGCATGCGTGACCACCGTGCTTGTTCATTTTCTGATAGAGCGATGAGTTTTTCGGTATAGCGTTTCTAGATTCCGGTGAAGCTTCGCGGTTTCCGGTGAAGCTTCAAACGGAATCTGGGCATGAGTGCGGGGAGGCTCCTCGCATGAGGATGATATGTTTCGAGCATCTCCTCGCGGGGAGCCTTTAGCTTTTCTTTCGATGTTAGGGCTTAGGCCGGGGACGTTGTCCTCAGCCCTTTGCGCGCCCTTTCACTTGACTTAGCAGTGGAAGAGTGGATTTAATTTGTTGTCGAATTCACTGTCTTCTCTGCTTTTCAGGTGATCGTAATGGCGACGGGGCCAGACAGGGAAGTTATTCTAGATACGTCCGAGGAGGAAACTGGCTCCGAGGAAAATAGCAGCTCGACGGCTTCGAGCTCGGCGACCTCAAGTTCCTCCAGCAATGCCGGGGAGGAAGAAGAGTTGAACGTTATGGAGGAAGACACTGAAGGGTTCTCCGAGGAGGAGTGGGAGGTGGCTGAGCCTTCCGAGCATATTTCTACGTTCGCAAAGTCTTTGGCGGACGTCTTTACGGAGGTGGAACTGGAAGGGGAATGGAAGGTGCATTTCCCTACTGTGAACGAGCGGTTCTGCACGGACTTCGGGGACCGCTTTACAATGTACGAGTATGCCTTCAAAGAGCTGGGACTGAGGCTGCCTTTTACAAATTTTCAGCGGTCGGTGTTCGAGCATCTGAAATTAGTCCCTACCCAACTGCACCCTAATTCGTTGGCCTTCATTCGAGCTTTCGAATTGGTGTGCGAGCATCTTTCTTTGGGGGCCACTCTCCCTCTATTCTTCGCTGTTTTCCATCTACAAAGGCAGCTGACGGGGAAGAAGTATGACTGGGTTTCTCTGAAGCAGCCTCGCAAGCTGTTTAAACCATTTTCGGAGTCAGTCCGGACATTCAAGCAGCGGTACTTCGTTATCGAACCCGTGTCCGAGATCGCCCAGGATAACACATATGTCTGGGAGATAGAGGTTGATGACGACGGAAACGAGCTGTTTAACGAGGAGGGGAAGTACATTGGGCAGAGGCTTTACAGGTTCCCCATTCATTGGTCACCCGGTCACTTCAGCAAAGAGCCCAGTGATTACGTTTTTCAACCGGGCGACCTGCGCGGGCAGGACGCCGTGGCTTACGAGGCGTTGGTGAAGTGGGTCAACTCCTTCAATCTCGCTGAGTGTTGGACTAGCAAGGGCAGCCCGAACTTCGAGGAAGATGGGAGTCAGAGGGGTCGAGCGCCGGTTTTATCAACGTTAAGGCACTGCTGGAGTGCAAGACTCATGCGGATGCTGAGAAAATTGCTCGGTAGTCTTTAGTTGTTTAAATTTGTGAGTCATTTTCTTTCCTCGTAAACTAACATGCTCGTATTTTGTTTGTGCAGGTGAGATGCCTCAGGCTCATGATCGGGTTGTGAGGAATGCTCTGGCGAGGAACAAAGCTGGAACGGCTCCTCCGAAATCTCGGTTCGCTGGTACCCGTGCTCCTTCTTCCGTTCAAGCTGCTGCGGGGACCTCCAATTCTCCGACTCCTGCTCCCCGGGGATCTCCTCTGCCTTTGGCCGGGCGACCAAAGCGGCCAAGGATTGCTGATGCCGTGGACCTCTACTCGGGTAGCGGAGAAAGGGAAGTTCGAGCTTCCTCCCTGCATCCTGGATAGGGAGGTTCTTCGAAGGCAACTCTTTAGTTGTTCCCCGGGCGGAATCTCTTCGCTTGGAAGGCATGGACCGCCGAGTAAGAGGGCGCTGGTGGCCCAAGACGCTTCAGCCTTGGTCCGGATGCTGGAGATTGTGGCAGTTTATGCTGAAGGGGACTCTGCAACTGAGTCTGAACTCAACGCTGCTCGTGCTTCCGTGGCATCCCTCAAGGAAGAAGTCAAGGGTGCCGGTGAGGCTCGGAAGAAGGCGGAAGAGGAAGCGGCCAAGTTAAAAGAGGAGAACTCTAGGTTGTCAGCAGAGAAAAAAGCTGCCGAGGAGCTGATCAGGGAGCTGAGGGCGGCCAATGCCCCGGGTGCTGACGAGCCGGACGATGTGAGACGTTTGAAGACTAGATCCGAACTGGTCGCTCGTCTATTGCTGGCCGAAGACGATGGCATCTCCGTTGCGGAGGAATTCTTCGCAACGCCGTGGCTCAACTGCGCGTGGTGAATCCCTGGGCTTGAAATCTCTGCCGAGGGCACTCACTATCTTGCGCGTGTTGATGATGGTCGCATTGTCTTACCCGAAGGTCTCCTTGCCGTTACCCCCCGAGGATCAGCCCGCAGAGGAGCAGGGACCCGAGCCAGAGTCAACCGAGCATGCTGATGTCTGAGGAATTTGTTATTTTGTTGTAATTTGTCAGGCCTGCGTGCCGTTGTAATTTATTTTTGGGGGGCATGGCCCCCGTTCTATGTAACAATGTACAATTGTGGTCCTTGCGGCCACTTGTTAAATTATCGCCTATTTAGTTCTTTTGTTTGCATGACTTTATTTTTGGGGGGCATAGCCCCCATTCTAAGTGTTGTATGCATGCTTGCTGTGAATGTATGTCCACCCGTGATAGGGGGTATTTGACTTGTGTGAATATTTTTTGGGGAGATTGCTCGTAATAGATGTGTTCGGTAGTGTGGGGAACTGGTCGAACTGCGGGGGAATGTCCTGGCGGGGAGCGGAGCTCAGGTCGCGTTTGAGGCCTGAGTTCGCGGCGTGAACGTCCCATCGCGAGCTGGGGTTCTGCCAATCGTGGTACTTTGACGACAGCGATGCTCGATCGAGGGCCGCTGTCGAGAAATTACCCGGCTCGTTACTGAGCGGGGCTATGCTTTAATCGTATGCGACACTTGTACCTAGACGTGCATAGTGGTCGGTGGCTGACGTTCGTCGTTGCGACGAGTCGGACCGAGGATTTAGCTGTAGTATTGTTTTAGCTTTTCAGCGTTCCATGGTCGAGCGAGTTCTTCCCTAGTGAGATGTTCTAGGTAGTAGGCCCCATTTTCCGTTTTTGCCCGGACGCGATAGGGTCCCTCCCAATTGGCTGCTAGTTTTCCTTCGCGAGAGTATTTATGGTTTCTTCTTAGGACAAGGCTTCCCACGTCGAACTCTCGTCGTATCACTTTGGCATTGTGCCTGATGGTGATCTTTTGTTTCAGTGAGGCTTCGCAGAGAGCTGCCCCGGTTCTGATTTCCTCGACGAGGTCGAGCTCTTCTCTTAAAGATTCGTCGTTCATCTCCTCGTCTAGGGGCGACTGTGTCCTCCTAGAGGGCACGTGAACTTCGATGGGAATTACAGCCTCGGTTCCATATGCTAAATGGAAAGGTGTCTCCCCGGTCGTTGAATGGGGAGTTGTACGGTATGCCCAGAGCACGCTTTGTAGTTCCTCGACCCATGCCTTCTTTGTTTCGTCTAGCCTTCGTTTGAGGCCTCAAAGGATGACTCGATTAGCTGCCTTAGCCTGCCCGTTTGTTTGAGGGTGTTCCACGGATGCGAAGTGTTGTTTCGTGCCTAGTTGGGCGACGAAGTCCTGAAACTTCCTGTCCGTGAATTGCATCCCGTTGTCCGTTACTATTGCTTGGGGAATACCGAAACGTGCAAGGATGTTTTGTTTGTAGAAATGCAGGATGTTGAGCGCAGTTATTTTGGCTAGAGCTTCTGCTTCAATCCACTTTGTGAAATAATCTACGCCCACTATGAGGTACTTGTTCTGACTTGATCCTACCACGAAGGGTCCTAGGATGTCTAGGCCCCACCAGGCGAATGGCCACGGGGAGAACATAGCCTTGAGCTCGTTAGGCGGAGCCAGGTGCATGTCCCCGTGCCGTTGGCATTTGTCGCATTTCTTCACGTGTTCTTTCACGTCGTTTTGCATGGTCGGCCAGTAGTACCCTGCTCGGAGAGCCTTGCGAGCAAGGGACCTTCCCCCGAGATGTTGGGCGTTGATTCCCTCGTGGATTTCGCGCAGGATGTGTGCGACCATTTCCTCCTCGACACATTTGAGCAGTGGAATGGAGAATTCCCGCCTGTATAATTTACCTTCGACCAGTACATACGAGCAGGCTCTTCGTCTGATCGTGTTGGCCTCTTTTGCGTCAGACAGGAGTTCGTCTTTGGCGAGATAGTTGTAGACTGGGGTCATCCAGCAGTTGTTGTCGCCGATCACCTGCACGTCGAGTGTCGGGGAGGCCTTCTCGATGCTGGGTCGAGGAAGCACTTCTTGTATGACGGATTTGTTTCCGCCTTTCTTCTTTGTGCTGGCCAGTTTAGACAGCACGTCTGCTCGTACGTTATGTTCGCGGGGAACGTGTTTCACTTCCACTTTTGTGAATTTCACCATTTCCTTCTTTACCAGGGACAAGTATTCGGTCAGGTTGTCGTTTTTGGCTTGGTATTCACCCGGACCTGGAGGGCCACGAGTTGTGAGTCTGTGCAAATGACGACTTCTTGTGCGCCCAGGTCCTCGGCAAGGCGTAGCCCAGCGAGGAAGGCTTCGTATTCTGCCTGGTTGTTGGAGGTTGGGAAAGACAGTGTGAGTGATACCTCGACGATAATTCCTTCGTTGCTTTCCAGTATGATCCCGGCGCTGCTTCCTGCCGAGCTTGAGGCACCATCGACGAAGATGGTCCACTTGCACGCTTCGCTCGCGGGGGAGTCTGCGAATGTCATCTCCGCGACGAAGTCGGCCAGAGCTTAGGCCTTGAGGGCTTTTCGACCTTCGTATTGGATGTCAAATTCGGACAGCTCCAGCGACCATTTGAGCATCCGGCCGGCCATATCTGGTAGCCCGAGCAGCTGCTTTATGGGCTGATCTGTTCGAACCACGATCGTGTGAGCCAGAAAGTAGTGTCTTAATCTTCTGGCTGCGTTGATGAGGGCCAATGCCACTTTCTCTATCTGCTGGTATCTTAACTCTGGTCTTTGCAATGCTTTTCTTGTGAAGTAAATGGGTTTCTGCCCGTCAGGCGTCTCACGGATGAGAGCGGCACTCACTGCTTCGGTCGCGACGGCCAGATACAAGTACAGTGTTTCGCCGTTGTCTGGTCGAGAGAGGACCGGCGGCTCGGAGAGTGCCCGTTTCAGATGGAGAATGGCCTCGTCGCACTCCTCGGTCCATTCGAATGTTGCCTCTTTGCGGAGGAGTTTGAAGAATGGCAGGGCGTGCTGGGCGGACTTGGCCACGAAACGAGATAGTGACGCGAGCATCCCGTTAAGGGACTGGATGAATTTTTTGGACTTGGGCATAGGAAACTCGGAGAATGCCTGGCATTTGTCGGGATTGGCTTCGATTCCTCGTTCCGTTAAGTAGAAGCCGAGGAATTTGCCTGCCCGGACACCGAACGTGCACTTCTCCGGGTTAAAACGCATTTTGTATTTCCTGGCCTGTTCAAAGACCTTTCGTAAGTGGGCAGTATGATCGGTTTCCTCGTGGGACTTAACGATCATGTCGTCCATGTATACTTCGAGCATGTCGCCTATTTCTCCCCGAAATACCTTGTTCATCATTCTTTGGTACGTTGCTCCGACGTTCTTCAGGCCGAAGGGCATTACGTTGTAGTAATAGTTCCCCGATTCGGTCATGAAGGCCGTATATTTTTTGTCGGACATTGCCATTGGAATTTGATTGTAGCCCGAGTAGGCATCCATGAACGATAAAAGTTTAAAACCAGCAGAATTATCAACAAGTATATCAATATTAGGGAGGGGGTAGGCATCCTTCGGGCATGCCTTATTGAGATCGGTATAATCAATGCACATGCGCCATTTTCCATTAGATTTTTTAACCAATACAACGTTGGACAGCCAAGTGGTGTACTTGGCTTCCGAAATAAATTTGGCCTCGAGGAGGCCCTTTACAGCTTTTTCGGCAGCCTCCATTTTCTCTGGAGACTGCTTCCTCCTACGTTGTGCTACAACCTTGATGACCGAGTCAATGGTCAGCTGGTGACATGCGACGAATGGATCCAAGCCGGGCATTTTCGCGGCGCTCCACGCGAACAGGTCGGCATTCTCTCGGAGGCACGCTTTGAGCTGCTTCCTCGCGATGTCAGGCAGGTCTACTCCTATCTTCACTCCCCGTTAGGGGTCTTCGCCGAACAGGACTAGCTCGAAGTTGCCATCCGGGATTGGGCGCATCGGATGGGAGCTGCTGCTGGATGACGCGGATGGGCTGGCTGAAGCTGCTCGTTTCTCCTGTTGGTCCTCGGGGAATCGACTGTCGAGGTCGATAGAGTCGACCTGGGGCAGAGGCTTGGCCTCCTCGGAGCTTCTCGACAGTGCTGGCCTGCTCGACGCTTTAGGCTTGGGCGCGATGGCGTTGAGCCCCTTTGTAGCTGCTTCAAAACACCGTCAGGCAGCTTCTATATCACCGGGGAAGGTGGCGACCATTCCTTTCGAAGTGTAATACTTCATCTTCAGGTGGACGGTCGATGGCACTGCTACCAACTCGGCTAGAGTTGGCCTTCCGAAAATGCATTGGTAAAGTGACGGGCAGTCGATTACCAGAAATTGCACCTTGATGGATCTGGCTGTTTCAGCTGCTCCAAAGGTCACGATCAACTCGATGTAACCCCACGGCTTGGTCACAGACCCGTTGAATCCTTGTAAATCGGACCCTACGTAGGGGGTAAGGTGCGATTCGTCCAGCTACAGCATTGAGAACAGCTGGGAGTACATGATGTCGATCGAGCTGCCTTGGTCGACAAGTATTCTGCGAACGTCGAAGTTCGCCATCCGGGCTCTGATGAGCAGAGGTATGCTAGAGTTCGGGGAGCCGCCGAGGAGTTCCTCTTTGTAAAAAGAGATGGGGACGGAGCCCTTCTGGGCCTGATCAAGCGTGGTCACTTTGTTGGAGCTAGTGTTGATCAGGTGGTCGAACTTCCATTTCATGGAACCCATAGTGACTTTGTTGAATCCCCCGCCAGAAATGACCATGGCGGAAGGGAAAGTCTCCCATGGGCTGTGGGCCGCGAAATAAGCAGGGACGTTGAGCCCGTCTGGGACGTAGAAGTCCTCTGGCCGCGAGATGGACATCGCGACTTGTACGTTGGCGTCGTCTAAGGAGGGTACCTCTTCCTCGACCTTCTTGGACTCCTGGGCATCCTGCCGAGGAGTGTCCTTATTCTTCGCGAACTGTTTCAGGTGCCCGTCCCTGATCAGTATCTCTATGGCATCCTTCAGATGGATGCAGTCCTCCGTAGTATGGCCATGAATTTTGTGGAAGCGGCAGTACTTTGACTTGTCCACATTTGGTCTGTTCGGCAGCTGTTTGGGGAAACGGACCTCGGCTTGTTTGAACTCCGAATTGGAACATTCGGTCAAAATCTTCTCCCTGGAAACGGTCAGGGGAGTGTAATCATGGAAACGCCCGAAGGGCCCTTTGCTGTCGCGGGAGTCGCGGGGACGATCCTCGTGCTTTCGTTCGCCACGACGTGACGTCGAGGCTTCTTCTCCTTTGGAAGCCTGGGCGTTCTCCTGGCAGCGAGACGCTCAGACGTTACTGGCCGCAATCTTCTCCTCGTACTGAATATGAGATTGGGCTTTGAGGAGGAGGGCGTCTAAGTTCCTCGGTGGCGCGAGGCCAATGGCTTTAGCGAACTCGGAGTCCGGGCGGACCCTCTGTTCGAGCAGGAACTTCTTCATCTTATCTGTCGTCGGGACCTGGATAACTTCCTTGTTGAACCTCTCGATATATGCTCGGAGAGGTTCGTCTTTCCCCTGGATTATGGCTCCGAGGGAGGCCTCAGTTTTGGAGTGGCGGCGAGATGCTGTGAAGTGCCGCGAGAAGATCCTGCCGAGCTGTTTCCACGAGGTGATGGACTCCTCGGGCAGTTGTTTATACCATGTCATTGCTCCATTTCGGAGCGTGGTCGGGAACAGTCTGTACTTGATGGCGCCCCGTACGCCGCAGTAGTCTAAGAGCACATCGATATTTTCGATGTGCTCGTCTGGGTCAGTGGTCCCGTCGTACGTGCCAAGTGACGGGGGTTTCTCCAAGCCTTTCGGAGACGGGTAGCCAGGATCTCTTGGGACAACGGGCCGCGAGGCTCGTCGTCGTCACTAGAACTGGTGTATGATGGCGACCGGATGGGTTGCTCGCGTCGGCGGTTCCTTCGCGGAGAAGGTGAGCGGTTCCTTCGAGGAGAAGGTGATCGGTTCCTTCGAGGAGAAGGTGAACGGTTCCTTCGAGGAGAAGGTGAGCGTGCTCGTCCTTTGGACTTGATCGGAGATTCCTCGTTCCTTCGAGTCCTTTTGTGGTCATGAGCGTGCTGGTCACGCGGAGAGATCTGGTCACGCTTTCGGGCTACGCGAGGATCGTGCTCTTGGCGCAGTCTTCGGTCGATTTCTCTCTGTGGCCGCGGGCTTCTAGATCGCCGCTGGTTCCTCCACGTATGAGGGGATCTTGGACGGCGAGAATCTTCCAGTGCCCCGATCCTCTCGTTTTGCTGCAGGATCAGGATGTTGGTTTTGTTAAGGGCCTCCAGAAGGGCTGTCACGGCCGGGTCGGCGCTGGGCGGAACAGGAACGGGCTGGAGGTCGAGAGACGGTTGATCGTTGTTGCGATCAGCAGGGGTAGGGGAAGGAGAAGCAGTGGCTCCATCCCTAAGGAAACAGGCATCTCGGAGGAGAGATGATTGGCCGTCAACGTCAGATTTGTTGACGGGGAGGATGGTTGATTGGAGAGCATCCTTGGAGCGATCTTGGGAAGCCATGATCGTGATGGTGTTTGAGAATTATTTTGATCTTTGGTTAAAGAAAGAAGGGGAGAACAAAGGTTCCCACAGACGGCGCCACTGATCGTGAAGGCTGGATCAGATCCGTAGAATCAAGCCACCAAGTGCGTCAGGGATGCTGGTCGTATGGAGAGGAGGGGGGTGTACCTGCAAGGCACTCCGACGCTCAAGTGAGAAAGGGTCAGAGAAAAAGGGCAAGTACAAAGTATGAATTCTTAGGGGGAATATTGGATACCTGACCCTCTCAAGCGAGAGGGTTTATATGGAGCCCCCAGCACGTGGCCAACGGTCCTATTTTCGGGGCGAAATAACCGTTTTCCCCAAAGAATAGGTAACTGCCCAAACTAGCCGTTATGCCGGGCAGGGTGCCCAAAACTAGCCGTTATGTCGGGCATAAATGCAGTTCCGGGCACCTGTCCTTTGCTGTTCGGGAAGCGAGGAAGCCGTGCGTAATGGGCATCAACGCCGGGGAGGAACGTTGCATTCCTTGCCCGATTGTAGGGGCAGAAATGTCACTTTTTCCCCTCTGTGGATTGGACTTAGGCAATTTGGGCCGCTCTGGAGCAGAGGCGGATTGGGCCAATTCTAGCCATTGGTCCAGTCCAGAACAACATGTTATCATGGGATTCGTTTACAATATAAATTTAATATTTTTTCATTTAATGATTGTTAGTTCTGCAGCTATGCAGTATTTGTGTTGGCTAAATTTTGTTAAAACCTATATGATAGCTTTATGTCACTAAAGTTGTTTTAACATACTGTTTTGTGTATCTGCCATAATAGTTTAGTTGCAGGTTGTGAAATGTCAAGGAGGATGTCTTGACATGCTGTTTTGCACTAAGCTGATATGAGTGCATGGTTGTTTTAAGGTGTTGCTGTCATGTGATGGGTAATCAAGATGTTCTAATTTGCTGCATTCAACATGTCGAATGAAGATGTCCCATACCTGCTCATAGGACATCGCGTCTGGATTCAGTTTTTAAAGCAGATTCTGTTGCTGAGATTTGTTACTGAATATTCTGTGAATATTTGGTTATCCTATATGGCATCCAAAGCATTTTTGGATTGTGTTTATATGTTGGTTTTTTTCGGATTTTCAGCTGTTTCTAATTATGGAGACATATTAGGAAACTTTAGATTGAAGACCTATTTTGTTGGAGTTTATTTTGCATATTTGTGAGCAGTCTCTCTGCTGCGTTTTGAAGCCCAAATCCAGTTGGGATGCAGGTTATAAATAGAAGGGTTTGTAACCTTGGAAGATACGACTCAAGATGTAGAAATCTAGGGTTCTGTCTAGGTAAACCTCCCGGCTTGTGGGAAGGTTACCCGTACCCCTCAAAACCTGTAGGTAAGAGGCAGTACGTATTGTTCTTGGAGGAAGCTTTGAAGCAACTCCAGGTTGTGGTCTTAGTTAAGGGAAGAAGCTAACAAACGGTGGAGTTTGGCATCATACTTAGCTAGGTATTGTTCTCATCAGATGTTGATGTGTCATAGGAGTGTGTCTCCTCACCATGGAAGTGTGGCTTCATGTATATCTGTGTGATCAGAATGTAGGCGAATGGCTGTCGATGCAGTGGCTGAGATATTGACTGCTAGACATCATTGCGATGATTGGGAGTGAGAAGGGTTTCTCATACCTAGAGAGGATCTAGGTAGAAGGGTCATTGGGTAGTGATTAAGTGATAAGCTGTAAACGGGGAGTTTAACTTTGAATTGATACTGCTGATAGTGGACTTCATCCCTGGCTTGGTAGCCCCCAGAGTAGGTGTATTAGACCGAACTGGGTTAACAATTCTGTGTGCTTTGTTTTTATCTTTTCAGTACCGTGTTTTTTGTTATAAACCTTGCCATGTGTATACATGTCAGACCAGATGTCGAATGTCATGTTATAGGACATCTGAATTCTGTACATGTACCAAAATTTAATGATAAATAATTTTGTAAATATTATTTAGCTAAAAGGACAAATTCGTGACAATTTCTTGTGATTATTAATGGATGTAAGAGGCTTTAAAGTTTATTGTGAGCTTGAGAGTTTGCTCATGTAGGAGTGAGAAGTTGTGTTTGTGTGTATATTTATATTGGACTTAGTTTTATTTCTCAACCGTGATGACACAATATTTATAGTTTATGGATCCAAGGCTTCCATGAAAATAACAACTACTCAGATGAATAGTTTACCTTTTGATATTCAGAGGGGTGTGATCCATCTCTCCGACGACATCCTCCATGCCGTTATAGGATGGGGACACATTACTCACCAATTCCCACATTGGGAGGCTCCACCTAAAGGATTAGTTATCTAATATAAGGGTGATACATTCGATAAAGAGACAAAATGAAGGTCTCCAAGTTGCCTCTTAAGACGTCGTCACAAATATACTAATACACAGTCCCTCAAGCACATGGGCTTGGAAAAGGGTGAAGTGATGTAGTTTCTCCTCCCCATTTCGAACGATCCAAGGGGATCATAAGTGATATATTTTCAAATTGAAATCCTCAAGCGAAGAGTCCCTCAAACGAAACGCTATTTGAGCCTCTCAGGCATGAGGCGAGTTACTTGTATGCATGAGGCTCTAGGATATGCTTCTATGTGTCAGAAACATGCTCCGCACATCAACTAAGGGATTTCTGATGTCAATTAACTGAAGGAAATCAAACGCGAGTCAACCGAGGGAAATTAAAATTCGAAATACCAATTGGGTAAGTTGTGCATTGCATTAAATGAAATTGATTATGATTCTTCTTGGGAAGTTAAACTTAGCCTTTCCTCTGACACGTGTCTCTAATGCAAGGAATCTTTTCCATTACTTGCAACAGTTAAGTTGCTTAATAGATGGTGGTAGGTTACCCCTATGACTGGACTTTCACTCTGTATAAAAGACTTACATGGTCTTTCTTTAATCTTTTCCCTCGCTTCTTAGGTGTTTTATTCATATAGTCAAGGGTTTCCCTAAGTGATCAAAGATTTCATTTTCTCTACAATTTTTCATCATGGTTACAGGTATGATTGTGTTCCTTCCTTATCTGTTTTATTCTTAGTGACAATTATCTTCCTTTAGTGTATTTAAGGAGTAGTCGCGCCTTCAACGTCGCATGCTAAGATTTGTGATACGCGAAGGCCTAAATGATTTTGATAGTAACTCTCTTCTTTCCCCGCTCTTATCAAAGACTCGATGGAGAGTGATAAACATTTTAGCATACAAGATTTTTTGTCCTTGTATTATGACGAAGAAAGAGTAACTACCTTTCGGCGTTATATTGAACTTTATAATATTGGACATGAGGAAGATGTGATCTTGGAGCCCTTGTATAAATGGGAGAGAGCCAACATGGCCATCGGGGATGATTTGCCCACTACCTATTTCTACCTTCACCTTCCCATCTTTCACGATTTAGAATTCTTAATCCCCTTCACACCCTTTAAGGCCAACTTCTTAGTGGCCGCCAGCGTCGCCCCTTCTCAAATTACACCAAAAATTTGGGGAATTATTAGGACATTCAAAATCATTTGTCGATGGTTAGAGGTCTTGCCTACCATTGTAACACCCGTTTTTATTTTAATTATTATTCGTGAAATAATTATGAATTGATGAATATTGATCGTGTGTTTTGGTGTGTTTTGGCTGTTTTTGGTGTAGCCATCGTAAGGGGTAGTGGCCTTAAGAATTATCTTTAAGGTAGTAGGGGTGTGTGACCAAAACGTAGAGATTGGTGGTATAGGGACTAAGACTAATTAGATTATTTTAGTTAGTAATTATTTAATTATAATAATAGCTGAATATTGATCTAATTAAATAGGTGATGGAAATTATTATTATTATTATTATTATTACTATTCCTAATATTATTATTAATTAAAATATGATTTAATTAGTATTTGGGTGAGAGAGAAATTAGGAAGACTAAGTATTAGTAGTGGGATTGTGGAGGAAAATAAGGAAGAATAGGTTTTAAGTGGAATTGTGGGAAGTAGCATTAGGAAAGGAATAAGGTTTTGGGAGAAGTTACGTAAAGTTGCAGAGAAGAGGGAAAAGAGGAAAAAGAAAGGCAAAAGCTAGGTTCAATCGGAGAGTCATAGTGCAACCTTCAATCCAAGGTAAATGTGGGGTTCTGACTCTATAACTGGTTAATTGATGAATAATATGTGGGGTTTGGGTTTGTATAAAATTGTCGCTGATGTGTGAATTGTGTCGGAGATTATACCGATTTTTCTGTTGTTGTCGTATCTGGTTATTATCGCAGTTTCGGTGAACAAATTCATGTTGCTAAAACCATATATGTTGTTGTTTTGGGTCTGTGGTGGGATTTAATTGGAATTGTTCGAACTGAACTGGATAAAAAAAGGGGGGGAGGGGATGGCGCAAGCCACCCCAGTGTGTGATAAAGGGTGGCGCAAGCCACCTTGCCCTTTTGAAAAGGGTGGCGCAAGCCACCTGGGCCTTTTAGATAAAGAGTGGAGCAAGCCACCTTGTTGCTTTGGGAATGGTAGCGCAAGCCACCTTGGTTGGATAGTAAATGGTGGCGCAAGCCACCTTTGCTTGAGAGAGTTGGTGGCGCAAGCCACCTGTATCAGTAAGAGGAAGTGTTTTGTGGGTATTATGCTTAGCAGAAAAATTAACATGTTTAGCGGTAGATTGTTATGTTAGTAAATTATTATGTTAATAACAATAAAATAATGTATGTTGAGTAGGAATTAAAATAGGTTAATAACAGTAAAATAATGTAAGTTTAGCAGAAATTAGAACAGGGTGGTACAAGAAAAACAGAATTTGTGAATTAGCAGGAAAATCACATAGTCACTATTAGTTTTAATTAATAGAAAAATATAGCAGCAAGGGCATGAATTAGCAGGAGGTGATTTTCAGTATCAGTAGCAGTGTTAACTTATTAGAAGGATAATTAAAGCAGAATAATGATTAATCATAGCAGAACTTGTTGTATAATAACAGTACCAGAATAGTCGTAATAATATTAAAGCAGAACAGAAACATTAGTAATTTTAGTAGGAGAATAATTAACCGGTTTTGGAAGTCTTGTCCGAATAAATTCGAGGAGTGTTTGTGATATAAGATGGTTGGTACAGAATAGGATATAAGTTGCCGCGATATCGTCGTGTTTAAGTTGTGAAGTTGCTGGTATGAATTTTGTTGCACTGCCTTATTAGTGGCAAGAGTTAAGTTGTAGGCCTATGGCCAATGTTGATTTGTTATTGCTGTTAAGTTGTAGGCCTATGGCCAATGTTGATTTGTTGTTGTGTGGTTACATAACTATTATTGTTGTTATTATGATATTCATGTTGAGTTGCATACATCGCATATCAAGTTGGAGCTGGTGCTCAGTAAGTTGGCCTGGATTGGCAAAATTTAAGTTGAAGGCTTATGCCTTGCTGACGTCAATATTAATTGACAAGTTTCTAAGTTGGGAGTTTTGCTCCAATGGTACCACATGCATGTGCATTTGATGAGTCGCATTCCATGTTGTATAAATTGTTGTTGTGTTGTGGTTTGATGTTGATGCTAATGTTGAGAAGTTGTGATTTTATGTAATCTGAACTAATATATTATTTATCATATATCCGATTATATTGTTTGATATCTCACCCCTTCTGTGTATGGTGATGGTTTATACGCCATCCTACAGGTAATTTAGTGTGAAGGCTGTCTACCTTCATTAGTTCGAGTCGGTGTCGTCGCTCTGATACGTAACACTCGGGGGGATGAACGATTGTTTTCTTTATTACTGATTTTAGTATTGTTGCTGAATTTTAAGTTGGTTTTCATTAAAGACCTGATGTCTTAGAGTTGTTTTGAATCAAACCAGATGTTATGGTATTTCAGTTGAATTTATGAATCCGCTGCGTATTAATAAAGTTGTTTTATGTCAAAGATTGAATTATGTTCATCTGAGTATTAAGTGTTATGTATCCATGTTTATGTGGTTAAATGCCGTTGTTTTTAAGTTGAAAATGTGGCATCCTATTTGAGTGTTGAAATTTTGAAACTCTGGTTTATTATTAGTCAATGGGTAGAAATGGGGTGTTACAACCATCGGGGTATTATTTCCCTTTTATAGTATTGTACTGACCCCCATAAGTGGCAGGGTGACCTTGAATGGTCTCCCAGGGAAGAAGCTATTGAAACCCCACTCCAACACCTATACAGATTGGAAAGAAAATTTATGAGGGTTAGAGGGCGAGATCGCGCTTCAATTTTTAGAACAGGGGCGACCAATGTAACACCCTAAATAACCCCAACACTTTACTCATAAAATATGCAAAAAATTATAATTAAAATAATACACTCACGAGGGTGTCACAATTCTATCCATAAAACATCTTTTTTAACATTTTGATATAGCAACGGAATTCATTTATAAAAGTTCAACATGCTTCAATAATCTTCAAAAATTCATAAAACAACTTCAAATAACCATAAGGATTTCAAATTAATAGATTCTCAAAATAAACATCAATGAAAATCCCATTCCGATGTTACAGTATTCAGAGTGACACTTAGAGATTCTAAACAACACCGACATAAACAATAAAATGCGAAGAAGGCCACAAATGTAGAAACAACACAAGAATACAAACAGGGGTGAGAATTCATTCACTTAAGTTAACAATGCATAAAAAATTTAGGGTTGTACAATTAACATAAATAATCATTCATAATATCCATCCATAACAATCACCATATACAATAATAATCACTCACAACATTAATCATTCACATATGTAAGAATGAATGCAATGCACTCATATTCTATATTTCAATATACATGTGGTACCAATCTACTCACCAGTTTTAGATGTCATACTTATATTATTGATCGAACCACTCACCAATAACATACGTCGAAGTTATTTTACTAATTAATCCACTCATCAATCATCACCGATGGACTAAAGTTCGCACACCTACTTCTGACATACACGATGCATGAAATGCAACAACAATGTAAATGGAATAAATCATCACCAAAGGTTCTTCTCTGAGCCATATACCCCACCATAATTCAGCATGAGATATAATGATAACTCAACATAATATATAATTATAATACAAAGTTACTTAACAATGCTCACCAATACGTAATCATCACACTACTCAATAATACACGCCACAGATAACATAATAATTAATTATGTAAATACTCGCCAATGCTCACCGAATCGATTCTGAATAAATCAGATTGACACACAACACTACTCATTTTGTAAGTAGAGTATGCACCTAAGGGGGGGGGGGGGGGAGCGAATTAGGTACTTAGAATTATTTTTCTGGTTTTAACTTAAGTCTTGTAATTTTTTCGATTTAGTTTCAAAGTGATGAAAGTTGTAAAATGCGGAAAGATAAATGACACGGCGATATATCCCAGTTCCCCTCACAATCTGAGAGTACTCCAGTTCCCTTACGCAGTAAGAGATTTTCACTATTGTTAGATCTTATGGACAAGACAATCCTAGTCTTTCTATACAGACTCTAACAAAATCACCAAGAACAATCATCTTGGATTTTCACTAAGTACATTAAGATAACAATCCTCTCTTAATGACTCTCTTGTTTTCAATAATCCTGGACAACAAGGATTACAATAATAATTTGAATTTTACAAGAGTTTTAAATGTAGTGTACAATGTATCAATCACTTGGATCGATCTTCTCCTTCAAGCGTACAATTCTCTTTATGATATACAAGTGCTCAAGTTTGTATGTGGATGAAACTTATGAATGTTTTCAATGAAAATTATGAGCAGAAAGTTTCTCTAAAAATTCTGATCTAGAACACTTGAGAAATTTGAAAGATGAAGAGAAAAATGATTTGAATTGTAGATGAAAGAGGTGAGTAAGAAAATATGAAGATTAATGTATTTATAGCCTCTAGACACCTCTCTAAATGAGTGCAATTGAATGAATAGATGCCATGCTTCAAGAAACATTTTCAAAAATCAATTCAATGAAAAAATGCATGTTTTTCAGCCACTGGTTCAGTGGTAACCGGTTACCCAAAATGGTGTAACCGGTTGCACCTGGGCCAACGTTAAAAAATTTGAAAATTAACACTATGTAACTGGTTACACAGATTAGGGTAACCAATTACACCCTTATGAAAAGCCCATAGAATGCAACACAACAGGGTGGTAACCGGTTACTGGAAACATGGTAACTGATTACCAGCAGTGCATAACCAAAAAATGCCTTAGAAAACAATAGTAAGGATAAAGTTTTAGTGCACAAAAGAATTTGATGATACATGGGCATGTATGAATGGATAATGTTGAGCACTTGAATAAACATAGAGAGGTTGAAAGCTTTATACCTTAAAAATTCATGATCAATCCAATATGAGTACTTCGAGACTTTATCTCTATCATTTGAAACTTGACTTGTACTTGTTAGTCTTAAACCATTGCTTTTTGTCAAACTCACTTGCTTATATATTTATCTTCATCAAAACACTTTGTGAAGTTTGTCTTCATAATCTCCCCCTTTTTGATGATGACAACCATTTCTTGAAAATTTGATCCAATTTTGCTTTCTCTAACAATTAAAACTCCCCCTTGATCAATGCTCCCCCTTGATCCATGTTTGAGAGAATTTGAAAGAATTTGCTAGCTGCACTTTTGTTAGAGAAATACACATACAACCATACAATATCTTCTCCCCCTTTGTCATTAACAAAAAGGATGGGAAAAGACTTAAAAATGAAATTTCACAAGTTGCATGAACCAAAAACATAGAATAGTATTGTTAGCTCCTAATTTCGACGCCTAGTATTGGATTAAGAGGATTAACCAAGGAAATAGAATTTCAGAGAAAACTTGGAAGACTTCGACTGGAATAGCGTTCCCAAGAATTCTAGTCGAAAGTGTCCTTGTGCATGAGAGAAATATTTTATGGACTTAGAAATATTTCAAACAATTTAGAAATATTGTTTGACGGAAGTAGTAATGATGGCGTTCGATTCAATATTTGAATTAAAATAAGGGAGGGAACTTTGTTCTTATCCAATTGATGGCAGAAGACACGTGGAGCGTATTTAGGAGACGAAGACATGCAGAATGCCATTTGTCTTGCTCTAGTTAGTAGGCTGTTAGTGGTAGTTATTTTTGACTATTATAAATAGCAAGTCTTAGTGTTAGGATTTGTGTGTGTTCAAGTTTGTACAAATTCCTCAATTACTCAAAGTACCAGCGTGTAGAGAAACGAGTGTGTGAGAAATATACGTTTGATGTAACACCATATTTTTATTCAATGCAATTCAGTTAGTTTTTGCCCAGAAGTTTATCTTTTAATTTTGCAAGTTATCTTCCAACACACTTTCGATCATTTTCTTGCACTACATTTTCTTTAATATTGTCGAAGTAAACTTTATTTAAGCCATGAATACTGTCGAAGTGTTCATCTTTTTCCAAATACCATTTTAATTTATTTAGCACAAGTCCTAGAATTTAGTACGGTCGATCCTGCAAGTTATCCAATTTCTCATTGATTTGGTAGACCAGAGGTTGTTTACTAATTTTCACGGTAAACAAATTGGCACGCCCAGTAGGACAGTGCTAAGTAATTTTCGAGAAAAATTTTCTGTATTTTTGAAAATTTATAATTCTGCATTCAATTGTCTTTTCTCTTTCGAAAACTTCATTGTATATTATTAAGAAGTGGTAAAGTAACCACCACTAACGAAGATAGACCAAGGAGAAGATACACGAGGAAAATGGCAAGTACAAACCAGCAAAATAATTTGAACCCTTAGCCAAATAGTTCAAATCCTCAAACAACGTCCAGTATTAATGTGGAACCACCCCCAGGATCTTTGACTGAGGGATCAACGGTTTCAGCGCCTATTTCTGAAACAATACCATTCATGGTAAGTTTGATCCCTACATATTCGATTTCCCATGCTTAACCTATGATAAATTATGTCGGATCAAGGGGACCACCGAGGACTCCCCCGCCATTTGGAAATTCTAGTTTCCAACCATTTGTTCCCCCTGGATTTTCGATGTCTTTACCTAGTCGAGACCCGCATTTTGGTATGCCAACTTCGATGATGGCAAACTTACAGAGTGCCCCCCCAGTATTTTCGGAACCCATAGTAACGCTGCCGTTACAAGGGTCAGGATCTGGGGTTAATATGGGTCGAAATAACCAATCCTTATGAATGGGATATTCTACCCGAATGCCAAACTTGACAAATAGTACTGCATCATATTTAAGGCAATTAATGGACGAGAGTAACCATCAAATGGTCCAAATGATGTCCCAGACTATGGGAGAAATTTTTCAGCCTCTCATTCAAAATACTACCCAAACTAATCAGCAAATGGCAGCGCAGATGACGCGCCTTGTGGATTTCTTTGGTGTACCAAACCCTCCTCGACATCCACCAAGGGAATATATGATAGAAAATCAAGGGGCAGTTTTCGAAGAGGACCCTACTATTAACCAAATCCAACAAAACCCAGGAATCATACTCTAGGCGAATTTAGCAAACCAGGGAGTAGTCGAACGACCTAGAGTCGAACCCCTTAGGAATCAACAACAAATTTCTGTAGGAGAGGAACCAAAGGTAGTTTTGGTAAATAGAAGCCAGAATGCTGACAATGTTGTGCAGCAAATTCGACGTAATGACATGGCAGCAGATAATAATTTGGCAGCCATGGTCGAAAGGATTATGGCGCGGAATGGAGTAAACTTTGGTCTTCGAAGACCAAATTATACATCACCGTTGTCAAAATATATCCTTCAGTCAGATTTACCCCCTAGAACGAAAGTTCCTAAGTTTACTAAGTTTTCTGGGGATATCACTGAATCCACTGTCGAACATGTGGCTAGGTATTTGATAGAAGTCGGGGAGATTTCGAATAATGAGAATCTTAGGGTGAAATATTTCCTAAGTTCTCTTACAAAGAATACCTTCACATGGTTCACAAATTTTCCACCGAATTTGATCCACAATTGGACCCAGTTGGAACGTTTATTTCATGAGCAGTTATATATAGGAAAAACTAAGATTAGTCTAAAGGAGTTGGCTAGTATAAAACGGAAATTTACTGAGCCAATAGATGATTATTTAAATAGATTCGACTGCTCAAAGCTAGATGTTTTACACAAGTACCAGAACATGAGTTGGTCGAAATGGCCGCTGGAGGCCTGGATTATTCCATTAGGAAGAAACTAGATACCCAATACTTGAGGGATATGGCCCAGTTGGCTGATAGGGTTCGACAACTAGAACGCCTGAAAGAAGAGAAGGTTAGGGCAAATAAGAATAAAAGAATAGCCTACGTCGAATTCAATGAAGAAGATGAAATACCTTATAGTGAGTCATTGGTTTTTGACGAAAGCGTGATTGATCTTGCGGAATTAAAATAAGGCCCACCTTACTCTTGTAAGGTCTTGGCCCCTTTGAACGGAAAGAACCCTGTCGAACCAGAAAAAAGTGATAAATTTCCTAAGAAAACTTGCACTTTCGATGTTACCAAGTATGACGAAATTTTCGATTTGTTAGTTAAGGATGGTCAAATGATAGTGCCTCCTGGTGCTAAAATGCCTCCTTTAGAACAAAGGAAAAAGAGAGGTTTTTGTAAGTATCATAATTTCTTGGGTCATAAAACTTCTCAATGTTTTCTTTTCAAGGACCTTGTTCAAAATGCTATCCAGGAAGGAAGACTGAAATTTGGAGAGAAGTCGAAGAGTCAGATGAAGATTGACTCTGATCCTTTGCAAGTGGTTGACGCTCATTACACAGAGCCAACCGAAGTCAACATGATCGAGGTCACTGAAGATCTCGACAACACTGTCAACATGGTCGAAGTCACCGAGGACTTCAACAATGGAGCTGTTATGGTCAAGATTACTGAGGATCTCGACCAGGGGTTTGTGACGAATTTCTCTTGTGAGGCTACTCAAGGCTTCACCAAAGAAACTACTGACGATTTCGATTTAGGAGTTACTGAAGACTCTAATGGAGGAATCACTGAGGATTCCAATTTAATGATGATAACAAAAGAAATTGCTGATGGTTTCACACGAATGGATAAGGCTGCTGAAGGCCTTCAAATGAAGTTACACAAGTTGGACATCACTGATGATGTCAACATGGATATCACCATGGTGGAAATCGCACAAGAAACCCCCATGGAAGTCGACGAGGAGCATAACAAAATAGCTTATCCAAAGCAAGAGGAGACTCTGATGGATTTCCTCCATAGGTGCCAGAGAAAAAATCAGAAGTGATGTTGTGTCCTCGATGCAGTGTTGTGTTTGATAAAAAGGTTGCCCAAAATCTCAAAGGGGTCAGGAAAGCCAAACAAATATGTAAAGAGAGAGCCCTTCATGGTCAACCAGGCTTTGATCCAAAGAGATCTTCTTCGAAGCAGGAGCAGTCGAAGCCAAGAGTCCCAGGTGCAAGACCCATCACTTTCAAGCCGTTTGCAGAGCTCTCTAATGAAAAGTGGACAAGACCGAACGAAAACAGGGGAAAAAACTAGTAGAAATGGCAAAGATTCGACGTAGATAGAGGCTCATCAATGGCATACCGTAGATAATTCCAAACTTCGAAGCAGTCAGCCTACATCTCTGAAAATTATAAGGGAAAGAATCCCATGTCCAGATCACAATGGAGAAGGAAACAGAGAAGAATAAAGGCTCAGAGAGAGGCTGGGGCAAAGGCGGAGTCAAGTACCACTATACCGACCGAAAAGACTTATAGGGAGGAGCCAAAGTCTGTCAAAAAGATGCCGGTGGGAAGAAAGTTATTTGCCACACAGGAAGAAGAGGCCAAAGAAAAGCATGACCGGGCAGTTGCTGAGGATGACATACTTATTGACAATTTTGACTCAGGTTCGGAGCAGTCTTTGGATATCATAGTGAATGTGGTGTTAGAGAATTCGACCAAATAACTGAGTTCGAAGAGACGGATAATAATACTGAAATCGAAATGGCCGCACATAAACCTGTGTGATATTATGTGATGAACAATGGCTGCGTCGAGGAACATAACACGTTTTTCGAATGCCCAGACGAGGAAATGAAAAGTCATTTGAAGCCTCTATTCATTATAGGAAAGGTTGAAGACATTCATCTCAACAAAATCTTAGTGGATTGTGGTGCGACGGTGAACCTAATGCCACACTTCATGTTGAGAAAAATCGGGAAGTTCGACACAGATACCAAGCCCCATAATATGGTACTCTCCAACTATGAAGGAAATGTGGGTAATACGTTGGGGGTGATTCAGGTCGATCTAACCATAGGTACTGTTACAAGACCGACCATGTTTATGGTTGTCGAAATTAAATCCAATTACAGCCTGTTACTTGGTCGGGAATGGAGACATGGGATAGGGGCCGTACCTTCATCCATGCATCAGAGGATAACTATATGGCGCCTAGACGACATTTTGGAAAACATAGAAGCAGACCAAGGATATTTCAAGGCTGCAATCTAACATGTCGACAGACGCCATTTCGAAAAACACTTGGCTAACATTGCTCCATGCAACCCGGCCAACTTTGCATTTACTCCGGATGACAACGCATACTGTTCGTTGTACTTGTATCCCACAAATGATTTTCAATGGGATCGTGAGGTCGTAGGAGAAGATGACCTTGCATATAAAGGGACGTCTGGAGTCGACCCTACAGGATGGGGGAGCGAATTCGGCGATGATGTCTGAGTTCGAAGCACTTAAAAGGATTTCGGCTTATATAGCCGAAAACAAACTATAAACGGCCCTAGAGGCTGAAGTGAAACATATGGCTGTCGAAGCTAACAAAAGGTTACACCAAGAAGGTTCTGGTAAGGGCTTCGATCCAGAATCACCTGATAAGGTTTAGGATGAAGTATAAGGCCAGAGGCTCGACGCCATCTACGATGACGAGCCTCAGGGATTCGAGAAGGATCTGCTGGCAACCAACATTAAAATGCTAGCGCAAGATCCTCTGGAAGAAATCGACTTGGGAGATGATGCAACGAAAAGGCCAACATATATCAGTTCCAATATCATCCCACAACTCAAGGTCGAAGTGATCCAATTGTTAAAGGAGTTTAAAGACTGTTTTGCATGGGATTACGATGATATGTCAGGCTTAAGCAGAGATCTGGTCGAATTGAAGATGCCAATTAAGCCTGGGAAGAAGCCAATCAAGCAGAATCCAAGGAGGTTTGCACCGACATTTCTCTCGAAGATCAAGGAGGAAGTCAAAAGGCTTCTTCGTTGCAAATTCATTTGAACAGCCAGGTATGTTGAATGGTTAGCAAATATTGTACCTGTTATTAAAAAGAATGGTACTTTGAGGGTTTGCATAGATTTTAGAGATTTAAACGCTGCGACCCCAAAGGACGAATACTCAATGCCTGTGGCGGAAATGCTAGTTGATTCTACCGTTGGCCATGAATATCTTTGTATGCTCGATGGGTATTTTGGGTATAATCAAATATTCATCGCTGAAGAGGATGTCCCAAAAACGGCGTTTTGATGCCCTGGGGCCTTAGGCACCTATGAGTGGGTAGTCATGCCCTTTAGTCTAAAGAATGCTGGGGCAACATACTAAAGAGCGATGAATTCGATCTTCCATGATTATATAGAGACTTTTATGCAAATTTATATTGACGATATTGTTGTTAAGCCTATTTCAGGGAAGAATCACATTAATCATCTTCGACAATCTTTTGAAAGGATGAGAAGGCATGGTCTGAAAATGAATCCTCTCAAATGTGATTTTTGTGTGCAGGCGCGGGATTTCTTAGGCTTTGTGGTCCACAAAAAGGGAATTGAAATAAACCAGAATAAGACCAAGGCCATTATGGAAGCGAAAGTCCCATAAACAAAGAAGGAATTACAGTCACTGCTGGGAAAGATCAATTTCTTAAGGAGATTTATCTCGAACCTTAGCAGAAAAACCCAAGCCTTCTCACCTTTGCTTCGACTTAACAAGGAAGGATTCGAATGGGGGCAAGCTCAGCAAGAAGCTTTTGACAAAACAAAGGAGTACTTGAGTCACCCTCCAATTATGGCACCACCTTGTAGAAATAGGACTATGAGATTGTACATATCTGCGTCGGACAAAACTTTAGGGAGCATGTTAGCTCAAGAGGATGAAAATGGTGTCGAAAGAGCCATTTACTACTTTAGTAGGGTTTTGAACGATGCAGAAACTAGGTATAACATAGTTGAAAAATTGTGTTTATGCTTGTATTTTTCTTGTACAAAGTTGAAGCATTATATAAAACCTGTTGATGTTTATGTTTTGTCTCATTTTGATATCATTAAACATATGTTGTCTAAGCCAATTTTGCACAGTCGAATTGGTAAATGGGCATTAGCATTAACTGAGTATTCCCTAACTTATATGCCTTTGAAGGTTGTTAAGGGACAAGTGGTTGCAGACTTTATCGTCGACCATTCTATAAACGAAAATACATTAAATTATCTTGAGCTCGAACCTTGGAAATTGTATTTCGACGGTTCTAGTCATAAAGATGGTACAAACATAAGAGTCTTGATTATTTCTCCTAATAAAATTCCAACAAAATTCAAGTATAAAGTCGAAGGTATTTGTTTGAACAATGAGGCTGAATATGAGGCTTTAATAGCCGAACTTGAGATATTGTTGGAATTGGGGGAAACTCGAGTCGAAATAATGGGAGACTCAGAGTTAGTCATAAAACAAATCACAAAGGAGTACAAGTGTGTTAAAGAAAATCGCATTATGTACTTTGTAATAGCCAATCGATTACTGAAAAAGTTTGAAGTGGTGAGCATTCGACACATACCTCGACTGGAGAATCAAGTGGCTAATGACTTGGCTCAAATTGCTTCTGGGTACAAAATTTCGAAAATAAATTTACAAGATGCAATCGAATTCAGAGGAAGAGTTGTGTCAGCCAGATTGTCCCCATCAGATTTGGAAACAACGAAGCTAGGATACACTGATAAAGAGAATTTCGAAATCTTAGCAATAGATAGCTTGACGGATGAAGACTGGAGAAAACCAATATTGGAGTATCTGCAAAACCCAACGGCGTCCACATAACGAAAAATCAGGTATCGAGCTTTAAGTTATGTTCTTTTGGGTAACAAATTATTTAAAAAGACTCCTGAGGGAGTTTTGCTTAAATGCCTTAGTGAGTCAGAGGTGTATCTAGCCCTTTCGACTATTCATAGTGGGGCTCATCAGGTAGGCCACAAGATGAAATAGCTTTTGTTTCGACAAGGGATGTATTTTGGCCTACTATGTTGAAAGATTGTATCGAATTCGCTAAGGGATGCCAAGAGTGCGAAGTGCATGCAGGTATACAGTATGTCCCTACAAGTGAATTACATTCTATAGTCAAGCCATGGCCTTTTAAAGGCTGGGCTTTGGATTTGATTGGGGAAATTCGACCAGCGTCATCTAAAAATCAAAGGTACATTTTGGTAGGCATTGACTATTTTACGAAATGGATCGAAGCTATTCCATTGCCAAATGTCGGCCAAGAAGACGTAATCAAATTCATCAGAAATCACACCATCTATAGGTTTGGAATCCCAGAAACCATTACAACGGATCAAGGATCAGTATTCACTGGTCGAAAAATGCAAGAATTTGCTAAGGATATGGGTTTCAAATTATTAACCTCCACACCTTACTACGCTCAGGCTAATGGTCAGGTCGAAACAGCAAACAAAGTGGTGATTAGTTTACTTAAGAAACATGTGGTAAAGAAGCCTAGAAATTTGCACAAGACTTTAGACCAAGTTCTCTGGGCATGTTGAACCTCCCCCAAAGAAGCTACTAATTCCACGCCATTTCGATTGACCTTTGGTCACGATGTGGTGTTACCAGTTGAGATTTACCTTCAGTCGACAAGAATTTAGTGGTATCATGAGATCCCATCTGAGACATATTGGAACATGATGTTAGATGAATTAGTTGACTTAGATGAGGAAAGACTCAGTGCTTTAGAGCTATTGACAAGACAGAAGAAGAAAATAGAAAGGTCTTATAATAAGAAAGTCAAAGTTAAGGTGTTTTCGCCTGAAGAGTTGGTTTGGAAAGTAATCCTGCCTATGGATCAAAAAGACAGAGCCTTAGGGAAATGGTCCCCTAAATGGGAAAGCCCTTTTCAAATCATACAAGTCTTTTCGAATGGTGCTTATGAGATCGAAGAGTTAGATCAAGATAAGAGGATCTTAAGGGTAAACGAGAAGTATTTGAAAAAATACAAGCCTGTACTTTAGGAAATAAAATTAGCTAAAGAGTAATCATATGCAAAATAGTCGAAGCTAACATGGTGAAGTAAGATTGGTTGCCAAAATGGCTAAATTCGTTACATCCAGAAGAACCACAAAAGGTTCAAAGTCATTACATAATCCAAGAAGTCATGTTAAAATTTGAAAAAAAAAGGAAAACTAGAGCTAAAATGGAAGGGTGGCCTTCATGTTGAGATACTCCGCCTTCAGAAACTCTAACCGCTGGCATAATTGTTAGTCGATCGGCCACCAGATACCGAGGAGGAGATGAGACTCTTTTCAGACGAACTCCCTCTTGATCCAATCAAAGCTTTCAGGTATTCGTGAGGGTTGCTCTTTTTCAAAGCCTCCAGTTCTTTTGCAAAAAGGGTGACAAAGGTTTTGTCTGAATCTTTCATAATCGACGGGTCAGGATTAGGGTTTGGTTCGACGATTGTCTCATCATAAGTGTCCTCATCATCTTCTTCCTCCTTGTCATCATCCTCTTCGATATTTTCCTCGTCATCTACGAATTCCTCAATAGGTATCGAATAATGCTGGAATGCAGAGCGATTTTCCATTTCTTCCATGTCGTCATCTTGATCTTGCTGAGTGACATCCAGACGTTCGACTCTTGGGGAGCTATCTTTAGCTTCCTCTTCGACAGGGGCTTCAAGGTGATCCACCTCCATATCATTCTTAGCTGATTCAGTTTGCATGTCCTTTTCCTGGTCACCTTCGTGTTCAAATCCACTGGTGTGAGAATTCTGGGTGGTAGTCTTGGGCGGCGAAGTTTCGCGCTGTTCCCCGACTGTCTGATTTATTTCGCTCGTCGAGCTCTTCTCAGAATCCTTTGCAGAAGTTGGATGGTACGTCGATTCGCCTTCGTTGTTGAGGATTGTGGTGTTAGTTGATTTTCGGCTGGTTGAGTGGAAACTCCTGCATCGTCCTGAAAAGAATAATTGAAGTCAGTAGTCGAACAAGATTACTAAGAACATGATAAGGAATAAAATTTGGTACCTTGGGAGCTTCAGCCCCCGGACTTGATTTGTCACTTTCAGGCTGGTCTGTAGCTTTCTTCGACATTTCTGCAGGAGTTGGTTCCAGTATTGTTAAGGTAGTGGGTTTCTTGGTCGGAGCCTTTACACTTTTTTTTTGGGTCTAGGCCAGGGCTTCGCTCATTTTTAGCTGCCTCTTCCTTTTCTTGAGGGGTTGCTCGGCAGTCGGAGAGAGATCTACATCATCTGATTTGACCACCACAACTGCATCCTCCTTTACTTTCCTTTTTTGAGGGAGTCGAGGGTAGTTTTCGAGCGCCCTAAAAGAGAAATGTTAGAAAAATAATGGAGTATATGGAAAGCGACAAAATTAATAAGGGATGCGAAATACCTTTGTTGTTGTTGTTGCTACTTTGCTTCCTCCTTCCTCATTTACTTCGACTGGCTTCCTAGCCGTTGGTTTCTTGGTGGAATTTTCACGGCTAAAGTAAAATAAAAACAGTTATTATATGTAAAAGAAAATAAATAAGAAGAAGTGTTGGATCGAAATCCTCCCATTCCACACCTTCATATATCTTAGATTCGATGCGAACATCTTCGATCCCAATATGAAGGTGCCCTTTGAAATTGTCTAGTGTATGTTTGGTCGGAACCACCCACTGGGCTTTCGGTTTCGATTGCTGGCGAAGGATATTGATAGAATCCCCACACACGAACCAGTCTGGAAATGGAGGTGCAAGGGCCACTCCAAAATCAGCATTTGGCAGTCGAGGGAATTTGTGTGGAAACATATTAAAAGCCGTTTTGTACCGTTTCTCAGGAGGAACGTATGAAGGGATCTTTAAATTCTCCATTTTCTTTAAAAACTTTTCTTTCAAAGTAACAGCTGCGTCGCGGACAGTCCGACCAAGATCATCCGGTCGATAAACAGTTTCAAAGTATTTCTGGAAGGCTTGGATTTCTTTGATGTGCGTCAAAGTACCTTTCTTATCTCTTTCCTGCACAGAGTGGAAAGCCTTGTTAATGTGATGTGTAAAAGAAGTCACGTCAAAAAATTCCACTGCATAATAAGCTTTCCACCAGTCATCGAATTGTTGGGTGCAGAGAAAGCTTGGTTCGAAAGCAACTTGAAGAAGTTGTGTTCGACCAGCATACCGTGCCATTTGTTTGATAGTCATGGCTTCAGTATGAACTGTGTTATAGAGGAGGAAGAGGTTTTTCTTGTCATAGAGGGGTTTTCGTAAAACCTGAACCAGTCCAAATTGTCGGGCAACAAGATTTGGCTGGTAAGCAATCAAAGTGACCAGACTTTTCGAGAGATTTAACCTAAGGGTTAAAACCCCGGGAGTTAGAAAGGCTTCCCAGATTGCAGTGGATTCTACTTCTTGAGCCTTCGACGGCCCTGGGAATGGCCTGGTGAACCACTCAGGACCATATTTCCTTGCATCAAAGGGAGCCATATTGGGTGTGAAGTCATAACGTTTAGCAAACATCATGATAAAGTTGGTAAAAGTTTGTTGAACAGGTCGACCATCATCAACAGGAGTCAGCTTTGCTAGGCGTGGAACTTCTACCCTCTTATTCTTCACTTCATCAGCGTTCTCGTCGATCTGATTCTTGTGGGGAAGACAGGCTTCGAACGAGGCGTTCAACCACAATTGTAGAAGCCAGAAGGGTCCAGAAAGGAGGATATTTCCTTTGTCACCCAGACACTTGAGTTGGGTAACGCCTTCGCTCATGGATTCATGGAGGCTAGCTAAAATCAGTTCACTCAGATAAAGGTTATGGCCAGAATGGAGTTGGTTCATCATATTCTGGAATTTCCTAGCAACTTGTAGTGACTTCGAACAGAACACACAACAAGACAACCATAAAGCTAAGAAAGCTATGTGATCTACATCCGAGACTTCTTCTATGTCCTTATCGTGATAATGTGTGATATGGGTCGAATACGCTGCCCTAGAGGTTGAAAAGCGAATACTATCATCAGACATAAAATCAGGGTCATAGGAGTTCCCAGTTGGTTTGAGCCCTGTGATAGCGGTTACGTCGAACAAAATTGGTGTCATTATTCCACATGGAAGATGGAATGTGTAATGGGTGTTGTCCCAGAAATACAATGATGCAACAAGCATGTTCGAGCAATATTCAGGTCCTACCTTCGACATCATGATTAAATCATAAATACCTATATCTTTTCAGACCCCAGATTTTGTTTTCTCTAACTTATTCAACCATCCTAAATAGTCAGAGGGGTCCTTAAAGGATGGACTAGCTCTAAATACCCTAAAATTGTTCATATACCTAAGATCAATGGCCTGTTTAGTTAGAGGTTGTTCTGGTTAGCAGGATTGGGATCCTTATTACTAGCCCTAGGTTTCTTAGCTTAGCCTATGGGTTTATATTTGTTGTAAGTGGGGAAGAAATCCCTAAGCTTACTAAGATCAACACTAGGATCAGATAGAGGACCAAACAAAGCCAGAGGCTTACCAGCAACAATTAAAGGGATAAGTACCTGTAAAGCGTAGATTCTTCTTTTCTCTTCAGCAAGAGGTTCAGGGAGGTACTGTTGATTTCCCACCATGGTTCAACCAGTGATTGAATCGAATGGGGGAAGTTGGGAGATCTTCTTAGGAGCTCTTGCAGGTTTCCTAGACTCTTTGATAGTCTTGTTAGAATCCTTGGTTGATCATGTGGAGGAAGCCATTGTTGGATTGGAATAAAGGAGACTGAGTTCTTTTGAAATGTGGAAAATTTTTCTGGAGATTTGAGAGTGAAGAGAGCATAAAAGTGAGAAATTTTGATAAGAGGGGTATTTATAATGTTGGAAGTGGAAACGGTTTCAGAAATCACCTTAATGGTAAAATTGGAAGTGGGACGCGTGTCCTCCCCACGATCTTTGTTGGAACGGTGGCAATTAATGCCTACCCCATGATTTCCCAGACTCTACGAAACGTGGTAATGATAGAGATTCTTGCTTGGTTTGAGGAGACGTGTCTGATGTGGTAATGATGGCTATGATGTCATAGGTCTGCTGAAAGGATAATGAACAGTTTTGTAACATTGGAATCACAAGTAAACATCGAAACTTCGCAAAGACTAAATGAGGCGTCGAATGACATTATAAAAAAATGTATTTTTCTTCAATGGTGTCGAAAATGACATTTTTGGGGGGCAATTTGTTAGCTCCTAATATTGACGCCTAGTATTGGATTAAGAGGATTAACCAAGGAAATAGAATTTCAGAGAAAACTTGGAAGACTTCGACTGGAATAGCGTTCCCAGGAATTCTAGTCGAAAGTGTCCTTGTGCAAGAGAGAAATATTTTATGGACTTAGAAATATTTCTAACAATTTAGAAATATTGTTCGACGGAAGCAGTAATGATGACGTTCGATTCAATATTTGAATTCAAATAAGGGAGGGAACTTTGTTCTTATCCAATTGATGGCAGAAGACACGTGGAGTGTATTTAGGAGACGAAGACATGCAGAATGCCATTTGTCTTGCTCTAGTTAGTAAGCCGTTAGTGGTAGTTATTTTCGACTATTAGAAATAGCAAGTCTTAGTGTTAGGATTTGTGTGTGTTCAAGTTTGTACAAATTTCTTAATTACTCAAAGTACCCATGTGTAGAGAAACGAGTGTGTGAGAAATGTACGTTTGATGTAACACCATTTTTTTATTCAATGCAATTCAGTTAGTTTTTGCCCAGAAGTTTATCTTTTACTTTTGCAAGTTATCTTCCAACGCACTTTTGATCATTTTCTTGCACTAAAATTTCTTTAATATTGTCGAAGTAAACTTTATTTAAGCCATGAATACTGTCGAAGTGTTCATCTTTTTCCAAATATCATTTTAATTTATTTAGCACATGTCCTAGGATTTAGTACGGTCGATCCTGCAAGTTATCCAATTTCTCATTGATTTGGTAGACCAGAAGTTTTTTACTAATTTTTACGGTAATCAAGTATACATCATAAAACAATAACATAACACACAATAATATAGCTTACTTTAAGAAAATAGGACACATAAGAAAAGAGCAAGAAAACATACTTCATAACCATAACTTGTCTTAACTTAAACATAGGAAATAGAAACACACATAACTTCATGCAATACAATACATTACTTGTCCAAACATAAACTAGAAATTCATAAGCTAAAAATGCCATAAACTTAAACTTAGAGAAATTAAGATAAACTTAATATCATAAGAATTACAAAAACCATCCTAGTCACTTTCCGACATCTCAACATCTTCCTCTTCATCTTCCCCACTTTCCCCATCCTCACTAGCATTTTGGTTTTGGGGTTGGTTTTGGTTTTGCAAGAGATGCTTGATGGAATCCATTTCAAGTTTTAGTTCCCGAAAACCATTAAACATGAAAGTTTCAACCGAGCATAATTTGTTGTACATAACTTCATTTGTGTACCCGCCTTCTGGAGCCGGTGGATGAGCATTGGTAGAAGGATCATCTTTGTACTTAAAGATTCCATCTTTGTCAAAGATGATGTCGATGTTCATAAGAGAAGTTCCCGCATTAATCTCACATTCCTCAGGACTCATTTTCTTCCTTGGTTCCCTTTTCAAGTCAATTCCACAATATTTCAATAACTTGGTAATTACCCTAGCATACGGTAATCCACCACTTAGACTTTGAAGCTGTTGCATGTGGTGCATGATGGTGTAAGCCCAATTAATCTTGATCTTATTTTTGAATGCATAAATCAGTTTCATCTCAACATCACCTCTTCGGGAGTGGTTTTAGTGCTTTGGCATTAAAACATAGGCTATCACATAATGCAACATCCTATCACTCACAGTCAGATTCTTTGCAAAACAAATCAAATGTGAAGAGGCTGTATTTTTCTTATTGAGGATATCCTGCTGTTGAACATGAGAAATACTGAAAAAGTAATCCATTTTGCTATAACCAGCCCATTATGGAGTATAACCATGTAGAGTAGTTGACCTACATGTGGAACCTTTAAACTCTTACCAAAATCCTCTAAGGTCAAAACTATATCCTTATCCTTAACTCTAGAGGACATAACATCATCAGAACTAATAGACATATTTGAATAAAAATCCTTAACCAAATTTGAATAAAAATATCCAGAGTCAAAAATCAGTTTATCTACTTCTTTAAACTTAAGTGGATCTGGAAAATTAAAGTTATGTTCAAGAAATGAAAAGAGGTTACCATACTTCGCAGGTAACAAAGACCTATTTTTGATATCAAAAGTTAACATCCTTATCTTGAGAGATGGAGCTGAAATACCACGGTCACCTTCAGATTGCTGCTAAGAGTTGCCTTCTCTAACCTTGGATTTTCCCTTGTATTTTCTTGTTAGAGCCATTGGATGAGCTTGAAGGTTTTCAGTGTTAGGGTTTCGAAGAGGATTTTAGAATTTGATATGAGAGGGGCTTGTAGGATGTCTATTGTGAGTAAAAGAATGGATAATAAAGAGAGTTGTTTAAATGGGAATTAATTTGGGTGTGTTGGAATTGATGGAGATTGAGTGGGGAATGTAGAAAGTTTGATGGAAAGGAGAAGAATGTGTTTATGAGAGTTGAAGAGTGAGAAGAGTGAAGAGTTCCAAGAAAATGTTGGAAAGTATAAGCACTTTTGACTACAAAATGACTTAAAGACAAAGCATTTATCATATAAGATAAAATAATAAAATAAAATATTTTATGAAATAAAAAAAATTTTTTTTTGCAAAATGTTACAGTGGTAACCGGTTACCTCCTCACAAAAAACTGAAAGAAGGGCAACACGCATGCATGTAACCAGTTACCTAAATATGGGTAACCGATTACCTCAGGAAAAAATAGTAGCTTCATATTTTTTAGCATGCAATGAATTTTTACATTCTACCACTTGGACATGTTATAATATATAGTTAGGCACCTTTGTATAATACATGTCACAAAAACGTTGATAAAGGCATAAAAATTGAATTTTCTCAAAACTTGTGAAAAAATTCACATAATGAAATTGTGAATAAATTTTAAAATTGAAAGTTTGAATGTACCTGGGTGTTTTTACTGATTATAATGAATAATATATGAAGAATCAAATGTCACATTCATCTAAAATACCAAGCTCCCTCCGAATTTTGTAAAAAGATTCCTTTGCAAGAGGTTTTGTGAATATGTCCGCTAATTGATTATGAGTATCCACGAATGAGACTTCAACATCGCCTTTAAGCACATTGTCACGGATAAAATTATGTTGAATGTCTCTATGTTTTGTCCTTGAGTGCATGAATGGGTTTTTAGTGATGTTTATGGCACTTGTGTTGTCACACTTTAGTGGAATGCATCCAAGGTTCATGTCGTAGTCGCTAAGTTGTTGTTTTAACCAAAGAATTTGAGCACAACAACTTCCTACAACAATGTATTCTGCTTCATCCGTACTGAGAGCCATGCATGCTTGCTTTTTACAGGACCACGATACAAGAGCGTTTCCAAGAATATGACATGTTCCGCTTGTGCTTTTTCTATCTGTTTTACATCCTGCATAATCTGAGTCAAAAAAACCAATCAAGTCACATACACTACCTTTAGGATACCATAACCCGAAGTTCGTTGTTCCCTTGAGATACTTCATGATTCTCTTCACCGAGGCAAGATGTGATTCCTTCGGATTGACTTAAAACCGAGCACATAGATACACACTGAACATTATGTCAGGACGGCTACTATCAAATATAATAATGATCCTATCATACCTCGATACTTTGTGACATCAATTGAAACACCTGCTTCATCTTGATCAACGTAAGTTCCGGATCCTATAGGAGTAGCCATTTCCTTGCAATTGTCCATGTCGAATCTTTTTAGAAGCTCTTTGCAATATTTAGATTGACTGATGAATATCCCATTCTTTGTTTGTTTGATTTTCAATCCTAGGAAGTAGTTCAACTTACCCATCATGGACATCTCAAATTCTCCTTGCATGATTGATGAGAATTCTTCACATAAGGATTCATTTGTTGATCCAAATATGATGTCATCTACATAGACTTGCACTAAGATAGTTTGACGGTTAATTATTTTAATAAAAAGAGTAGTATCAAGTTTACCTTTTTCGAAACCGTGTTCACAAAGAAAATTACTTAACTTTTCATACCAAGCCCTTGGTGCTTGCTTCAATCCGTACAAGGCCTTTTTGAGTTTGTACACATGATTAGGATGTTTGAAGTCTTCAAATCCAGGAGGTTAACTTACATAAACTTCTTCAAGTATTAATCCATTTAGGAATGCACTTTTAACGTCCATTTAGTACAACTGAAAATTCAAAGAACAAGCATATGCTAACAATAATCTAATTGCTTCTAGTCTAGCAACAGGGGCAAATGTTTCCTCAAAATCTATACATTCCTCTTGATTATAGCCATGGGCTACTAATCTTGCCTTGTTCCTAATAATGATACCATTTTCATCTAGCTCATTTTTAAAGATCCATTTAGTTCCTATAATATGTTTAACTTTTGGTCTAGGAACTAAATCCCAAACCTGATTTCTTTCAAACTGATTAAGCTCTTCTTGCATGGATAGAATCCATTTATCATCATCTAGGGCATCTTTGACTTTAGAAGGTTCTGTTTTTGAGACAAACACCATGTTGAGACATGCATCTTTAAGATTCAATTGTGTTGCAACGCCTTGACTTATATCACTAGTGACTTTATCAATTAGATGATCCTGATGGGTTCTCCATTCCTTAGGTAGATCATTATTATTTGATTCTTTCTAAATTGGTTCTTCTTGATATTTCGGTTGATTATCATTGTTTGCTATTGGAGTATCTTCCTTAGGAACATTTACAAAATCATCATCGTCACACAAAACAATGTCCTCCTTTGAGGGGTTAGATTCATCAAAAGACACATGCATAGATTCTTCAATTGTTAAAGTTCTTTTGTTATATATTCTATATGCTTTACTAGTAAGAGAATATCCTATAAAAATTCCTTCATCGGATTTTTCATCGAACTTACCGAGATTATCTTTGTCGTTGTTTAGGACAAAGCATTTACAACCAAAAATGTGAAAATGAGAAATGTTTGGTTTCCTACCTTTAAAAAGTTCATATGGGATCTTTTTCAAAATAAGTCTAATAATAACTCTATTACTTACGTAGCATGGCATGCATACCGTATCCACCCAAAAGTATTTTTGAAGATTTGAATCACTAAGCATAGTCCTCGCAAGTTCAACAAGAGACCTATTTTTTCTCTCCACCCCTCCGTTTTGTTGAGGAGTTCTTGGTGCTGAAAAGTTATGTAGAATTCCATATTCTTCACAAAAATATTCAAAGGAAGCATTCTGGAATTCTCCACCATGATCACGTCTTATGGAGGCAATCTTTAGGAATTTTTAATTTTGAATTTGCTTTGCGTACTTCTTGAACGCTTTGAATGCATCACTTTTTTGAACTAAAAAGAATGTCCAAGAAAATCTAGAAAATCATCAATAATAACTAAAGCATATACATTACCTCCGAAGCTTCCTATTCTTGATGAACCAAATAAGTCCATATGCAACAATTGTAGTGGCCTAGAAGTCGACACCACATTCTTAGGTTTGAAAGTTGATTTGGTTTGTTTTACCTTTTGACAAGCCACACATAATCTATCTTTGACAAACTTTAACTTAGGAAATCCAATGACAAGATCATGCTTGACTAGTTTATTTAAATGTTCCATATGAATATGAGTAACTCTTTTATGCTAAAGCCATTAGTCATTGTTATTTACCATTAGACATTTTACTTTCAAGGATAGATCATCTAGGGAAATCATAAATATATTATTGATTCTTTTACCTTTGAGTTTTACCTCATGTGTGACTTCATCTTTAATCAAGCATTTATCCTTGGTGAACTTGATCTTGAAGCCTTTGTCACAAAGTTGGCTAATACTTAGAAGATTATGCTTTAGTCCTTCAAAATAAAGAACATCTTCAATGGATGTGAAAGGTGGTGTTCCAACTTTACCTATGCCCAAAAAAAATTCCTTTGTTGTTGTCCCGATAAGTGACATATCCCTTGGCCTTAAGCACTAGATTTGAAAATTGTTAATATCTCCCGTCATATGCTTCGAACAACCATTATCGAGATACCATAGATTTGAAGTTATCTTCAAGCATACCTACAAAACAAATTAAGTTTTGTTAGGTACCCAAATTGCCTTGGGTCCTTCATAATTAGTTCATTTCTTGACCCACACATAATGCCCATTTGCCACACTAAAATTTCTAACATAGCAAGCATTAGGTGTATGACCAATTATTCCATAATAAAAGCATGTAGGAACAAAATTACTTCTATATCTAGGAACATATGATTTCTTTTTAATAAATCTTTTCCTTCTAGGATAAGGATGAACAACTTTGGCTTTGTTAACTTTCTCTTTGGGGGATTGATCACTAACTTTAACAAAGATAGTTTTACTTGAACTTGGTTTACTTAATTTTGAATAACTAATACCACTTTTATCGTTAAAATATCTTTGTTGACTAAGAACACCCTTCAAAACAATTTGTCCTTTTACATATCTTTCAAGAACTCTTTTTAATTAAACAATTTGAAAAGAAAGAGATTCACATTCTTTGCATACAAAATTTGTTTTTGTTCACTAATAATCTTTTGTTTTTCATCTTCAAAATCTTTTTCCATTGTCTCAATTTTTTCTTCTAGAGATGAAATTTGTTTCTTTTGTGTTGATATTGTTTTGTATAGAATTTTGCATTCAATAAGAAGTTCATCTATAGCACCTTGTGCATCATTATCATAAATAGAAAATTCGTTACTAACCTCTTCTTCATCATCGGAATGGTGTGAAGCCATCAATGTTAGATTTTCACATTTGTCGCTTTGAAGTATGTTGATTGCTTTTTTTTCATTAAGGATTTTCTTCTTATCATCTTCATCATAAGAACTTTTAGCCTTTGGAGTTCTGACACCATTAATGACACTTACTAGATTATGTGGACCATTTTCGACGCACTAGTGCAGAAAGGGTAATTTACACCTGTTTTTTATATTTAACACCCGTTATTGGAGAGTGTGAATTCAACGGGTGAGAAATGTCTGACAAATTTACACCCGTTTTAAAACGGGTATAAATTTGATGTTATATTACACTCTTTTTTATAGAAATCGGGTGTAAAATTTAACATATATACATTTATAGATGGTATATTACACCCTTTTTTGTTTAAATATATATTCCACTTTACACCCTATTTTATAGAAAACGGGTGTAAATGGGTAAATAATTTCATTTCAATCAAACGAATTTACACCCAATTTGATAAAAATCGGAGGTAAAATGAGTAATGTTTACTATAAACGTTGGCAAATTACACCCTATTTTCTTTAAATAGGGTGTAAAAACGCGGTGTATTACACCCATTTTTACTATTGATGTTGGCATGTTTACACCCGATTTTACTATTGATATTGACATGTTTACACCCCATTTTACCGTTGATGTTGGCATTTTACACCCGATTTTGTTGGCATTTTACACCCCATTTTAGCATTGATGTTGACATTTTACACCCGATTTTTTACTATTGATGTTGGCATTTTTACACCCTATTTTCTTTAAATAGAATGTTTGTTTTAGTTTCATAATTATATTATATTTAATTAGATTTAGACCCTATTTCATTTAATCAAATATTTTGTATACTACTAAACATTCAATAAACAAAAAGTACAACCAAAACAATCATCCTAACATCATTGTATTTATAAGTCTTATCAAATCATATTATCTAATAGCATAAAACTACCATCCTAACATCATTGTATATATAAGTCTTTTCAAATCATATTATCTAATAGCATAAAGGCGTACATCAAAATCATATTAACAAAAACTATCTATATATAATTTTTCCTCATTCACTTTGGTTTTGGCAATATTTGTATGCCTTCTTGGTCCTTACGCTCTTTAGCCATTTGCATTTGCTCTTCAACCTTTTGGTCTTCAACCATTTCCAAAAAATATTTAGCCCAGAGTTGTCACATGTGGTCAATCGTCTCTTTTTTATATGACGAGGTGTATATGAATATCTACAAGTTTATAGATAATAAGTTAAACAACTACATATTAAAACAATAATTTACATGTTTTTTCATTAAATACATGCAATACGAAAATATTTTAAATTATCCTACCTCGTTGAATCTTTCAATAATAGAAGCATCAACGATGTCAAACATAATCTTCATGACGTAGTATCCACATGCCCATCCGTTATCTTGATGATGTTCCTACATATAAAATCTTAGTTACAATAAAGACACCAAAAAAATATATGATAGCTGTCAGAAAAGAAGAATAATATCATTATAAATGAGGTGATCTAAATAACATATGGTCTCTTTAATATGGTCGGTCATTTCATTTCATGTTGTATAAAAAGTAGTAACTAACACCATGGAACTTGCATGTAAGAAGTTCTGAAGGTGATCTAAATCAGATAACAACAAATGGAAAAGATTATTATTAATTCCATTATAGAACAATCACAATATTGATAATTGTACAATCAATGGGAAATAATAAATGCAATTTCTATATTACTGCTGCTGCAGATAACTAGAATTCTTATATGTTCCAGATTATCATGTGTTGGTATTTGTTTAATGCCAAGTTATTAACAAGTTTATCTAATTTAAGTTATCTGTTGACACATAATTCCTAAGTTGATTCTTTTTTACTTCTAGCAGATAAAAACAGTTAAGGTAGGCAATGTAACAGTTGTTGCTACAAAGAATGATATCAAAGAATTATTTTCATTCTCATGTGACATTCGATCTGTTGAGAGGCAAAGGCCAGAGCCCTCGAAATGTATTTGTCACTTTTGTTTTCATTTTTATGAATGTTATTCTTCTCAATCGCTTTGATGACATTTTTGTAGGGATACTAAGAACACTAAGACTGCATATGTTACCTTTAAGAATATACAGGGAGCAGACACAACAGTGCTCTTGACGGTATAGTATTGTATAAAGAATCTTTAACCATTGTTAAATATAAGAGATTAAAGAGAGAAATAATTTTAAACGTTTATGCTTTCTTTTGGATAAAATCATATACTCAGATCGAGGAAAAAAAACCAACGGTTGATTACATGGAAAACGTTCATAGATGCATTACCACAAACATGAGGGGAACACTGGTTCATTGGTTAGTTGAGGTTGCATATGAATACAAGTTTCTCTCAGAAACCCTTCATCTAGTTGCTTCTGACATTGACAGATTCCTATCTATCCATACTGTCAATAGATCCAAGCTTCAATTCACCAGTGTTTCTACTATGCTAATAGCTACACCTAAATCGAAATCCGTTGCTCTATCCTATATTACTGCTGCCACAGTTATTTGTAGTTTGCAGGCCCAACCTCTATTGGACAGTCATCCCCGATCGAGTCTAGTAGGCAAGCAACACTGATAAATACACCATAAAATATTATTGAACTTAGGAGGCATCTAGAGACGCCAAATAAGGTCTCATCCCACAGTGGGATATTTGTGCCTGAGTCTATATACATCTATTACCTATTCAAACTATGAATTTAGCACTACAAATTCAACCAAAATATGGGTAGTACAGAACATTAACCATTAAATATGTGTGGTACATAACATTAACCTTTAAATATGCAGCTATGGCAATCTTCCAATTAGACTTCTTATTCTTAATACCTCTTAATAGATGATATCCTTCTACAGCTCTGATAAAAGAAGTTTTAGCAGAAGTAAGTTATAAATATAAAGTTAAAAGGTACAAAAATTAAGTATAAATGATATCTCTTAATTTAGGCTTCTTACCCCTCAAGTATGACCGTAATATTTTTCTTGAGAGGTTTGTTTAATGAACAAAACCAAAAGATATCATTATCTTAAGGACAAATTACAAACAACTATCAATGATTCCTGTAGTTTCAAAACAAAAGTGTTAGAATCACTAAAATTCAAATATTACAAAATAACATAAAAAAAACTATAAAACCTTTAAGGAAACATGTACTTACCGATTTAACAATGGCCCTAAGTAACACTTTTTTTATTCGCCATCTAACTTATTTTGTATGTATGATTGGATTACTTCGGCTGGTCTAGTAGAAATTAGCATCCTATCCAAATAGTTCGCTAACATTCTTGGAGATGCGATGTAGATATCTAAAATGTTGAAAAAAATGTTAATCATAAATGATAAATAGAAAACATAATTAAAAATAGAATAAGATACTTACGAGCACCATACGGACCCGATGGATGTGGAGAGCCATTTAATATTGGAAATTAATTTATTGAAGTTGACCCTATCAATAAAAACAGAAAATTCACTTGTTTCATGAATCACATATAGTGAGAAGGAATCTTCCTTGAGATCTTCAATCTATTTTTTTAAGTAATCTTCAAAAGCACCGGTGTTTTTGATAACATCTTCAGTAATCAAAACCTTAGAGCAACTTCCGTTAGTGAGCGCTCGTATCCAGAGATTGCACATTCTGTAAAAAAGTAAACATTAATTATATTATAAAATTTGTAAATTTTTAATCTATTAATTAAATCAAATTACCCATACCTCTTTTAAAAACACCTCTTTAGTGCTCTTAGGGTAGAGCTCCAATTGTATCTCTTGTAGGAATTTTGCTCTCTCTTCATGCATCTCTTTTTTCATTTGCTGTTGGAGCTCTATTCTTTGTTGTTGGAGCTCTTTTTGTAATTTCTGTTGGAAATCTGCATTCAGTTTTTTCTCCAAGGCTAAAAGGTCATCTTGAGAGACGCCTCCTGAGGTGGGGCGTGAATTTTTTCCAAAGAATTTCTTAAAGCCCACATCCCTTGGAGCAGTGCAGATCTAACCAGGGTGTTTATTTGATCCAAGGGCAACGGTCAATACATCCTCACATCCTTCAAGTAAATATCACCTTGTGTACTTTTTTCCACTAAGTCACCCTGAAATGTTAAAATACATATACACATGATATAAAATGATTAATAAGTTATAAACAAAATTCAAATTTATAAAGAATTTTTATTACTTACAATCATAAAACCTATTAAGTTTAATGATTACTAAGTTATAAGTGAAATTGAAATTTATAAAGAATCTTTTATTACTTACAATCATAGAAGCTACTAAGTTTGTTGCCTCAGATGTAAAATCTCCAGATGGCTTCTGCCAAGCCATCAACCATGCCTTGTATCATTTTATTTCTGGAGGATCATCTACTAAACTTTCATCACCAGGCCTCTTCAATCCTTTTTTCCTCCTTCTTCCATTATGTTTGCCCTAAGCTTTTCGTAACCACCACGAGACAAAATATGAGGATGGATATTCTTTGATGCAACATATTTCCTTTAGCCTTTTCTCCTATTACAAATAAATCACATTAAATTAAACATCAAAACCAAATCAATTTAGATAACAAAAATAAATCTATAAATTTAAATAACTTGAAAGTCTTTTTTTTTTTTTTAGTTTCGACAAACAAATCCCAATCTTCTTGTTTAATGAATGTATACTTTTCAAACGGTGTTGTATTTCCATCCTTATCGCCTTTACCAAATATATTGACATTTGAGAGCAATCTCTTAAATTGCTTCAACCGTTCCCCCATATAAACAAATCAATGCTTCCTAAATTTATCATCTGTGGGGCAAGTGAACTTATCCTACAAAACATAAGAAGTGTTAGCAATTGAAACAGTTATAGAAAATAAATTATAAATAATTAATTAAAATTTCATGCCGTAATATCATCTCATATCGTGTCCTTAAAGTTTTCGCTTATTTTTTTTTCCATTTCTTTTCATTTAAACTAACATTGCTACGAGCAATGAATGACAAATAACTCTTAAACTTTGCAGCATACTGACCAATTGGTTGGAAAGTATCCGGATCAAAATCAATGTGGTATTTCTCACCATCACAGAGTTTTTTTGGAGAAGAAGTCACACATTTAGTCTTCCTTTTTTTGGGGGAAGAAGAGCTAGATGGCTTATCCATAATGTCTGTTTAGAGAGAAAAATGATCAATCATAATAAAGAAAATATTAGACTACATGTCTACTTTTTCTTGTAAAATTTTCTCAAATTATGTTGTATGATGCCATGTAATTCTTTGCATGCATTTTCTTTTTGTTTATTCATTGTAATTCTAAGAACAATTTTATATTATACTAACCCAATGATATATACAATATAGTTTAATATTAACCCTATCAGCAGGAGCATGTAGTACTTTCACAAGTCATAATATATTTTTAGAAAGTCACGCCTTTGGTGATCTTCTTTTTTTGGAGAAGATGTCACACCTTTAGTCTTCATTTTTTTTTGGAGAAGAGCTATATGGTTTATCTATAATGTCTATTCAGAGAGAAAAATAATCAGTCATGACAAAGTTATACTTCCAGTTCAGCCCATATGCTTCAACCAACAAGATATATATACCCAAGGAAACACTAGGAAATTAGGAATACTATGCAACGCGATAGAAAAGTAGAACCCCTCACATATATGCGGAAAGGTTCATTCGATTCAACATTACAAAATATATTTAAAAAAAACAATAGCAGAGTAACCGAAAACTCACGAGCTAAATTCTCTGTATCCTCATCCAACCTCTTAGTGTTCAATGAAGTGCTGCTAGAATCATCTTTGTTTGTGGCAACATTATCTGTATAGAACAACACAACACAATCAACATTCTGAAAAAAAAATAGATTTTAAAACTATAAAATCCACAGGCACAAAAACCATTCAAAACAATACTGAAATCCAATAATCTAGAGTCCAACATCAAATTTAAACGCATCATATTGATAGATGAACAAACACTAATAAGAAAAATTCCTGCATTGCTAAATAACTCTGAATGTTGCAATAATTTCTCATAAATCACTTTAGAGCATAGTCATAGTTCACAGTTCAATTTATACAAACAATGGTGATACATCGTTGCCTTTTGGAAGTGAATTAAGTACCTTAAAAAGATTCATCAAAACAAACTCTAATGGATAAAATGACAGCCATCAATTCAACATAAAAGAGAATTAGAGACGTTAATAGTATTAGCAAAAACTCCCATAAACAAGTCTCTAATTCAATGGATACTCTATAAGCATCTTCAATGTTACATTTAATCCAATTTTACCACAAGAGGCACAAAGTTTATGAGGTTCACTCCAAGACTGATGTAGTCATATTAAATGGAATTGAGCAAGGGTTTTGTTAACAATATATTAGGTTGGTTACTTTTCCAAGATTATCACTTCTTTCAATTCGTTTTAGTGTACATTTCAATTCTGGTTGAGGCAAAACTGATTCTAGTGCCATAGAAATGTTTTTGTTATGTATAGATGTTCTTGAGTATAATTAGGTTTTTATGGATAAGCTTGAAACAAGAAGTTGTATGGTTATGATGTATAGGTCTGGTGTAATGTTTAGCTGTATAGTTTTCAAACTTTTGTATGTGATTAATTGTTTATAATGTTTGTCTACTAGAATGAGTATAGATATCAATAGCTCATTTCTACTATGCATCATATAACTTATCAACTAACAACAGCTTGCCACTACCTCTTGTTCGCGAGTCTATAACTTTGGAATCAGGGAGCAGAAAATGAGAAATGTAAAGACGTCAAGTTATAACATCTATACTATTTCACTCAGTTCACAACTAGATGAAGAACTGTGTAAGGCAGAAGATAAACAACTATTTGCTAGATAGTTATTATTCCAAAAAATAAACTATTTTTAAGCTTCCAAAATAAACAACTATTTTGAAAATAACTTTACCCAAAAAAAAAAAAACAATTTTTAAGACCTTGATAAGAAAAGGAAAAAAATGAACCAAAACAAAATCAAACAATCTCCAAAGCTTGCTATGCTGAAAAACTAACCACTACTCAACTACCACAAATATTTCACAAGTCATAATATATTTTTAGAAAGTCACACCTTTGGTGATCTTTTTTTTTTTGGAGAAGAAGTCACACCTTTAGTCTTCCTTTTTTTTTGGGGAAGAGCTAGATGGTTTATCCTTAATGTCTGTTCAGAGAGAAAAATAATCAGTCATGACAAAGTTATACTTCCAGTTCAGCCCACATGCTTCAACCAAAAAGATATATATACCCTAGGAAAGACTAGGAAATTAGGAATACTATGCAATGCAATAGAAAAGTAGAACCCCTCACATAGATGCGAAAAGATTCATTTGACTTAACATTACAAAATATATTTTAAAAAAATACCAGAGTAACCAAAAACTCATGATCTAAATTCTCCGTATCCTCATCCCACCTCTCATTGTTCAATGAAGTGCTGGTAGAAGCAACTTTGTTTGCGGAAGCATTATCTGTATAGAACAACACAACACAATCAACATTCTGCAGAAAAAACTGATTTTAAAACTAAAAAATCCACAGGCACAAAAACCATTCAAACTTTTGTATGTGATTAATTGTTTATAATGTTTGTCTACTAGAATAAGAAAAGGGAAAAATGAACCAAAACAAAATCAAACAATCCCCAAAGCTTGCTATGTCAAAAAACTAAACCACTACTCAACTACCACAAATCTTTCACAAGTCATAATATATTTTTAGAAAGTCACACCTTTGATGATCTTCTTTTTTTGGAGAAGAAGTCACACCTTTAGTCTTCCTTTTTTTGGGGAAGAGCTAGTTGGTTTATCTGTAATGTCGGTTTAGAGAGAAAAATAATCAGTCATGACAAAGTTATACTTCCAGTTCAGCCCACATGCTTCAACCAACGAGATATATATACCCAAGGAAACACTAGGAAATTAGGAATACTATGCAATGCGATAGAAAAATAGAACCCTCAATAGATGTGAAAAGGTTCATTCAATTCAACATTACAAAACATGTTTAAAAAAATAGCAGAGTAACCGAAAACTCACGAGCTAAATTCTCCGTATCATCATCTAACCTCTTAGTGTTCAATGAAGTGTTGCTAGAAGCAGCTTTGTTTGTGGTAGCATTATCTGTATAGAACAACACAACACAATCAACATTCTGCAGAAAAAACGGCCTTTAAAACTACAAAATCCACAGGCACAAAAACCATTCAAACTTTTGTATGCGATTAATTGTTTATAACGTCTGTCTACTAGAATAAGAAAAAGGAAAAAATGAACCAAAAGAAAATCAAACAATCCCCAACGCTTGCTATGCTGAAAAACTAAACCACTTCTCAACTACCACAAACCTTTCACAAGTTATAATATATTTTTAGAAAGTCACGCCTTTGGTGATCTTCTGTTTTTTTCGAGAAGAAGTCACACCTTTAGTCTTCCTTTTTTTTTTTGGAGAAGAAGAGCTAAATGGCTTATCCATAATGAATGTTTAGAGAGAAAAATTGTCAGTCATAATAAAGAAAATATTAGACTACATGTCTACTTTTTCTTGTAAAATTTACTCAAACTATGTTGTATGATGTCGTGTAATTCTTTGCATGCATTTTCTTTTTGTTGATTCACTGTAATTCTAAGAACCATTTTATATGATGCTAATCCAATGGTATACAATATAGTTTATTACCAACCCCATCATACATGTAGCACTTTCACAAGTCATAATATATTTTTAAATAGTCACACCTTTGGCCTTCTGTTTTTTTTTGGAGAAGTCAAACCTTTAGTATTCCTTTTTTTTGGAGAAGAAGAGCTAGATGGTTTATCTATAATGTCTGTTGAGAGAGAAAAGAAATATTATAAGTGAAAATAGATTTATGATCATGTTCATGGAACCAATATCATGTTTTAAGGGTAGATGTATTTCTTTCGTAACAAAACTTGCATCATATGCAACAATATTTTGGGAAAACTAATTATAAGTATTCAGTTAATATTACTCTATTGTAGATTATGATTCCATAAATGTATTTAGGACTTAAACTGACTAAAAAAAACTCATTTCAGTTTCATCATTCGACAATGTGTTTTGTTGATTTTGACATCAATTTTGGCTACTTTAGGTTAATCCTTCAAAAATAATTCTTATATGTTCCAGATTATCATGTGTTGTTATTTGTTTAATGCCTAGTTATTGACAAGTTTATCTAATTTTAGTTATCTATTGACACATAATTCTTAATTTGATTCTTTTTTACTTCTAGCAGATAAAAATTGTTAAGGTAAGCAATGTAACATTTGCTGCTACAGAGAATGATATCAAAGAATTCTTTTCATTCTCAGGTGACATTCAATATGTTGAGATGCAAAGGTCAGAGCCCTCAAAATGTATTTGTCACTTTTGTTTTCATTTTTATAAATGTTATTCTTCTCAATCGCTATGATCGCATTTTTGCAGGGATACTGAGTGTAATACCCCATATTATTTAAATGCTCAATTGGATATCAGATGAGATCAAATGAGTATCTATGTGCTCTATCTTTAGTTAATTGGATTTATGGAATCCTCTAAGTACTTTAAGTATTGACATTTGGGATCAATGGAGCAACTGGTGAACTCTAAAGAGATAAATTATTTTATTAAAGAGACATATTAATTATTTTAACCCGAGAAAGGATTTTAAGGTAACTCTAATAATTGATCAATTGGCTTGAGACGACAAAATATCAATTGGAGGTATTTTACTCTATTGGATTATATTATATAATAAGTATTATATATATATATATATATATATATATATATATATATATATATATATATATATATATATGTTAAGAGAAAGAAGAAGAAAAAAAAGAAGAGAAGAAGAAAAGAGAAAGAAAGAGGAAAGAAGAGAGGAAGAACTTGGGAAGAAGAAGGAAACTTGGATTCATCATCTTCTTCAACCTCCTCTTCGATTATCAGGTGGGTTCTAGTTAGAAACACTAAGTTCTAGAAATTCATAATTTTGAACTTAGGTTAGATTTGAGAGAAAATGATTAAATGGATAAATCAAGGAAATCTAACGGATGAAATTTGATATAAATTGCGTAGTATAATCGTAATATGCATATGAACATTGTTGATACTTGTTTTGGTTGTTTGAAAATGTTTTGGTTTGGAAAAGTTGGATTTTGAGGTTTGGGAACCATGTAAAACGCAGCAGAGAATTCTGGTTCTGATGCGATTTGCCAGGCGAATCAGGATTTCGCCAGGCAAATCAGGTTTCGTCGCTGCTTCGTTGGGCGACGTACTGGCGAGGAGGAATTCGCCAGGCGAAATCCATAATCGCCAGGCAAAAATGAAGAGACAGAACATGTTTTGGCTACTGGAACTTTTGGGTTTTCTGGGAATGGGACTTCGCCGCTGGTTCGCCGGGCGAAGTGCTGGCGAGGAGGGATTCGCCAAGCGAAATCCTTGACCGCCGGGCGAATCTGGCAGTTTTTCAATAGTTTTCTTTTCTTTAAAAAATTCATAACTTTTGATCCGTAACTCGGATTGAAGCGTTCTTGGTACCGTTGGAAAGCTATGACCGTGGGATTAATTATTTAGTGTAAAAATAAGGAAAATAATGTTATGTGATATGTTTAGAAATTGATATCTTTTGGATCATAAGTCCGATCGCGACATAATGATAGCCGATGTAAAGCTGTGGAAATATCCTACGGGATAAAAGTGAATAGTATTGATTTCGATACCCGATTAAATGAATCGGAGGGAACCCGAAAGTGATGTTTTATGTGATGAATCATTATATGTGATTCTATTCTACAATTTTATGCTTTTGTATAACTTGTGATGGAATTATTATATGTAATTCAAAATGTGCAATTGTAATATGCTTTGCCTAATATTAATGTTAAACCCGATTGAAAAGAATATGCATGTTTAAAATATGGATTAGGAAGAGTGAGAAAACTTTACCCTAAAACAAATGGCATAGTTAAGATTGTTATAATTCTAGGTTGTGAATAGAATTGTGATAGAAACTCTGGATGGCGACGCTCGTGCATTCAATGTATAGATGTGCATCCTTGACGAGTTCTGGCCTGGAGTAGAAAACCTAGATGGCAAGGCTCTGTCACTTGATGTATAACGGTGCATCCGTGACGAGTATTGGTCTAGGAGAGAATGAGACACTAGTATGGAACACGTGTAATTATTATGTTTAATTGATAGAGGAAAAAGAGGCCTAAAGGCTAATATGGCCTAGAAATGTTGAATACAATTACGGTTGTATGTGAAATCATGAAATCGTAACCATTATTCTATTATGTGCCATTTCATGAGTAACGCGCTCCTCTGGAATGATTGCACGATTACTTGTTAGGTTTGATTCCCAATGTTATAGTACGAATGGAACCTATATGGTAAAGAGACTTGTGACGGTGTACGGGCCGTGTGAAGTGACGAATTAAGGTGATAACATGTCCCTTAGTTTCGAATCCATCTCGTATGCCAAGTAATCCACGAGGGTCCATGATTCGTTCCTGCTTCTAGACGTAGAAGAGGTCGGGAGAAAGGGGTTGCCTTGACAAGGTTACCGATTAGTGATAACTTTTAAGTTAACGGACTTGTAACGTGTTTCCATATAGTTTGAGATTGTGAAATTTTGAGATTGTGAACTCAAGGTCATTTCCCTTCCCTTTTGACATGAGTTAGGATTTGTCTAGAACCCTGTAAATCCGAGAGAATCCATAAGATAGGGAACTCACTGAGATTTGATGTATCTCACCCCACTATTGTTGATTATTTTCATGAGGTATTTGCAGGTTTGATTTACAAGTGGAGCTATGCTTGGGATGTTTCAAGAGAAGCTTAGTTGAGCTTATTCCGCCGTGTATTAATTTTCTTGTACAATGAAGAATATTGTACCTTATTCTTAGATTTTATTATTTTGGCTAGTTTCCATGACTTGTGCCATATGTTGTATTTATGTTTTAGAAATGGACAAGTATGTGAATTACGCCAATAGGCACTTATGATGGTGTAAGTACCAAATAAAACACTTGTATGGTATTATTCTAGATATATATTATACAGGGCGTTACACTGAGAGAAATAATTTTAAACGTTTATGCTTTCTTTTGGATAAAATCATATACTTAGTTCGAAGAAAAACGAAAACTAGCGGTTAATTACATGGAAAAAGTTCATAGATGAATTACCACAAACATGAGGGGAACACTGGTTAATTGGTTAGTTGAGGTTGCATATGAATACAAGTTTCTCTCAGAAACCCTTCATCTAGCTGTTTCCTACATTGATAGATTCCTATCTATCCATACTGTTAATAGATCCAAGCTTCATTGATCAATGTTTCTACTATGCTCATTGCATCGTAAGAACTCAACAACTTTTCTTTTTATTTTTTTCATCAAAATTACCAATGTTGTTTGGTTTGTTTAAGCATCAAAATTTCATCACTTTTAAATATGCAGGAAGTATGAAGAAATCAATCCACCAAATGCGGTAGATTTCTGCCAAATTACTGATCACACCAGAAAAAGCATATGTGATAAATATCATACTCATTTCTCTACCCTTGTATAAAAAAATGCTTTGTTTCTCATATATATCTAAACCTTGCTGGAATGAGGTTACTTATACTAATTATATTTTTTTGCAATTTCATTTGTTTCACTTCAGGAGGTTTATCGCAATTGCTTCTGATAATCGAAAGCATAAGTTGAAATGTATTTTTATTACTAGTTGATAACGTCAAATTCTTTCAAAGTGATACTAATAATTATTTGTTTTTGTATTAATTGCAGATTGCCAATTTTCAGTTTGAATATTTGTGTAACTATATTGTTAATGAGTGGAGCTTCTTTTAATGATGAAAACCTGCTTAATTCAGTACTACATAAATATAAATGAGATTTTGTTGGAACAATTTAAGAAAATTTCAGAAATTATACAAAGAGAAAGACAGATAAGCATCCGGTTGTGCAGGAATTGTTTAAAATTTCATTATTGCATTGTATAAATCCAACAAAATACAGATAAAATCCAAATGATATTTGTTATTTGCTCTTATCCTCCAAAATCCCTTCTTGATGATCATGACATCAACCACTTCATTTTCATCATTAAAAGAAGGCCTTCATGTTGAAAAAGAAGTATTGTGATCAATGTCTAGAGTTGAATCTTCATTTTCATCACTATAATTCATGTTTCTTTGGAGGACAACAGACCACGTACTGTTTGAGGGATCCTTTACATAAAATACTTGTATTGCTTGTGCTGCCATGATGAAAGGTTATTCCTTATATCCCACCTTATTCAAGTCCACCAATGTAAATCCTAATTCATCGGTTTGTACACCATTGTTAATATTAACCCACTTACATTTGAAAATAAGAACTTTAAACTTCACATAATTGAGCTCCCATATCTCTTCTATAATGCCAGAGTAAGCTATGGATGTCAAGATGGGATTTTTATCCTTTGAACTAGAGAAGTGCATTGAAGAAGCCATTACCATTACCCCTCTATTTTGCATGGTAATCTTATCATCCTGTGATTTTGTACAAAAGAAAAATTTATTTATATTGTACCCAGTCCAACATAAGACATTAAAGTTAGGCTCATATGCTAGAAACTTTAATGTATCTGAAGCACTATTATCATTCATAATATTGGTTTTAAACCATTTTGAGAATGTTCTGTTATGCTATTTTAACACCCATTTTTCGAACATTCGAGGGATTTTGGCTTTGACAATGGTTTTAGGTGTACTCAAGTACGGCTGAACCTCATAAGTGTTATTTAATATATACAAATGAGCTTGAAAAACTTCCCCTTCAGCCATATGCTTAATCTTTAGACATGTACCCTTATCGTCACATCTTCCGTCGTGATGAGACTTGGGTAATCCTACAAGTTTTGCATCTGGCAAATACTTTATACAAAACTCAACGGCTTCTTCTGTGATGTACCTTTCACAAATAGACGCCTTAGGATGATAATGATTCTTCACATAGCCTTTCAATATCTTCATGTATCTTTCAAAAGGATACATTTATCTTAAATAAACAGGGCCACACACTTTAATCTCTCTAACTAGATGGACTATTAAGTGAACCATGATGTCAAAAACTGAAGGAGGAAAAAACATCTCCAACTGACACAATATAATAATAGACCCATTTTCCATCTCATTCAATTTATCAGGGATAATCACTTTGTTACATATATCATTAAAGAAAAAGCATAATCTGGTTATGGCATGTCGAACATTTTTGGGCAAGATGCCTCGAATAGCCACAGGTAGTAGTTGTTGCATCAAAATGTGGCAATCATGAGATTTTAAGCCAATTATTTTGAGATCTTGTATTGACACGAGACTTTTGACATTTGAAAAGTAGCCATTGGGCACTTTCACACCATGTAGACACTCACAAAATCTTATTTTCTCTTCTTTTGACTATGTATGGCATGTCGGGGGTAGATACATTTTGTTACCTCTTGGTTGTGGAGCTAAATCCTCTCTTATTTTCATTTTAACCATATCTAAATGAGAGTTTAAAGCATCCTTTGTCTTACCTTGAATGTTGAGAAGTGTTCTGATTACACTATCACACACATTTTTTTCCACGTGCATTACATTAATACAATGTCTTACATCAAGAATAGACCAATATGAAGGCCAAAGAACACAGACTTCTTCTTACATATATTATTATTCATAACTTTTCTTTGTTTTTTTTCCAAAAATAACACTTATGTTCCTCACCCGATGATAGATTTCTTCTCCAGTTAAGGCCTTCGGGGAAACTTCATACTCTTGATATCCATTAAAAGCCTTTTTCAATCTTCGATACGAGTGGTTATGTTTAAGAAATCTTTGATGTCCAAGATAAACTGTCTTCTTTCCATGATCCAATTGATGGTAGCAAGCATCTTTTTCACATATAGGTCATGCTCTATGCCCCTTAACTTTATAACCAAACAAGTTACTATAAGTTGGAAAGTCATTGATGGTGTAAAATAACATGGCCCACAAATTGAAAGTTTCATTTGAAAAACTATCAAACACGTCAATTCCTTAATCCCACAACTTTCTTAATTCATCAATTAAGGGACTTAGATAGACATCTATGTTATTTCCAGACTGTTTTGGTCCCGAAATCATCATAAATAACATAACATGTTTCCTCTTCATGCACAACCAAGGAGATAAGTTGTAAATAATAAAGAGAACATACAATGAACTATGGTTACTACTTAAAATACCATATGGATTCATGCCATCGGTAGAAAGTCCAATTCTAAGGTTTTGTGGTTCATTGCCGAAGTTTAGAAATAAGGTATCAACCTTCTTCCATTTCAAAGAATCAGTCGGATGCCAAATTTTTTCATCACACTTCCTCTCTTCTGCATGCCATCTAATATTCTTTGCATTATTAAAATTCACAAACAATCGCTTAAACCTTGGAATAATTGGAAGGTACCATAACACCTTTGCTGGAAGACCCTTTGTGGTTGCATCACAACCTTCATATCACCCTTTTTCTTATATTGTGATGTCATACACTTGGGACACTTTTCCTTCTCTTCATTATCTTTCCAATACAATATGCAATTATTGGGGCATGCATGTATTTTCTTATACTTTATACCCATCGGACATAATATCTTTTTTGCGTCATGTGCACGGTTCGACACCGTGTTTTCATCTGGAAGAATTTCCTTCAACAAATCTAGCAACAGTGTGAAGCTTTTATCGGTCCAACTATTAATAGCTTTCAAATTGAATAATCTCAGCACGGCCGACAATCGTGTGAATTTTTTACAATTTGGATACAAAGGAACTTCGTTGTCATTGCGAAGAGTATCATGTATGTGTGCTCATTGAAAAGACTCTTGTCCAATATCGTGAATCATTTCTTCTAGACGATCACCCATCTCTATATCAAACTATTCTCTTACGGAGGCCCTCGACGCATTAGACAATTCACCATGCCATATCCACTTCGTATAATTTTGACAAATCCCATTGACTATTAGATGATCCCATACGATGTTAGCATCTAAAGATGCAATATTTACACACTTGGCGCACAGACAATGAAATCGTCCATTACTTTTGAGAGGATTACTTTCGGAAAATACAAAAATTCTAACACTCATTTTTTATACTTTTTACTTAAGCGATTTTTCTGCGTCCAACTACGATCCATAGCTACGAAGAGAAGAGAAGAGAAATAACAGTAGTTAAAAGATGCACTTACAAGTTTCAAGCTTACAAGTCATGTGTGGTTAGTATTCATAATGAGATTTCCTTTAGTTTATTATTTTAGATGTGTGTCTTATGTTAATCATGTTTTGTGGTGTTTTATGTTTTTGTGGTGTTTTTATATGTTTTGTGGTGTTACACAATGTTTTATATATATTATGTTAGTCATATGTTTTGTGGTGTTTTATATATTTTTAATTAAAATTTTGCTGCACGTTGAAACACGTGTTTGTAACTAGTATAACACATTATCCTTTTTCATGTAGTCCACATCCACCTGAAGTTAGATTATGTTTGTGTTTTGGTTGAGTTAGGATTCCTTAAAAATGTTCTCTTATGAAATAGATTTAAGGTTTACATGATTTTCAATAGTAATATGGTCTAATTTGCTACACATTCATAGAGATAACATTAGAGCCGTTCATGGTTTAGTTTAAGGAAATAATTGAACCTAACCAAATTGTATCGTTACAAAATTCTTTAAAACTGAATTAACCGTTATAAAATTTTCTAGTATGATCGATGTATTTTATAGAAACCCAATATGCATGCACATTCATAGAGATCACATTTAGAAACACAACATGCATTCACATTCATATATTATATATTATATATTAGGATGTTGTAATATACACCAAACAAAATAACACAACTCATGACACAAACCAGATTTGACAATTTCTAATCAACTGCATATCCAAAATAAGTAATAACAACAGCATGTCACAAAAAATGCATATAAAACAAGCAGAGCCGCTAGAAACAATATTCAATTGGAAGATGATTGAAATGAATGTACCTGAGGTTGGGAAATTCAAACAAGTCGCTAGCTTGAAGACAACAACAGCAAGTCGATTATGAATGTGTGCAAGAAAAAGTTGTGAATGTTTAGGAAAAATAGACTCTTAGTAATATTCAATGTACTTGAATTTAATGAAAATGATTTCTTTTTTAAGTTTTAAGGGGTGTTATTAAGTCACTTGTTATTATTGTTATTAAGACTCAAACATTGAATATGTCAGAATGTGGGATAAAACGTATACTAGTAGTAGTTATTTAAGCCTTTAAGGTAGTTCTCAATATTTATGGTTAACTATATGAGTTTTTTTACATTAACTTTTTTATTAAAAAATTATATATATATATATATATATATATATATATATCAAATTGAAAGTATGTATGTTTTTTACATAAATTGGAGTATATCTTTTAGATATGAAAATGACATTTAAGGAAATGAAGGTTTTAGAAAATCATGTAAACATTGCCATGTTCAATTTTTCAAAGAAAATTCCTTGGTTAGATGACATAGAAGGTAAATTTATTAAAACTCAGAAAATATGTGAAACACGATGCTTCAAATCATTGAAGCATGACAACTAGTTTCCGCTAAAAGGAAATTGCATATAAGCCATTTAAACTGACAATCATGTTTTTAACATTTACTAATTTTCTAGACACTTTATATTGTTTTGACCTTTTCAGTTTTCATTATATAACACAGTATAATTTATCAAATAAAACAGTTCAGTAAAAAAATTACTTACTAACGGTTCAGTTCGGTTCTAAATTAACAGACGGTTTGCCAAACAATTAATTCAGTTCGGTCTATTTTAAATAAATTGTAGCAGTTCAACAACAGCAAAGTAAAGTTAAGGTCAAGACTAGGGATGACTAACCTTGATCTATAACTATCTTTGCAAAAACCAGGATGATATATTGCTTCGCTAGTCTTTATTCTTTGATATATGTTTACAACACCAAGAATTAAGATACATAAGTAATAGTTTGCAAAGAGAAACTCATAAACCTCAAATCACCATCCAAATTCAAATAAGATTTAAAAACAACAAGACAAAACAGTAAACAAAACAAACCACTTTATTTTAACAAAATATGTGAAATATTACACCACTATATTCACTTAGTGTATGAATACTATAGGCTATTCAAGGAGTTCCTAAGATCAAAGATGGCTATAATCCTGCAACATAGATGTTGGAAATTACATCAGCAGGATCAGAAGCAAATCTTAAGGTCAATTTCACTGATGTGTACAATAACTCAGAACTAAACAGGTTAGACTCTAGTAAAAACTCACTTTTTTTTGTACCGTATTCTTTATGATTTTGATACTAGTACACCCCATTTTTTCAGGAGAAATTAATAGTTGATTCAGCAGCTTAGTGCTCCTTCTCAAGATTCGAAAGATCTACACTTTGATGTGCAACATTCAAAAAAATTTATGACACAATATATATCTTTTCTATGGAAACAACATTTATCATATTGGCGGAACACATCGTATACGGCCGTTAGACTCTTATTTACTATCATGGCAGGTTTATTATTTGGCCTAGTTTTTTGGGATGTTGCTTGAAAAGGTAATTTTCAAAGAGAGACTCATAAACCTTAAATCACCATCCAAATTCAAATAATATTTAAAAACAACGAAACAAAATAGTAAACAAAACAAACCACTTTATTTCAACAAAATATGTGAAATAGTACACCAATTATATGCATACTCTATATATTAACACAATCATCAAACATGTAAATTGAGTTTCACTTCCGTTTCAGGTTGAAGTGATTCGAATTACTTTGTATTTAAGTTTCTAAAAAAATATTAGCATGAAAAAACAATAGGATTTCTGGTTATTTTGAAAAGCTACAGAGTAGCGTCGAAAATATAAAAACTATAAACTACTTCTTAAACTACACAAAGTATCTTCTGTAAGAACAAAAGTGGTTCTGCATCTGGCCTTAAGTTTTGATGATAACTGCACATGTTATCTTATAGAACAATTCGGTACTTTATGGTTTTTGTCTACTGTGTAGCTTTTTCTAAACAGGATCTGAATCTGATAGAAAGGTGTGTGACGTCATCAGACTCTGATCTAAACACTTTTGACGAAAACATATGTTGTGTACAAGATTAAAGTCAAATTCAGGAATGTTTTTAATACAACGGTTCTGAAGAAAATTGGTACTAATGCTTCTAATTTTGACTTTATAAGTAAGCCTTGAAGGCTTTCTTATGGATATGCTTCTATTGCTACAAGTTCTGAAGATTTTGAAGACAATGTTCTGTTGAACGAAGTTCTAAAGACTCTGAAGAAAAGAATATGCTGAACGAGTTTTGAAGTTTCTGAAGACAAGGTTCTATTGAACGAAGTTTTGAAGAATCTGAAGAAAAGAATATGTTGAATGAGTTCTGAAGTTTCAGAAGACAAGGTTCTGTTGAACGAAGTTCTGAAGACTCTGAAGAAAAGAATATGCTGAACGAGTTCTGAAGTTTCTGAAGACAAGGTTCTGTTGAACGAAGTTCTGAAGACTCTGAAGACAAGAATGTGCTGAACAAGTTTTGAAGATTCTAAAGACGAGGTTCTGTTGAACAAGCTCTAAAGTTTCTGAAGACACCACTTCTGAAGACCAAGTGCAGAAGACTCTTAAGACAGGTTCTACTGAATGAAGATCTGAGATTCTGAAGACTTAGGTTCTGAAGTTACAAGTATTGATCTCTCTACACATGCTTCATCAAATACAACATCTGAAGCCTCTGAAGATTAGAAGATAGAAGATAGAAGATCAAGAATGGTTGTCGTGTTTCAATAAATATAGGTGGCGCAAGGACAACTCTTATGTATTATGATGTTGACCATTCCATTAAGTGAACGTTGGGATATTACAGTTGGAATATGTCTCCTATTATACCTTCCAACGGATCTATTCTCAAGCTCTATATATTGAATATTTGAATGCTTGGAGAAGTGCTGCAGCGGTAAGCCAATTGCCGAAGTGCCTTAGTGCAAAAAGCCAAAGCAACAAAGAGAATACACAAAGAGCTAAAGAAAAACACGAGAGTATGTGTGCAAGGCGGAAGCAAGCACCAGTTTGTAAGCTCAAAAAGAAGATGCCTGGAGCTCAACCAAAACAGAGCGCAACTTTACAAGAAAATGAGAGAACCATTAAAAGAAGCTTTTAAGCTCAACAAAACTCATGTTGATATGATAAAAACCTCTTAGAGATTATTCTTAAGATAATTTTGTAATTAGCAAGGAGTTGTTGTTCATATCTTGCTAGAAAACACTTTTGTGTTATTGTACTTCAATTTGTGTCATCTGCTTGTTAAGAAGCAATTCTTGTACACACATTTGTAACACTTTTCAAAGTGGAGATTCCTCAAGTGACTAAGTCGTTAGTCTAGATACTTGAGAGTGCTAAGTTGTTTTCTAATACTTAGAGGTTGTAATATTTCTAGATTATTGGATTAAGTCCTTGTCTAAGGAGAAATCACTTTGGTGGGTGAACTGAAGTAACTTTGTTAACAGTGAACCAAGATAAAAATAATCGTGTCTATTTATTTTTATTATCTTGTTAGCATTGAAATTGAATTTTCGCAAAATATCACATTTGGTGAAACCCAATTCAAACCCTACCTTTTTTGTGTTTCTCATTCCTTCAATTGGTATCAGAGCTCCGGTTTTGGTATTGATGTTTATCAAACACTTAACCATGTCATATAAAGATCCAGACGAGCTTTGAGAAACACTTTGATGGTTTCCACTCCACCACCTATTGTTCTAGTCTCAAATGTTCTCAGTTCTATCTTCCACCACTGTTGGTGAAAAAGGTTGAGTACTAGAATGATAAACTTAAAAGTTTCTTCCTAAATGGTGATACTGATATTTGAAATATGGTAGTTGATAACTACATATCTCCCTCATATGAAGCTGGTAAAAGGCTGAAAATAAATCTGAATGATCAGTTTGAAAAGGATGAATCATCAGAAAGCAAGAAGTTCCTTGATTTCTGAAAGTTAATTCTTACTGAGTGTGAGATGTTTTCGAAGGCAAACTGCTATGTCTGTTTGACTTTCTCATAATAACTCATTAAGAATTATTTTAAGTCAAGGAAAAAATGCTCATGTTTTTAATTCTGAAGCATGAAGACTTCAAGATGAAGGATGTTGAAGACGGTTAAAATCTTGTTATCAAGTTTTCAAACCATGGTTGCAGAACTTTGGGTTCTAAACTAAGGCTACTCTTCATCAGATCACTTGAAGAAAGTTATCAAAAACTTATTGTTCAGATGAAGACTTGTTGTAACTACTCTCAAGTTTACAGAAGATCTGAATAACACCCTTTGTCAGAAGAGCCGAAGAAGACTAAAGCGGCCTCAAGTCTAAGTAATCGAACATTAATAAAGAAGATATGTTGTCATCTCTACGCAGATAAGTTGATCGCTATGGAAGAGTATCTCATGAAAACATGTCTAAAATGCTTAGACAATTGATTGGCAACTTGGAATGATTCTGAGTTCTCAAAAGATGACGAAGATGAAGAACTAGCTAACGTAGCAGTGTTGGCTTGCGTTAGAATGTCTGATGAAGAAGATCCCTCCAGAAGATGAAGTAGTTTTTGATTCAACAACAACCATATCTATTGCAGAAGTTCTCAGTAGTGCATTTAAAGCACTGGCCTTGTTACCAGAATTCTGTCTGCTTGCACAGTTTCTGTACATTGACATATGTGAACCACGGAAATACCATGGTATGAAGTATTGGGTCAGTTACTATTAGTATCTACAGAATAGACATGGGTGAAGGATCTTGACACAAGGATGAATATTTATGTTGTAATACCCCATAATTTTGTGAACATTTTGGATAATATTATTATGATCAACTGGGTTCCGGTGTACTCTGAGCAATTATTGGATAAAGTAATTAGAGTAAACTGACGAACTCGGAATTGATTAGATTAATATTATTTAGCTTGGAGTTTTATTAATTGGTGCAATTGAGATAATTTGGATAATTAGTAGTATTACCAATTAATGTTTCCTATGTCTATTTTCTTTTCCTTTTCCTTATTTGAAAAAGATAGTAACTTGGAGAAAGAATAGGAAGAGAAGGAAAAAGGAAGGAAAAAGGAAGGGAAAAGGAGAGGAAATTCTCAAGAGCTCAAGAGATTGATTCTTCAACCCATCTCCAATCTTTTCATCTCAGCTTCATCATCCTCATCTTGTAATCCAGGTGGGTTCTAGTTAGAAACTTTAGAGTATAGTTTTATTGAGTTTTAGAGTTAGTTTGATATTGTTAGAAAATGAGAAATTTTGCACTAAAATCATGTTTTAGTATCCCTTATGATTGATACATGTTAGATATGTGTTGTTGTGTATCCAATTGGTATTTTTCTGGTGTTTAGAAGTGAATTGGAAGGGAAAATAGAGCATTTTAGAGGGGTTTAGGGTTTATCTGTTTACCATTTTAGAAGGTACAGTTATTGATTAGGGAGGTTCTTGAGTTAACAGGCTCAGGACGTACTTTGGTACTAGTGTGAGTTAACAGGCTCACGAGTGTGGATACATATTTAGTGTGTGTACTCATAGTCACTTCCCTTCCCTTTGACTTGAGTTAGGTTTATTAGAACCTTGTAAAGTCGAGAGGACTTTAAGATAGGGAACTCATTGAGATTTGATGTATCTCACCCCACTGTTGTTGTTTACATCACAGGTACTGCAGGTTCCGCGAAGGGTAAGGATAAGGCTGTGTGATTATCCTTACTTATCTGATGGCTTTGCTTCCGTTGTGGAGTTTTTTGAGATCATTATTTAATCTAGTTCTTAGTATTTGTCTTTGGAACATCTTGTAGATATACTATGCCGTAGTTTTTTTATTAGGCTAATTGGGCATGTATATGTATAATGTGTTTACTAGGAACTTATTGTATATTTCAGTATTAAGAAAGTGGAATTCATGTATAATATGTGCTTTGATGTATATATATATATATATATATATATATATATATGGGCTTTACAGTTGGTATCAGAGCAGGTCATATCCTCGACCTAGCCATGAAATAGAATAAGTTTTCTTTCCGTTTCATATGCGGCGTGTCGCCATTGTTCTTGCGTGTTATATTTATGGTATTGAGTCTGATCAACTTAATTCTATCTGTATGAAATTCAGGAACATGGCTGACAGGCGCAGAAACAACCGTGGTAGACCGAGAACCACTCCAGGAGGGACTAATCCGCCAGGTGATGAGGGGAATGCCCCTTTATACCAATTTATGCAACAGATGCAGCAACAGCAGAATCAGTTTGTGCAGCAAATGGTACAGCAAATGGCTGGTGGCGTGCATCCTCCAGTGGTGGTTCCTGAAGCTGCAGGGGGAACCTTTAGGGATTTCATTCGTATGAATCCTCCGGAATTTCAGGGAGGGTTAGATCCAGTAAAGGCTCATGAATGGATATCAGGTATGGAACGGATTTTCCTAATAGTTCAGTGCAGTGAGGAAAACAAGGTGGTCTTCGCTTCTCACTTATTGAAGGGTCCTGCCATGAGGTGGTGGGAGAGCGCTTCAACCTTAATGACAATTCAAGAGGTACCAAAGGTATGGGAGCAGTTTAAGATAACTTTTATGGAGAAATATTTTCCAAGTTCCTTGAGGTCTTAGAAGGAATTCGAGTTTCAACAATTGAGACAAGGCAACTTGACTGTGGCTTCTTATGCGGAAAAGTTCGAGGTTATGGCTGCTTATTCTAGACAAGCCATGTATGCTCCTGATGAGAGGTGGAAGATTGATCAGTTTCTGTTTGGTTTAAGGGCTGAAATTTCACATAGCGTATCTCAGAGAGAATTCACTAGCTATGCCGAATTGTTAAGACAGTGTTATGTGGCGGAGCATAGTTTGATGAAGGTACAAATGGAAGGAGATTTAAGTAGGATGAATCAAAGTGATCGAGGGAGACCGAATCAACAAGTTAGACCAAGGTAGCAATCATTCAAAGGGAAGCAAGTTCAGAGTTCTAGGACTAGTGTGCCTCCGGTATGTCGTACTTGTGGAAAGAATCATTATGGTAGGTGCAGTTTGGAGGGAATAAGGTGTTATCAGTGTAATAAGGTGGGCCATATATCGAGGGATTGTCCTCAGGGTAGGAATCAGACACCAGGGAAGAATACCGACCGAGTGTATACCTTGGATGCGAGGAAAGCAAAGAATGACAACTCCTTGATTGCGGGTACGTGTTTCGTAAATGGACATCCTTGTTTTGTTTTATTTGATTGTGGGGCAACGCATTCTTTTGTGTCCACGCGATGTGTGAAGCGACTTGGGTTGCAAGTTGTTCCTTTGTTTCCTCCTATGGTGGTTACTACCGCCATGAATGAGATGGTTGAGACACCATTGATGTGTGAAAATTGTGTTTTGTCTGTGAATGATAGAGTTTTCCAGATTGACCTTATCTGTTTACCGCTTAAGAAAGTGGATGTTGTTCTGGGAATGGATTGGCTTTCCGCTAATTCGGTGTTTATTGGGTGTGAGGAAAAGCTGATCATTATTCCATTCGATGAGGCTACTCCGAAGGATGTGTTAACTACCATTTTAGAAGGTACGGTTTGTGACTTTCCTGAAGTTTTCCCCGAGGATATCACTTCTCTTCCTCTGGAGCGGGAAGTGGAATTCTCTATTGACCTGATACCGGGAACGGCTCCAATATCTGTTTCTCCGTATCGGATGGCACCACTTGAATTAAGAGAATTAAAGGATCAATTGGAAGAGTTGTTGACTAAGCATTTCGTTCGACCCAGTATTTCGCCCTAGGGAGCTCCAGTGTTATTGGTAAAGAAAAAGGATGGTGGAATGCGGTTGTGTATTGATTATCGTCAGTTGAGTAAGGTTACCATCAAGAACAAATACCCATTACCAAGGATAGACGACCTGTTAGATCAATTGAAAGGCGCTTGTGTGTTCTCGAAGATTGATTTACGGTCGGGTTATCATCAGATTCGTGTGAAGAGTTCAGATGTACCAAAGACCGCGTTTAGAACCCGTTATGGTCATTATGAATTTTTGGTGATGCCTTTCGGTGTGACGAATGCTCCGGCAGTTTTCATGGATTATATGAATCGGATATTCCAACCTTACTTGGACCAATTTGTGGTGATTTTCATTGATGACATTCTTATTTATTCTCGTGATCCTCAAGAGCACGGAGAACATCTAAGAATTGTTTTATCCATCTTACGAGAGAAGCAACTTTTTACTAAGTTAAGTAAGTGTGAGTTTTGGATGTCTGAGGTTAATTTTCTTGGTCATGTCATATCCCAGGGAGGTGTAGCGGTCGATCCATCAAAAGTTGAAGTAGTGTTTAATTGGGAGAGACCGAAGAATGCTTCTGAAGTTAGAAGTTTCTTGGGATTGGCAGGGTACTACAGAAGGTTTATCAAGGGATTTTCGCAACTGGCTTTACCATTGACAAGACTTACTCGGAAGGATTATTCGTATGAGTGGGATTCAGCTTGTGAAAGAATTTTTAGGAGTTTGAAGGAGAGATTGACGACCGCTCCTGTTTTGGTTATTCCTAATTCTAGCAAGTCGTATGAGGTATATTGTGATTCATCGAAGAAGGGATTAGGCGGTGTGGTAATGCAGGAGGGACATGTAGTGGCTTATGCTTCACGATAGTTGAAAGTCCATGAAGAGAATTACCCAACGCATGATTTGGAGTTGGCGGCAGTTGTATTTACTTTGAAAGTGTGGCGTCACTATTTGTATGGTGTATGTTTCGAGATGTTTAGCGACCACAAGAGCTTAAAATACTTATTTGATCAAAAAGAGTTGAACATGCGTCAGAGGAGATGGATGGAATATTTGAAGGATTATGACTTGGAGTTAAAATACCATCCGGGTAAAGCAAATAAGGTGGCGGATGTATTGAGTAGGAAGGTGTTGCATAATGCCGAGTTGATGATGTTAGAGTATACCTTAATGGAAAAGTTTAGAGATCTAAATCTTCAATTTAACTGGACTTCAAATTGTGTAATTATGGGGAATTTGAATGTCTCTTCTACTCTTAGGGAGGAAATCCAGCAAGAGCAAGGGTTAGACGAGAAGTTACAGGAAGTGTTATTGCAACTGGGTTTCGTGCGAGCTACCGACGGAACTATTTTGTTTAACCAAAGGATTTGTGTTCCGGATAACACGGAGTTGAAACGAAGGATTTTGGAAGAAGCGCATAAGGGTGCTTTTACTATACATCCGGGGTCTTCAAAGATGTATCAAGATTTAAAGAGGGGCTTTTGGTGGCCCGGGATGAAAAAGGATATTGCGGTGTATGTGTCGGAATGTGCGGTGTGCCAATAAGTGAAGATTGAGCACCAAAGGTCGGGTGGCTTGTTACAACCTTTAGAAATTCCGATGTGGAAATGGGATAGTATTTCGATGGACTTCGCAGTGGGATTACCCCGTGCACAAGGTGGTTATGATTCGATTTGGGTAATTGTGGACCGGTTAACGAAATCCGCGCATTTCTTAGTTGTGAAGACTACCTATAAGGCGAGTCATCTCGCAAGGTTGTTCATTTCAGAAATAGTGAGATTGCATGGTATTCCTATTAGTATCATTTCGGATAGAGATCCAAAGTTTACTTCCAGATTTTGGAGAGCTTTTCAACAAGCCATGGGAACGAGGTTATGTTTGAGCACGTCGAATCATCCGCAAACGGACGGTCAGACAGAACAGACAATACAAACTATGGAGGACATGTGAGAGCTTGTGTACTTGAAAGTGGAGGAAATTAGATAGAACTTTTGTCGTTGATCGAATTCTCTTATAATAACAGTTATCATGCAAGTATTGGTATGGCACCTTATGAGGCGTTATATGGTAGGAAGTGTAGAACGCCATTGTGTTGGGCGGAGGTTGGCGACGATAGAATTTTGGGACCCGAGATTATTCACGAGACCACGGAAAAGATTAGAATGATTCGTCGAAAAGTTAAACAAGCCCAAGATTATCAGAAAAGCTATGCAGACAACCGTAGGAGACCGTTGGAGTTTGATGAGGGGGATCATGTATTTTTGAAGGTTACTCCGAGATTGAGATTGAAATGACCATTTAAATCGCGGAAGTTAAGTCTAAGATACGTGAGACCGTATCAAGTCTTAGAAAGAATTGGAGAAGTAGCTTACAGATTAGCCTTGCCGCCTTCTCTATCAGAGATGCACGACGTTTTTCATGTGTCTCAGCTTCGGAAATTTGTCCCAGATCCTCATCAGCCAATTTTACCAGATACAATTGAGATAGAAGCCGATTTGACGTTTGAGCCTCAACCGAGTCGTATCACAGGAAGAGAAACTAAAGTGTTAAGAAATAAAGAGATTCCTCTTGTTAAGGTCCAGTGGGATGAGACGCATCCGGGCGATGCAACTTGGGAATTGTAATCGGAAATGCGGGAGGTCTACCCTCATCTGTTCAGGTAATCTTTTAAATTCGAGGGCGAATTTCTATTTAAGGGGGGGAGGATGTAATACCCCATAATTTTGTGAACATTTTGGATAATATTATTATGATCAACTGGGTTCCGGTGTACTCTGAGCAATTATTAGATAAAGTAATTAGAGTAAACTGACGAACTCGGAATTGATTAGATTAATATTATTTAGCTTGGAGTTTTATTAATTGGTGCAATTGAGATAATTTGGATAATTAGTAGTATTACCAATTAATGTTTCCTATGTCTATTTTCTTTTCCTTTTCCTTATTTGAAAAAGATAGTAACTTGGAGAAAGAATAGGAAGAGAAGGAAAAAGGAAGGAAAAAGGAAGGGAAAAGGAGAGGAAATTCTCAAGAGCTCAAGAGATTGATTCTTCAACCCATCTCCAATCTTTTCATCTCAGCTTCATCATCCTCATCTTGTAATCCAGGTGGGTTCTAGTTAGACACTTTAGAGTATAGTTTTATTGAGTTAGTTTGATATTCTTAGAAAATGAGAAATTTTGCACTAAAATCATGTTTTGGTATCCCTTATGATTGATACATGTTAGATATGTGTTGTTGTGTATCCAATTGGTATTTTTCTGGTGTTTAGAAGTGAATTGGAAGGGAAAATGGAGCATTTTCGCAGAACCAATTATGCAGGAAAATTCTGGGTTTCACGCTGCCCATACGCGTATCACTCAAGGCAATATGCGTATTGGTTAAGGCAATACGCGTATGGAAATGAAGAAATGTGGGCAATACGCATATGGGGTTCCATTTTCTCGGCCATCTGCTCATTTGCGTATTGGTACGCGTAGGGTTTTGGGCAATACGCGTATGAAGTGAGGCAATACGCGTATTGGGGTTTTAAAAGGAATTTTTGGGAAAAACCAGTCTTTGCCATACGCGTATGACTTTGGAAAATACACGTATGGATGGGTGAGTGAGCAAGGCAATACGCGTATGGCTTAGGGCAATACGCGTACGGCCAGGAGGGTGCAGAATTGTGTCTTTTCGCGATATCATTTCTCGTTATGTCCATAACTTTTGACTCGTTTATCCGTTTTTAACATTCTTGATATCGTTGGACAGCTAACAAAATGTGCTTTCTTATTAAAATGGTTTCATGATTGTTGGCCGATTTAATTATGTCAGGATTTTTGGAATAGTGTCGTTTTGTCGACTTTTACCGTTTAATGGTGGGTAATTGTTGTTGAATATGTATGCATGTTAAAATACGAAATAGGTAGAGTGAGGAACATTACCATAAACAATGTTGGAAAGTGGGAAATGTCATAGTGACAACGCTCGCGCATGAAAGGCCGAGGCGTGTGTCTAGTAATCATAACCAGTTTATCTTACGGTGTAGTTTCATGAGACTCGAGCACCTCCTCTGAAACGTATGCATAATTACTTGGCAGGTTTGATTCCCACGTGTAGTACGAATGGAACCTATATGGTAAAGAGGCTTGTGATGGTTAACAGGCCATGAGAAGTGACGGTTCACGGCTAACAGGCCGATGATCCCGAATCCATTTCGTATGCCAAGTAACTTCAAGGATCCATGACTCGGGTCGTCTTCTAGACGTAGAAGCGGACGGGAAAAGGTGATGCCTTGGTACGGTTATTGATTAGGGAGATTCTTGAGTTAACAGGCTCAGGACGTACTTTGGTACTAGTGTGAGTTAACAGGCTCACGAGTGTGGATACATATTTAGTGTGTGTACTCATAGTCACTTCCCTTCCCTTTGACTTGAGTTAGGTTTATTAGAACCTTGTAAATCCGAGAGGACTTTAAGATAGGGAACTCACTGAGATTTGATGTATCTCACCCCACTGTTATTGTTTACATCACAGGTACTGCAGGTTCCGCGAAGGGTAAGGATAAGGCTGTGTGATTATCCTTACTTATCTGATGGTTTTGCTTCCGTTGTGGAGTTTTTTGAGATCATTATTTGATCTAGTTCTTAGTATTTGTCTTTGGAAGATCTTGTAGATATACTATGCCGTAGTTTTTTTATTAGGCTTTTTGGGCATGTATATGTATAATGTGTTTACTAGAAACTTATTGTATATTTCAGTACCAAAAAGTGGAATTCATGTATAATATGTGCTTTGATGTATATATATATATATATATATATATATATATATATATATATATGGGCTTTACATATGTGTTCTCTATCCTTTAAGTGCAAAAGTGATTGTCTGAAGATGTTCAAGGTTAGAAATAATCGTGGTCAACAGACTGAGAATAAACAGCTTGAGAAGCATTTTGATGAGAATGAGTTCTTCGTGTCCTAGTTCTTTACAACCAGATACAGATATAAAAGGAAGAACAAGATCTTGAAAAGAAATGGCTAAAATCATGATAATTGAGATTATCATGACAAAGCACTTCTAAGGAGTTCTATCATGCCTTTCAGAACAGAACTCTTTTCAGATCTATTCTGATGCAACAAGATTAGAATGCTCAAAGTCTACAAGTACTTGGAGTTGAAGTACTCATGCAGATGAATCATTTATTTATCAAAAAGTACTACCATCAACAGAAAATAGCAACTCATGTATAGTTTTAAGCAAATAACTGAATTTTTATTTGTCTTTAAATATAGTTTTATGTCACATGGGTTGTGTATAAACATTCAGTACAACTCATTCAAGGATCCTTAAATCACCAGAAAATTAGGTTGAAGTGTAAGGGTCATTCAGTAGAAAATGTTATTGAACATGTTAGCAACATACACAGTAGTTTCAAATAGCAAATACAATCCATAAGAAAGACCTAATCAAGTTATCAATATCCAACATAATCAATATGTTACATAAGAAAGACCTAGAGCTATGTTATAAAAAAAATCTTATACCATTCAAATGTACAATACTACTAGAAGAAAATAGGGTCATTAGCATGGTTTTTTATTTGACATAGAAACACGGGACACTGTATACCCAACGTGAACACGATAAATAATAAACTAGAGCAATTATTTACCTTGAAAGAAATTGTTTCAGATGGTTCAGCAGCAAACACGAGATACTAATCTCTTATCAAACAGTTGCCCCCAGTGACGGATCTAGAAATTTTAATTAGTCGGGGCAATTTTTTTTTACATTAGTGTTATATAAAAATAAATTTGTTTAATAATGATGATACTATTTTTGTTACTAATAAATAATAAAGTAATTAAAATATAAAAAGGTATTTTAAAAAATGACTACAAATTATTAGCTTTATAAATAATATTTATTATTTATTAAACAAAAAAATTCTAATTGTAATATATATATATATATATATATATATATATATATATATATATAATTTAATGGGGGGCAATAATTAATATTTAATAGTATTAATATGAAATTATAAAACATTTATAAACCAAACAATTAAACAATTGGGGGCAGCTGCCCCAAATGGCATACACATGAATCCGTCTCTGGTTGCCCCTATGTGCACACAAATACCGAAATGTTAAAATGAGACCTACATGCAACAATTAATTTGACAACTTTAACTTACAACACATACAAGGAAAGATAGGGGATGTGCAAATTAATAAAAAAAATTCTACCTGCTCAGAGGAGGAGGATGCATATGCTTTACTTGGTCTTCAATCTCGGGATATTCAATCTTCATCAATAGAAATTTTCAAATAATAACTAAAAATTGTTTATAAAAACATTTAACAATTAATCCACTAATTAGACAATAAGAGCTAAAAATGGTTTATAATTATTCATTTCTTTCGCCGTTGGGAAAATAATTTGATGTTTTCAGAAGTAGCTGGTTGTAATCTATCTCATCTATGAACATATCAATGGGAATCCAATTCATTTTTTTCATCATTCAACATCAAATACAACATAAATTAGTAAAAATATGGATCAACAAATTGTGACAGTAACAGATACGAATTATATAAAGAAACAATGTGACAATGGAAATAGTGATAGTTGTGAGTAGAAAAATAAGAGTAAATTTTCTATCGATGATGGCTGAAAAAGAAATCGAGCTTATTTTCTAAAGAGATATAAACCCTAATGTTCTACCTAAAAGATTAAACCCTAATGTTTTACCTAAAAATTTAAACCCTAATGTTCTACCTAAAAATTTAAACCCTAAGTGAAAAAAGAAAGACAAACCAATTAGTTTGGTTTTTTCGTCGTCCATGTCGTCATCGAGCAGTGAGAATGGCTGTGCGATGATGAGAGATGAGAAAGGTTTCTCGTATGTGCGACAATGGTCGTGCAATGATAGAGGTCTAGGTTTCTCGGATGTGCGATGAGTGGAAGGAGATGAAGCTCGCAGTGAGAGGAAGGAGATGAAACTTGTGATGAATAAAGAGAACGGAGCTCTCGAGGAATGAAGAGATGAAGACAACGGGATGAGATGAACAGAAGAAGAGAAATGAGGTTTAGAGAGAATGGGGATTAGAGAGAAATGAGGTTTCAAGAGAATGGGGTTTGATCGATATGAGTAATTAGATTTGATATTGATATATGTTTTCTTATTATTTTATTTACAAAATATTAATTTAATAAATTTACACCCATTAATTTCTTTACTTACCCAAATTACACTTAATAAAATATATTGTGGTTTATTAATATGTTTAAGGTTAATATTTAAAGTTATTAAAATAAATAATTATTTTTCAGCCAATCTTAATTTACACCCGTTTTCCCTTTAACGGGAATAATAGAGATATTATTATAGTAATAATTTTTATTTATTATAATAATATTTTTAATTTACACTTTTTTTTTAAATAGGGTGTCTATTGTCACGTACTACTACTTTAAATGGAATTTTATTTACAAATTTTCCACCGTGATTATTATTGACACCCGTTTTCAGTATAATGGGTGTAAATTTTAAAAGTATATTCGTCACTTTGCACGGTTTCCCAAATTCCATCTCCATGTGCTTCTAAATGAGCCTTCATGCTAATTTTCCATAAATCAAAATATTCACCAAAAAATAATGGGGGTTTGTTGCTACTACCACCATCTTTGAAAACCGGATTAGTACTTGCAGAAGCCATACTAGATCTTGTAGGAAATGGTTACCTATAACCTGCTCTGATGCCAATTGTAAGTAGAGTGTGCACCTAAGAAGGGGGTGAATTAGGTATTTAGAATTATTTTTTCGGTTTTAACTTAAGCCTTGTAATTTTTCCGATTTAGTTTCTAAGTGATGAAAGCTGTAAAATGCAAAAAGATAAATGACATGACGATATATCCCGGTTCCCCTCACAATCTGAAAGTACTCCAATCCCCTTACGCAGTAAGAGATTTTCACCATTGTTAGATTTTATGGACAAGACAATTCTAGTCTTTCTATACAAACTCTAACATAATCACTAAGAACAATCCTCTTGGATTTTCACTAAGTACATTAAGAGAACAATCCTCCCTTAATGACTCTCTTGTTTCCAACAATCTTGGACAACAAGGATTATAACAATAATCTGAATTTTACAAGAGTTTTAAATGTAGTGTACAATATATCAATCACTTGGATCGATCTTCTCTTTCAAGCATACAATTATCTTTATGATATACAAGTGCTCAAGTATGTATGTGGATGAAACTTATGAATATTTTCAATGAAAATTAAGAGCAGAAAGTTTCTCCAAAAATTCTGATCTATAACACTTGAGAAATTTGAAAGATGAAGAGAAAAATGATTTGAATTGTAGATGAAAGAGGTGAGTAATAAAATCTAAAGATTAATGTATTTATAGCCTCTAGACACCTCTCTAAGTGAGTGCAATTGAATGAATAGATGGCATGCTTCAAGAACCATTTTCAAAAATCAATTCAATAAAAAAATGCATGTTTTTCAGCCACTGGTTTAGTGGTAACCGGTTACCCAAAATGGTGTAACCGGTTACACTTGGTCCAACGTTAAAAAATTTGAAAATTAACACTATGTAACTGGTTACACAGATTAGGGTAACCGATTACACCCTTTGGAAAAGCCCACAGAATGAAACACAACAGGGTGGTAACGGGTTACTGGAAACATGGTAACCGATTACCAATAGTGCATAACCAAAAAAATGCCTTAGAAAACAATAGTAAGGCTAAAGTTTTAATGCAGAAAAGACTTTGATGATACATGGCATGTATGAATGGATAATGTTGAGCACTTGAATAAACATAGAGAGGTTGAAAGCTTTATACCTTAAAATTCACGATCAATCCAATATGAGTACTTCAAGACTTGATCTCTATCATTTGAAACTTGACTTGTACTTGTTAGTCGTGAACCATTGCTTTTTGTGAAACTCACTTGCTTGTAGATTTGTCTTCATTAAAACACTTTGAGAAGCTTGTCTTCACAATCTCCCTCTTTTTGATGATGACAACCCTTTCTTGAAAATTTGATCCAATTTTGCTTTCTCTAACAATTGAAACTCCCCCTTGATCCATGTTTGAGAGACTTTGAAAGAATTTGCTAGCTGCACTTTTGTTAGAGAAACACACATAACACCATATGGTATATTTTCCCCCTTTGTCATTAACAAAAAGGATGGGAAAAGACTTAACAATGAAATTTCACAAGTTGCATGAACCAAAAGCATATAATAGTATACTTCATACAACAATAACATAACATACAATAATATAACATACTTTAAGAAAATAGGACACATAAGAAAAGAGCAAGAAAACATACTTCACAACTATAACTTGTCTTAACTTAAACATAGGAAATAGAAACACACATAACTCCCTGCAATACAATACATTACTTGCCCAAACATAAGCTAGAAATTCATAAGATAAAAATGTCATAAACTTAAACTTAGAGAAACAAAGATAAACATAATATCATAAGAATTACAAAAACCATCCTAGTCACTTTCCGACATCTCAACATCTTCCTCTTCATAGATTGAATCTTTGAATTTCTGAATTTTGTATGGTGTGTTGATGTTGGATTCGATTTTGATTGGGGTATTCGTTGTGTTGTTGTTGGAATGTTGGTTCTGATGAAACTGTTGATATTGTTGTTCTGTTGTTGTATGAAATCGCGAGTCAGAGTCGGAACGATTGTTTTGAATGTTTTTGGGGAAAGAAATTGGGGGTTTTTGTGTTGATGAAAACTGATTTTTGAGTAAAACAATTGATTACACGATTTGTATGAAAAGTGGAATTTTAGGGTGGGTTAAAAAGTGTTTTTCATACTGATAAGCAGCAGAAAAGTGATTATGTTATAGGTGTAATCGGTTACCAGAAATAGGGTAATCGGATACACTGTTGAAAAATGGCATTTCTGGGCAAAACTAAAGAAGAAGAAGAAGAAGAAGAAGAAGAAGAAGAAACGAAAGGACTGTTTCTTCTTTGGTAACTCATCTTGTCCCCTATGATCTTTCTTCGGTTTCATTCGTCTCTTAGGCCTCCTTCTCGGTGTACCTGTAACACCCCAATTTAAATATTCACTTATTTAATTATTTATTTATTTGATTGAGTATTTTATTTAAGTAATTATTTTCGTGAATATGTTACATGTTTGGCTGGTGACGGTAATCGTGGGATTTTATGTTAATTATTTGGGTTAGTGGGAGTCAATTAATTAATTAGAAATTAGAGAGAATTTGTAGAATTGGGCTAATTTTGGGAATTGAGAGAGTTTGGTGGTGAGTGGAGGAAAAGCGAATTTGAGTTGGGAAATAAGGGCAATTTAGAGAAACTAAATGAAATAATATATATTCTTAAGTTAGACCAAAAACTAGGTTTTGGAGAGCTATTTTCATCAGTGCGTGAAAACAATTGAAAAGGAGAGAAAAATCTTGGAAGGAAGAGTGTTAGGGCTTAAGAGAAGAGATCAATTGAGGTTGCTTTGCTGAATTTTTATGGAGTTACAATGTAAGGGGAGATTCTACATCTATGGGTGCTTGATTCATGAAAGGTAGAAAGGTTTCCCTTAACCTCCAATAGGATTGTCTCCTTTTGTTGATTTGTGTTATATGATGAACAATTTATTACAATTCTGTTTATATGCCATGATCTACTGGCAAATTGGTATACTGTAATTGGTGTAATTATTGCATATGTCATGTGTTCATAAACATGAGTTTGGATGTAAAATTGGGGCTTTTGAAACATGATTAAATTCTTAGTTTTGTGGTTGAATCAATACAATAGCATGTTAGATTAAAAAGAATTAACATGTTATTGTGTTATAAATTTTTACCTGTTATTCGGTGTTTTGTGATGAGTATGAGTTGATTAATCAATTTGTATAATTAATTGAGTTATGCATACATGTGAGTTATGTGTAATTTGTGAATATGAGTGACAAGAGTGTGTAATGCTGATTTGTGTTGATGAGATGTTTATGAGTTATTATTGATGTATTGAGAATATATTTTGATTACAGCCAGAGTGGGGTTGTTTTGCATCTTTTGTTGTCGAGTAATTATGTATAATCAGAGTGGGGTTATGTTGGGTTGTGTATGACATTCATCATATGTTTCGTTGTTGTGAAAGAGGCATGTTCGCTAGTTCACGGTGGTGACTAGTGACTTGTTCCAATCCTTGAGTGGGGGCTTAGAGCTCAGAGTGAGGGCTCAGGGTTCGAAGAGATTGGGACCCAGTTCATATGAAGAACCAAACGTTGAGTCGGTACCATATGGATATAGAGTTGATTTGTGAGTCTGGTTCAGAGTGGGGACCGTGACGAGCATGAGTCGAATCACTATTGCATTATTTTGAATAAATGTGATTAAATTATTGCACTGTGAGTGAGGTGTGAATACATGATGTTGGTGTGTTTTCTGATTATATGGATAATTGTGTAGATGTGTGAATTTATCTTGAATGCTTATGCACCGTGTATTATGTGAATGTATTCTCACCCCCTTTTGTGTTGTTGTGTTTGTGCTCCTCTGGAGTACAGATAATCAGGGACCTGAGTAGGAGCTTGAGATTAAGGACAGTGTTAGACCTCTTTAGTTGCTTGTTGTTACGGGCTATAGTAGAAGTCGCTCTGATACGTAACACAAGGGAACGGGTTGTCCTATTTTTTTTTGCGTATCTTTGTGTTTTGCTTTATCTTGCGAAGAACTGTTTTTTTAACAAATATTTTTGTCGAGGCTTTTATGTCAGGTGTTTTTTCTGTGATTTTGCTGCTTATCAAACAAGTTGTTTTTATCATTATGTGATTCAAAATATTTTGGATTGTGCAAGTAATATCCTACTTGGTGAATATTTATGTTTTTATACATGTTTTATCATATAATTGTTGAGTTGACAAGTAGGGTGTTATAGTACGCAGTGAGCCACCCCTTTTTTACAAACTTATCAATTGCATCTTTTAGGTGGATACATTCATTTGAAATCTAGCCATGACTTTTTATGAAATGGTAATACATCGACTTATTCATCCTAGTTGAATCTCTAATCGAATAGGGATTCCTAATCCTAACTTCTTTGAAACCACTATTCACACATTCCTATCATATTTTCTCCATCAATGTGTATAAAACAGAAATATGCAATTAAATCATAATCCCTTCTTGAATATCTAGTACTTTCATTCATCAACAGTACCTCCTTGTTCCATATCTACCTTGGTGAGTCCTTCTATGTACTCTCACACGGTATCTCTCTTCTTTTACATGATCCTGCTGAGTATGACCATAATGGTGGGTTATTATTTTCGAACGGTGAACTAAGAACTGAATGAATCAAACATTTCTTTCCATGAATTTATGCTCCCATTAGGGAGGTTCTGAACTAGGTCATGGTAGCCCCCTTAAGGTTTAACGTAAAGAGCTTACACTTCACAACTCCCTGGGTGTGTTAATAAACTGACATATTATCCACATGTTTGATGTGTTCTTCTGTATCTCTAGTACTATTGTAGCTTTCTAACTTTGGGGGCTTCTTAAGGGACATTGGGATCCTAGTATCCAAATTGCGTACAAAGAGTGGGTTCCTCTTCCACTTAGAGGTCGGGGCATCTGCGATGTACCTCACCCTTCTCCAAAAGCAGTGTGCTAGCGAGCTACGAGGACGGTGAACCTCGGGTGGAGTGTGAGTGTCACTTCTCCTTCTAAAGTTGTTGGGAGGGTCTGATGTCTTGTGCTTCGGTTACGACTCGGGACCTCAGAACTGACCCATGTGGCAAGGTTGCTTCCATTAAAGCTGGATGTGGTTTGACTCTAAGGTCGTCGCGTGAAGCTACCTCACGTGTATTGTCAACTCTTAAAAGAGCGCATTATAAGTTCTCTTCGATTATGAGTATCATGTCCTCTAAGACTTGAGAGTTTTGTTATCGTACAGAGTTGTAGACATTTTTCAACAGGCCATCGACTCCTTGCATGCTTATGTTGGTTTGTAATTATTGAATATTTAAGAGAATCTCTTGTCCAAGTATTTATAGTTGTGAAGGAGGTTGTTGTGAAGGTTAGTCTTAGAAAAGTTGTTGCATAGGTTGGAAGAATATAGAAAGGCTTAGAACGTTCCTTGATCGATTCTTCGAGGAGCAAGATCTTCTTGCACAGGAAAGGACGGAGAGGTCATTATAACTGGATCATCCTCTATTGGAGGAAAAGATGGAGCTTTGTTAGCTTCAGGGGTCATAACAAAAACGTGACGTTGATGGGAAGATTTGGTAATATTTGTTGTCACCATGGCTTCGAGAGTTGTTTTTTGTTTGTTCGTGAAAGAAATCAGTGTTTCATGATAAGAAAATTAGTGATTTGTGTCTTCAGTGAAGAAACGGTGGTCTTCGTATAGAAGTGGCGGGAATCAAGAGTCGATTCCCACAAACGGTGTTACTGTTTTATTCAAGAACCATAATGTGTGGCGAAGTGGTGGAATAAAGTCTTGGTGCTAGTTGTTGAGAAAGCTTTCAGTACAATCGAGATGAGATAAACATGCAAGGTTAATACTTCAATGCACAAGTCATTAACTGAGTGAAACATAGTATAAGAGTGAGAATGAATCGAATACCTGAAATGGTGCAATCTGATCTTTATATAATATGGAAGTTTAAATCGTCTGTGTCTTTCGGTGCTTTGTGTTAGTAGTGGTTCATTTAGATTCAAAAATGAGATATAAGACCGGAGTGTGATTGTATCCTTAGTATGGATGAGTAAGGACGGATCCAGAAATCTTAGTTAATGGGGGCATAATATTAATGTAAGAGTAATAAAATAAATATAATATTTATCTACCATATAAGAAAGAATGGTATCACTAAAATTACTTTTCTACCCTCTGGGACACATGTCATCCTTAGAAGCCCTCCTTTGTTTGACCACGGCGCCAATGCTGTTGGTTAACACAAAACTATCTGCTTCACTTTTCAAAAATGCACCCACCATACCTATTCAGCTTTTCCACCACTGTGCACCTTCATATCACTCATTGGGAACTAAACACACTCAATATTCTCCACAGCTAATACGTTTCTATAATCTCTCTCTTTGAACCACTTTGTTTCTCTCTTCAACCTCTTTCTGCTTCATCTCTTCATTTGAACTACCGACACCGTTTCATCTCCTTCCAAACCCGAACGAGATGGCGCGCCCATTTGAGGCGGTTTCCAACATCAATGATAGCAAGGACTTGTGGAAGCTTTCAGTCAAAATACATCACAAATGGAAGGTTACAACGACAACCAAAGAGCATTTTGAGATGGTTGTTGTAGACTAACAGGTAACTTTACAATCTTAGTGTATGTTCGTTTGATGTTTCGAGAATAGTCATTGTTATCTGACAAAATATGTGTTATTTGATTTTTCTTTTGATTTCTTTTTAAAGTTGTTACAAAATTTATTTTTCTCAAACTTCCTTACAAGTTGTTTCAAAGATTTAACAATGTTATTTGATATTTCTTTTGATTTCCTTTTAAAGTTGTTTCAAAATCTATTTTCCTCAAACTTCCTTACAAGTTGTTTCAAAGCTTTGACAATATTGGTGGTGTATATGAGCTTTAACAATACTGGTGTTCATTATTTGCATGTTTCAGGGTCATGACATTCATGTTGTTGTTCCTACAATCTTTAGACAAGCTTTTGACTCGACTTTTTCCGTTAATGCAACTTGCACGATGTCGAACTTTCAAGTTCAGCCTAATGATCTGATTTTCAAACCTACTTCCCACAAATATCTGTTGAAATTCACTGGTGGGACCACGGTGGGAGATGTTGGTAAACATGAAATCCATGATAAGAAACTTTACCTTACGCCTTTTGCGGACATAATCTCGGGTAAATGGCCGAAGAATCTTCTGATAGGTATTTTTTCCCCATTTCATTTCCATGTTGTGTTTTCAAACATTCCTATAGGTTAAGTAAACTATCTTGCTTCCCTTTTATTTAGATGTTATAGGTGTTGTAGATGAAATCGGATACTCCCAATCTCAGTTCGGGGGAAAAAAGGCTCAAGTCAACTTGGTATTGAGGGACTTATCGTAAGTCACATGACAAAATCTCTTCTATTACTTTTGTAAACCCTCTCATTTATGTTATTCCAATATATTCTGATCATTTCATTTGCTTTACACTAGCGACAACACAATGCATTCTGAAGATACTTTTAAACTTCCAAACACACTTTTAATGTTGTCTTTCGTATTGTAGGCAAATATCCCCTGGCCGTTACCAACACATACAACATTACCAAAATTCATATCAATGAGGATTTGCCCGATATCACTGAATTTTTAAAAAGGTAACTCCATTATTGTCAGACTATTTATTTACCTTGAACTTTGTCTGGATAATTCGTTTGAAATGTTGTTTCTTACAAGTATCTCACAATTGCAGCTTGCCCGTGGATTTTAAATTTGGAAAATCCCCGGCATCGGGGGCACACAACCGTTCTTGGTCCCAACAAACTTCGGGTTCACAACTTACCCCCACTGAAATTTTTTTGTCGAAAGCTATCCCCCTGCCATTATGTGACATCATCACATTAAATGAGGTGATTCACTTGTGATTTTTTTTCTGGTTTATGTTATAAAAGAACCAAATTAGATTAACATTGTGTCTTTGTAATTTTCAGACAACTTTCTGCATTACTGTCGTAACGACCGACAAGGTCATTGCATCTCCTAACGGTTGGCATTATAGAGCCTGCCATCAATGTCCTCAGGTTGCTAAGGGTGACAAACCACCTTTTTTTTGCTGGGACGGCCACCGAACCGAAGCTTAAATCTGGAGGTTGAATTCTCTTTTATTTCATTACAATATTGTTATCGATGCCACTGATTTTTAAGACTGTTCGATGGTTAAATGTTTCGTATGTATAAAATTGAGATTGGGGTCAAGCAAGATGGTTGTTGTGGTAGCTTTATTTTCTGGGATCGGGAAGCCACCGAGCTTTTGAAGACATCGGCTGCCCATTTGTGTGCAACTATGATAGTGGTTTGTGTTACCTCGCATACGTTTCATCCATTTAGATTCATATTTTAATTGCTTAGCCATGCTTATGCTATAGTTCTTTAGAATCACATGTCTGTTTTAAATTATAGGCCGGAATCACGGATCCCCTAGAGTTTCCACTTGCATTGGATGCAATGCTGGACCTGAAGTATGCATTCAAGGTTAAGTGGTTTCCCAGGTACAAGAGTTGCTCTGTTGTGGAGTTTCTTAATGATAAGGAACTAATTAAACAACTAGAGGGATCACAGGGAACTGATCAGGTGAATACTTTGGATTTTAGGTTTATACCAGCTTGATTCATGATGTTTATTTCTCAACTGATGTTGTTGTTTTTCCCTTTTCAGCCATCATCTTTCCTTCATATCCGTTCTCAGTCAAACCATGTTAGTCTTCATATTTTGTAGCTCTGTTTTCAATTACATAGAAAATAGAAATTCTTTCCATGATGACGCCTACTAATTTGTTCCTCTATCTGCAGTTGTTGGAGAGTGTTGACGAAGACGCATAGTTTGATAAGCTAACTCCAATCACGGTACTTTATTCATATGTTCATTATGATTTTACGAATAAATAGACTGCAAACACTTTATGTCTGTTGCAACAGTACTTTGTGCTTGGGTTGATTATGTATTTTGTTGTCTATGGGTATAGGTATTTGTGGCTAAATGCAAATACTTTCTGTCTGTTACAATCCAATAGTTTATGCACAACATGTTTTTGTGCCTATATAGTTATTGATAAAAAATGATACAAAGTGGGGATACGTACTTTATGAATATGTTCAATATGTTTTTATGTTATTCTGAAATGTCTAAGTCATAACATCTATATTCTAAATCAAGATATACAATACATAGAATTCTCTACAAAGTACATATCCCCACGGTAAGTGTACACTAACATAGAGCTGAAATATATATGTAAAATAACTTGACAACGGAAAACTCATTATTATGAGTATATGATCCATCCACCGTGCATATTTTTTAAATCACATATTAACGGTTACGTTGAATATATTTTCTTAAATTTATAACTTGTTTTTTTGACATTTCTCTGTGATATAAAGTACCGACAACGTTGGAAGCTGAGGTTTTCCTCTAATTTTTGTGATTGAACCATGACCAATTTTTAAAAAACATTTTCTGTTGTCTGACGTAGAATGCTGAGATTACCTCTACACATGTTCCTGATCCCGCCACCCCTACAGCTAATGTCAAGAGGATGTCTCCCGACGCTTCCTTTGAGTCATCCGGCAAAAATCAGGCTGAGGGGGATCTTTCATCAACCAATGCTAAGAAAGTCATCAAGCGCGGTAAAAAGGTGGCAATTTAACTGTTTGTATGCCTTGCTGCTTGGGGATTTAAACATTCAGCAAAATATTAACACTTGACTACCAACAACTTTTGGCCACAGCCTTATGTAATATTTTGTTGAATTTTGGTTCTTGATTTTGAACATACTATTTCCTTTGTCAACTTATGGGATGTATTTTGAATATCTTTTAAAACATCTCAGTTACTATGCTTCATGAAATCATAAATACAATAGTATCAACTTTGTTATCTCAATATGTTTCTACATATACAACTTAATGTATTCAGTTCAGAATTCTAGATTACTCATGTGGCAGCAGGAAATAGGTTTTGCAAAGCCAACCTATACATATGTGCATATCAATTCTAATTATCTAAATGTACCTTCCCATCTAATGTATTCCATTATGGGCTTCAACCATTCTAAATTTTGGGCAACAACCTAATACGTCACAAACCTCAGAGTTCTACAGAACCCAAACTTCATTTTTTTCCTACCTTCCCATTAAGACCGTAGAATTCATGGATAAATCTGATTATATATTATACTATCACCGTCTACTTATACAATCTTAACAAACTATTTAATATCAACCATCGGGACACACTTTTAAATATCAACAAAAAAGAAAGACCCATTTCCTCTAACCTTTGTGCACGACACTCCAAATGACAGTATACACATTTTTTCATGTTCACTCTGGCGCAGTTGAGAAATACGGCAACATGTCAACTCATATCACCCTACCCTGCTTTTATGTGTACTATCTACCATTTAATAAATCTCTGGACTAAATCTTCAATACATTTGCTTACATACCTTGCACTCATCATTACTTCTTGGATGAAACTTGACTTCTCCCACGTGTATTGGCCATATATGGTTGTCATTCCCATCTATTTTTTATTGGCACTGTTTATTACCCAAACACTTTTCTTATTTGAGATACAAAAACCAAAGGAAAACAGTGTCTCCTTAGTTGGGCATGTTTTAACCTTTCTCAAATACACACATTTTCAGTGACATCCTCTTATCACACATTTTGTGCTCATGCATCAAACATTTTCCTCATTCCAAACTAATGGCCAGACCAACTCATCTTGGTAACCCTTGCCTTATTTTTACATTGCAACTAACTTGTGCTAAAACATTATACGTAGCATTACTTTGATAACCATCTTTCAAACATTGTTGGATGCTAACTGCCATGCACCCGTTCCATTTTGCATATATAACGTCGTCATGCCCGATACCGGAGAAACACCTGCATCCATTGCGAGGAAAAGGAGAAGATCATTGTTGCTTTAGAAGAAACATAAACAATCTGTAATCAACAAAGAAAATTGTGTCGGATTGCCTTCAACACCTACCTTTACGGTTCGTCTATCCTACCATACGATTAATTCAGTTTCGTTGACTGATGTTGTCAACACCATTCATACTGCCCCCTCCACAAGACATGTTTTGCCAACATGTCCGGCAAAACGAAGACATTTTGATATGCATGCTGGCATTAATCTATTTCCCACGTTCAATTCATCATACTCATGTGGAGTATCATCTTCTGTAAATTTGAATGCCAACCATGAAACACAATCAACACAAATTATAGGGTCGTGCGTTGATGTTATCCATAGACCACCAGAACGACCACCTACCATGAATTATCACATGACTGCCTTCCAATTTAATTCAATGGCTATTTCGTCATCTCAACCCAACACACGTGAATCATTACCTCAACCTTCTTTCGTGCTTGGTTCTTCGTGAATTCACAGCATTGGCCATTCCATAAACTCAAATACGTTTGCATTTACTTCTAATTATGCTCCCCACACTGGACCATCACCGATTAACATTGACCCCACACTAAATCCCCTTCATATGTGTGTTGCTTATTCTTCTTTCGACGACAACTCAGATTATGGATCAGGGAATAATCTGGGAAATTCATCAGTATCTGATGATGACGCCTTCGAAGACACACTTGAATCGCACCTTCAAGGTTATTTTTGTTCTCAATGAATTATCCAATTGATTTTTTTGTCAAAAATGACTCACTTAATTTTTAAAAGTAGAGTATTTCGACATCGGAGAACCTGTTTGGGAATGTGAGCATTGTAAGGCTTTGATGTGGTACCAGACATGCCTCCTTTGCAAAGTTCCATATTTGTTGCAAGAGCGGGAAGGTCGTGCTGCCACTAATGAAACCGCCTCCTCCTCTCCTACAACGGCTCCTATTCGATCGAACATCACGCCATAGTAAAAATTTTCAACAAAACATTAGAACTTACAACGCAATGTTCTCCTTCACTTCTCCTGGGATGAAATTTGACACAACTTATTCCCGGGGTAACAGTCCTCCTACTCTGCGACTTCATGGTCAAAATTGCTATCGGATCGGAACCATGCTTCCCAAGATTGGTGTACCACCACAGTATGCTCAGCTTTACATATTTGACACCGATAATGAGGTTGACAATAGAATGGATTGTTTCAGGTATTACTAAAGTTTTTATATGATATGTAAGTACTGTATTGTTGTTAACAACTTATTTTGGCACTTTCTTTTTTTATAACATGTAAGCTTTTGTTTTCATTGTAGGGATAACAAAAATATTGAAAAGGATATTGTCACCAACTTGAAGGTAATGTTGGATGAGTACAATGTTTATGCTAAAGCCTTCAGAATGGCAAGGGATGTGTTGAAGAATAATACCTTTCATGACTTGCGGTTGAAACTGATTTCAAGTAGACCCGGCGACGGTCAGGTATATAACACGCCTTCTGTTTCAGAAGTTGCTGTGCTAATTGTGGGTGATGACACTCCTGAACAAAGGGACATCATAATACATGAGCGTGACGGTGGCTTGCAGAGAATCGATGAATTTCACCCGACTTATCTTGGGTACCAATACCCCTTGATTTTCGCATATGGGGAGGACGGTTACAAGGATAACATACTCCATAAGTACCAGCATGAAAGAACAGTGACAAAGAAAAACAGACAAACTATTAAAAATTGGCTTTGCTACCGCCTTCAGGAGCGCAGTGATGAACCGAAAACATTGTTCCATTAAAGGCGTCTTTTCCAACAATTTTTGGTTGATGGTTACACTATGTTAGAAACCGAGCGGCTGAATTGGTTGCGCAAAAATCAATCAAAATTAAGGGTTGGTAAGTATAACAACATACAACAATCGTCTACTGCGGGAACTTCACAGGCAAGTAACAAGGAAGGAAAACGTGTTACGTTGCCTTCAAATTTTGTGGGAAGCAAGCGGTACATGGACCAACTCTATTTTGACGGAATGGCGATTTCAAATAAATTGGGTTTTCCTGACCTCTTTATAACCTTTACCTGCAACCCAAATTGGGTTGAAATGAAACGTCAACTGGAACCCAATAACTTAAATGCAAGCGACCGTCCTGATATTATGGCTAAGGTGTTCAAGATAAAATTCGACTAACTGATGCGCGACATAACAAAGAAACATCACCTTGGCCGTGTTATTGCATGTAAGTATTACTTTTGAAGTATTCCTTATTGTGTTTGATCAATGTTGTCTTTCTAATTACTTTTTGAACTTTTTTCACTCTCAGTTATGTATACAATAGAGTTCCAAAAAAGAGGCCTCCCCCACGCCCACATTCGGATATTCTTGCATCCTGAAAGTAAATATCCCACCCCTTCTGACATTGACCGAATCATTTGTGCTGAGATACCTAACCCCGAACTACATCCTACCTTGTACAATTTGGTCAAATCCCATATGGTACATGGACCCTGTGGTTTGTCAAGGGAATCATCACCGTGTATGAAGAATAGAAAATTCACTAAATTATTTCCTAAGCGATTCATCGAAAATACAATTGTCGATGCCGAAGGCTATCCTTTGTTTAGGAGACGGTCATCTACACACATAATTCAGAAAAATGGCATCCCTTTGGACAATAGACATGTGGTCCCTTACAACACTATGTTGCTCTTGAAGTACCAGGCTCATATTAACATGGAGTGATGTAATCAGAGTACGTCGATCAAATATCTATTCAAATATATCCACAAGGGATATGATAGAATTACCGCTTCAGTTGTACAGGCTAACCATTCCACATCGACGAGTACTGAACACGTTGATGAAATGAAACAATACCTTGATTGTAGATACATCTCTCCTTGCGAGGCAAGTTGAAGAATCTTCGCTTACAACATTCATGGAAGGAAACCCGCGGTTGAACGTATGTTTTTCCATCTTATCGGTGAGAAGCCTCTGTACTACACTGATTATGACCGCGTGGAGAACATTCTAGAAAAGGAAAGCGTTACGGAATCCATGTTTTCTGCCTGGTTGCTTGCAAATCAGAATTATGAACATGCTAGAGAATTAACATACGGCCAGTTCGTTAGCATGTTTGTGTACCATAAACGAAGTAGAACGTGGAAACCTCACAAGAAAGGGTTTACAGTTGGTCGTTTGATTTGGGTTCCACCGTCTACGAGAGAAATATTTTATCTACGGATGATGCTGACGATGGTCAAGGGACCTATAAGTTATGAGGAAATAAGAAAGGTTGGTGGTACACAATACGATTCATTCAGGGATGCGTGTTTTGTTATGGGTTTCCTTAAGGATGATAGGGAATACATTGGGGCTATTAAAGAAACCAGTGAATGGGGATCAGGTCATTTTCTTCGAAAGCTATTTGTAGTTATGCTTATGTCAGGCAACGTGAACAGGCCTGCTCATGTATGGAATGAATCATGGGTTTTACTGTCCGACGGATTGTTGCAACGCCAAAGACACTTGGCACAAAACAATGGTACAATCTATAAAATTTAATACTTTTATTTTTCTCCATTATTTTCACATTGAATCATATTCCACAGGATTTAGTAAATACATTGGTTTATATGTTTTTTAACACATACAGAGTCGTCACCACCATCTATTTCTAAAGTTGAATAACTGCATAACTGTTTCTTATTATCTAAACTATTGGTTTTTCCTTATTTTCTCAGTATAACTGCATAACTGTATTATTATTGTCACGACACATAACAATAGCAAACAACAGGTTCCATACATACAGCCTATATGACGGTTCAATGTCTAACCATTAGCAAACACGTTTTCATGTATTTTACATAATTTTATTTAAGCCTCCAATCTTAATATTCACTAAGACATGTAAATCTCCGACTTTTTTAGATTTGTTTTTGAGTGATTCTGATCTGCAGAATCTTACTTTGCTTGAAATTGAACAACTGCTTCAAACGAACCAGAAAACTCTTAAAGATTTCTACTCAATACCATACCCAGACGGTTATGTTTTGGAACAACTGGGGAATAGGCTCATTACAAAGAACGGAGTATTGACATTTCAACCATGCAGGACGAATTTAAGTCACTTTATTTTGCTCTTATCGGTAATATACGACACATTCATGTCTGCTGTTGTAAGTCAAAGAGGTGGGGTTTTCTTCCTTCATGGTTACGGGGGTACCAGCAAAACTTACATGTGGAGGACACTCACAAGTGCGATTAGATCCAAGCACGACATATGCTTAACCATCGCAACAAGTGGGATTGCATCGTTGTTGTTACCGGGAGGGAGAACTGCTCACTCAAGGTTTAAAATACCTATACCTACGTTGGATAACTCGACTTGCGACATTGGTTATAAAGAAGATTCTGCAGAGCTACTCAGATAAGCTAAATTATTAATTTGGGACGAGGCCCCGATGGCAAACAAGTGGTGTTTCGAAGCTCTTGATAGAACATTAAAAGATATCATGAGTAGCAGTAGCAACTCCAGTGAGGTCTTTGGTGGCAAGGTTATCGTATTCGGTGGGGAATTCCGACAGATTTTGCCCGTTATACCGAGGGCTAGTCGTTCTGACATTGTTCATGCCACAATCAACGCTTCGTTCATATGACATTCAGTAAAGGTCTTAACATTAACCAAGAATATGCGTCTGAGTTGCGGACCTACCGAATAAGAAATGACTGAAATATCTGAGTTCTCGGATTGTGATCGCTATTTAGTGTGCCTAAATGATTCTGACTGCAAGTATACAGTCGTGTCGCGTAGTTTTAAAAGATTATCGATCCCACAGAGGCTAAAAATTGAACGTATCGTTATCTAATGTTACTATGTAAATCTAAGGCTAATCTGATATGGTTTTAGGTTCAAAAAGGGAAATTAAAGGGGAATTAAAATTTAGGAATAAACTAGTTATGATTAGGATATCGGTATATAATTCAGTATATCATCGTGGATTTCATTAAACCTAAGCGTATAAAAATTTATCACAATATAATTCTGTAGAAAATACCAGTTTAAAAGCCCTCACCTCACACTCTCGTGGTTATTGCTACGGACTATACCTTTAAGTCAATATGTCTGATCTCGCTAGCCTATATAAGTTTAAAAATAATTTTTGAAAACTAATAAGTCCTAATTAACTTTAAAGCGCTCTCGCTGTTTTTAAAACTAATGCTCGATTTCAGCTATCCGGGTAAAATCTCACACTCTCGTGGTCTTGACCTTAACCTTTGTAACCTTTTTACTCTCGTAATAAAAGTTGGTTTTAAATTAAGAAATCGAAGCCATAAAATAAGTTGATTTATAGTTTTAGCTTAGAAGTATTTAATCCATTTCGGTTACTCAATTACATACCGATAAAATCGGTTTAGTTCGACATACTAATTAAAACAAACATGAATGCGAATAAACAATTAAACCTAAACTCATACATAATAAAAGAAAAACAATTTCTATAAATTGAAATGATAAAAACCTGGTAAATGCGGGCTAAGCAATTCCTCCACAGATCGGCAGGCTTTTGCTTGAATAAATGGAAACAACAAAATGATGAAGGCAGGAAACAAAAACTTAAACTAAGGTGCAATAGTTCCTCAATGTGAGAAACTATTACTTTGTTCGGTAATAGGGGACAAGGAAAATGGTAAAGGAAACAAAAAAAAGACAAGAATGAAATTCTGGAAATAATTCTGCAGCAATACGGCACTTCGGAAAGGAAAATTGACCACCCTTTGTTCTTGGAATCCTTCTCATATATATAGCCTCAGCTATGGCAGTAGTTGGAGAAAATATAGGGACACCACTTTAACACTTACTTGGTTTGAAACCTAGAAATCTTCGGAGAAAATGTAAACGTGCAATAACTGAATTCTGAAGCTTCGTGACCACGTCTGTGCTTAACGTATTAATTCTGTTTTTGATTCCATGACGATCGTGAGGGAACTGTGACGGGCGTGATGCATTTGAAGTCCATGACGATCGTGAGGGGACTGTGACGGTCGTCACACCAGCAAAATATGATTTCTGCTATTTTCTGCTCTCTTCTGCTCTTTTCTTGCTTGTTCTGCTTCTTTTCTACACTTTGCATACTTTTAACTTGGAAATTGAAATACCTACGAAAACACTTAAATATTCTCGGAATAATCGGAGATTAGACGGAAATGGAATAAGATTTTAACATAAATCAAAGTAAAAATACGATATGTTTTCGTGTTATCAAACTCTCCCACACTTGAATCTTTGCTTGTCCTCAAGCAATCAATAAGTTAAAATCGGACAAACTTCATCAAATGCACATACATGGTACACCAATGGATTTGAAAATGTTGGAGGAATTTACGTTAGTAAGTCAGGTACTTGCATGAACACTAAAAATACATTAATGACACAAAGCGACAAGCTTTGTCATAGACCTCTCTTTTGTACAATCCAGTTCTAATCATTCTATTATAGTTCAACCTGAAGTTTTCGTGTCTGTCTCACTCGGTTTCATTCTAACGCAATCACATTAAGCCCTTTGCCTTATTCACGCACGTAGTGGAGTAGCCGGTTAGTGACTTTGATCCCTTTTTCTTACGGGGCCTGATACACAAGTGTGGTAACCCTTTATGCATCCCATTCGTAGATTGCGGGGGATCGAACCGTAGTTCTCTCTACCGAGTCTAGAATCAGGTACCTCTGAACCAATCGACAACAGATTTCTTTCTTTTCTTGTAAGTTTTCACAGCTGTAAGAATTGTTGCATATTCTATATTTCTCGACAGACAAATAAGAAAGGATCTTCTTTTCATGATTGGGCATCAAACACTTATATGCATCGGCTCCCCACGTGGTTTTGTGATTTAGACGGTACTGACTGCTAATATAAACTATTAGGGGTTACTTTAGGACTGAACTCAAGGTATCGGTATAATAAGTATTGAAACTGATATCGCATACGCAAGAGGTCTAAGGTGTCAAGACAGTATCGATCTTGTTAGCACTTTCCCAACTTCCTAACATAATTTAAAGCTTGGTATGTCACGATGTACATTAATCGTAAAAATGTTTTTGTTATGGAAGAATAAAATGGGGAAATCGGATACTGAACGAAAATTCTCATATATTGACTTTGATAAGGGAGAAAGGAAAATACAAAAAGGGAAATAAAACGAAAATAGACTAACTCTCCCACACTATATCGGACATTGTCCTCAATGTTGCGATATAAAGGGGATCAAGAAGAAAAACTAGAAAGAAAACAAACAAAATAATCAAGGAGCCCCACGTCCTCTGCCTCTAGGGCGCCCTCGTCCATGCTGTGCCACATAATCTGGAATGCCCACGTGATGGATGTAATCATGTAAGTCCTGCACTCGCAATGTTAAGGCACACATCTCATCGATGACGCCGTCAAGCCTCTGACCTTGGTCAACTTGCCCTTTCTGGATTTGACACATGAGAGTCATCATTTAATTGTGTTGCTACTGTTGTTGTGCTTCTCTCTGGGAAGCCAGCTGGTTTTGTTGCCATATAGCCCTCAAGATTTCTTCATTTGTAACGGGGTCTTGGTCGGGGCGGCATCGACGTCTGGAGGTCGAAGGAGCATCATTGGCAGGCGGTGGTTGGTTTTCTGGGGCATTATCCATTTCTTTCTCCATCTCATCAACAGGGGCTTGATTTTGATCATCATGTGCAGCCGCATTTTGCTCGGGAGCATTCAAATCAAAGAACCAATTGGCCATATTCTGAGGGTCAATGCGGTTCCTGCAAGGCATAATGATACTTTGAACTGTTCTTGTGCGGACCATTTGATGGTATTTACCATCTCTTCTCAGTTTGATGAGGTGTGAGCTGCGGCAGTAGTCGATGTCGAGCAACACTGGAGGCACGGAAGGTAATCTATTAAGTGCGTCCCCCAAGTCCAAACTTAGAGCAATAGAAGTGACAATCCCTCCAAAATAGAAGGGTTTGGAACCTCTAGCACAGTTAGCTTGGATGTGTGCTAACAGAAAGGGTGCGACGTTGATAGGCTCGGGGTGAAACATACAATGGAGGAAGAAGAGTTCCTTTGAGTTCACCTTGTGGTTGTTGTCCCTTGTAAAAATAGTGCTTCCTAATGTGCGGTGAACATGTCTGATGGCTGGGTTGTGGATATATGTTGCGTTTAGGCTTTCCCAGCTATCGACCGTTGTTCCGGTCAATCTATTCCATAAATCAAATGCTGCTTGGAAAAATGTTTCCTGTGGCACCTGGCAATGAACATTCTCGCCATGGTGGAAACCAAGCATCTCGGCAAGATGATTTTGGCCGATTTTATACTCAGTATCAAACATGCGGAACGTGGCTACACCAGTGAGTTGGTTCGTTTCTCCAGAAGGTGTTACATATGTGAACAAACTCAGAAACTCGAGCGTCAGGGCTTCGTAAGTAGGCCGGCTCTGAGTACAGAGCTGCCATAGACCAGCATTTTGTAGCATCCATTTAACTCCGTCAAGCATCCCTAATTCTTCGAGACATGCAATATCTACATAACGAGTCGGTTGCACGGAACGTTGGTAGAAGTTAATGTAATTAGCCCTTTGACGTTCTCCGGCTGCTCCTTCTCTGAAATTCACGGTGGTAAGGCCTGGAGTTTGTCTTGCCATGGTGGGTTCACAAAGAAACAAGGTACGGAAGAAAATAAGTTTTTGGAGAAAGAAGGTTTGTGAGAAAGATGGTGTACGAGTGTGGTTAAATAATGAGTGGGAAGACGAATGGTAATGGAAATTATGAGATTTGGTCAAATGTGTAGTGGTATGACGGTTTTGGAATTTTGGAGGTAGTGGGACGGTGGTGTTTGAATTGGAAGAAAGAAGAAGAAGAAGAGGGGAATGTTTCTGTTTTAACACAGAATGCGTCCCAAACCCGCATGACGGTCGTCATGGGACTGTCACGGTCGTGACACCAGCAAAATCTGGGGGTTGACAGTAGTTTTGACAGCAAACATTCAATTCTTTTCTTTTTCGTAACAGGCAATTGTTAGCACATATGGTAACACTATAATGCATACATAAGCATAAATAAAATGACAAAACAAAATAGAATATGACAGGAGCAAATTTAATACCATCAAGATCAATATTAAGCAATAAATTGAATAATTCATTAAAACCAGAAAATATGCTAGCAAAGACTAGCAGTGTATTCAATCATAAATAAAAATTGAATGTAAATTAATTTGTTCCCAACATAAAAAAGAAGAAAAGGAAAAACTGAAAATAAATTGTTTCCAAAGTAAAAGCAGTAAAACATGAAAAAGCAGTGCTTCAAAAATCTAGCCAAGGCGTTTCTTCAAAGATGCAATGGCTTGGTTCAAATGATCAAATTGCTCAACTGTCAGATCCATGAGGCCGACAATATCTTGTCGCATGGTGTTCAGTTCACCCTTTACTGAGGTGATCTCTTTATGATAGTCATCCATAGTTTTAAGGATGGTAGTCAGATTTGCAGCATAATTTGTGGCATCAACCTTAGGAATGTCAGTGTCATCTTAGAATTCCATAAAGTCAAAATCATGGTAATGAGGGGGTGTCTTAGGATCAATTTCAGGCTCAAGAAAGGTTACTTCAGGTTCAGGATATGGTTCATCTAGGTCATATAGCCAGTTGTGTTCGTTGTGCACATTTGCGCGTTCATGATTTGGTAGAGTAAAATGTGGCACAACTACATTATTGATCAGGAGCTGGAAATGGTGTGGACCTTGGTTCCTAATCATGGCCCTATTGAAACAGAAGGTGATATTCATAGGCCTAAAGTCTCCAAAAGGGTTGATTTTAGAAAGTCAGGTCCTAAATCCCATAGCATCGGCTATTTTGGTAACTAGGCCACCTATCAGAATTGGGCTGTTTTCATTTCTAATGATTTTGCAGAAGTTATTAAACATGAAAGTCAATCCGTTAACCTCTCGAGACTGAAATGCACAAAAGATAATAAAGAGCTCATCCCTTGAAACCGTATTGTCATTCTCAGGCTTTCCAAACAGGGTGTAGGCTAGGATCATATGAAAGTATCGGATGGCTGGGTTATGAATTTCGGTTGACAGCATAGGGTTCATGTCAAAATCAGGTTTCCCTGAAATTCTACCCCAGAAGGCATTCAGCTCACCTACTAACATCAAATCCTCTTGTACCACGGAGAAAACGGTGGGTCCTTCAGGGAAACCTAAAAGATCCGACAGTTCCTTAATGGTAAACTGGCAGTGGTATCCAAACAACCTAAAAGTAATTCGGCCCCATATTAATGCCTTTTCCACAGTAAGGATTGTAACTCAATGAACTTAGGAATTCTAAAGTCAGTTTACGATAAGTCTTGTGTTTCTTATTAGCAAAACCCTCCCAACCTAGTTGGTTAAACAGAAAATCAATGCTCTCACCTAGGCCTAAAGAGGTCATGGTGGGTCTGTGGGCAAATTTTGTTAGGGCGAAGGGTCGAAGAGACAGAGCCTCATAGCGATGCCACTGAGCTGCATCTCTGAATTCTACCAATATATTATCTTCGTTCTCCATTTTTTAGTGATTAAGCAAGAATGAAATCAGAAGAGGAGAACAGAAAATGTAGAAAGACTTTGTAATCCTGTATTTTGCAATTATATGATTAGCACAACAATTTCCAAAAAAGTTTAAGAAAATATAAATGAAAACTAGAAATTTGAAAACAAAATAGAATATATAAAATGTAAAGAAATAACAATTATAAAGAAGGAAAAACAATCATCATGGGTTGCCTCCCATTAAGCGCTGTTTTTAACGTCGTAAGCCTGACGAAATCAATTAGATTATTTAGTTAGGGGGATCAGCGGGCAACTCTAAAAGTCTAAGGCTATTCAAATAGTCCCTATTTTCAATGCTATGATAGTGCTTTAAACGTTGCCCATTTACTATGAATGGTTCGCTATTCCTACCCTTAATTTCTATCGCTCCACTCTGTAATACCTTGGTAATTTCAAAAGGACCGGACCATCTAGATCTTAGTTTCCCAGGAAAGAGTTTTAGTCTTGAATTAAATAGGAGCACAACGTCTCCCAAACTAAATTCTTTTCTAGATAAACGCTTATCATGCCATTTCTTAGTTCGTTCTTTATATATTTTTGCGTTCTCATAAGCGTCTAGTCTTAACTCTTCTAGTTCGTGCAGATCTAGGATTCGCTTTTCACCTGCATAATCGTACCTTAAGCTCAGTGTTTTAATCGCCCAATAGGCTTTGTGTTCTAATTCTACTGGTAAGTGGCAGGATTTACCATAGACTAGTTTGAAAGGTGTAGTTCCGATTGGTGTTTTGTAGGCCGTCCTATATGCCCATAAAGCTTCATTAAGTTTAGATGACCAATCTTTCCTAGAGGTGGCTACGGTCTTTTCTAAGATTTGTTTTATTTCTCTATTCGAGACCTCAACCTGTCCACTAGTTTGTGGATGATATGGTGTTGCTATGCGGTGTCTTACTCCATACTTTGATAGAAGTTTGTCAAATATTTTTTATATGAAATGAGAGCCACCGTCACTTATGACAAGTCTCGGCACACCAAATCTGGGAAAGATAGTGTTTTTAAAAAGCTTTATGACCACTCGTGTGTCATTTGTAGGAGAAGTTATAGCCTCAATCCATTTTGAAACATAGTCGACAACTACGAGTATATATTTATTTCCAAAGGATGATGGGAAAGGTCCCATGAAATCAATCCCCCATACATCAAATACTTCTACTTCCAATATGCCTTTTTGGGGCATCTCATCGCGTCTTCATATGTTACCAGTGCGTTGGCACCGGTCGCAGTTTAGTATTGCAATGTGGACATCTTTCCAAAGGTTAGGCCAAAATAGGTCGGATTGCAGAATCTTAGCACATGTCTTTGAAGTACTTGCATGTCCTCCATAAGGAGCAGAGTGACATTGAGAGATGATGTCTTCTATTTCAGTTTCAATGACGCAACGACGGAAAATATCATCGGCTCCTCTCTTAAAGAGCAGAGGTTCATCCCAATAATAATGTTTTAGATCATGAAAGAATTTTTTTCTTTTATTAATAAGATAAGTCTGGTGGAAGTACTTCAGCTGCTAAGTAGTTGACTATGTCAGCATACCATGGCAGTATTGTGTGTGAGTTAATTTCTTCCACGGCTTCTTCTATTTTTTGTTCATTTAAATGTAGTTTAGACATATCACCTTCAAGTTGGGCTATGAGCCGTTCATAAGGGAATTCGTCATTAATAGGGACTGGCTCTGGTTTGATGCCATCTAATCGGAATAAGTAGTCTGCTACTACATTTTCAGTTCCTTTCTTATCTTTGATCTCTAAATCAAATTCATGTAAAAGCAGGATCCACCTTAGCAGTCTAGGTTTTGCATCCTTTTTGTTTAATAAATACCTAATAGCCGCGTGGTCTGTATAAATAATGATCTTCGCTCCCACTAGGTAAGAACGGAATTTGTCAAGGGCGAAAACCACGGCTAGAAGTTCTTTTTCTGTGGTGGCGTAGTTCATTTGGGCAAGGTCTAAGGTTCTACTTGCATAGTAAATAGCATGGAGTTTTCTATCCCTCCTTTGTCCTAGAACTGCACCTACGGCATAATCACTCGCATCACACATGATTTCAAAAGGTAGTCTCCAATCTGGTGGTTGCATGATAGGTGCGGTGATGAGAGCTGTTTTTAACTGTTCAAACGCTTTTTGACATTCCTCATCAAAGATAAATTCAGCGTCATTCATTAATAGACCGGTAAGAGGTTTGGTAATTTTCGAGAAATCTTTTATGAATCGTCGGTAGAAACCGACGTGTCCTAAGAAACTTCATATTTCTCGTACGGTTTTCGGAGGTTGAAGATTTTCTATAATTTCTATCTTGGCTTTATCAACTTCAATCCCTCTATCAGATACAACGTGTCCAAGTACGATTCCTTGATTTACCATGAAATGGCATTTCTCCCAGTTTAATACGAGATTGACTTTTACGCATCTTTCAAGTACCATTTCTAGGTTCGATAGACATCCTTCAAAACTCCGCCCACAAACAGAAAAGTCATCCATAAACACTTCCATAATGTCATCTATAAAATCAGCAAAGATCGACATCATGCATCTTTGGAATGTGGCAGGAGCATTACATAGTCTAAACGGCATTGGTCGATAAGCAAATGTTCCATAGGGACATGTGAAGGTTGTCTTTTCTTGGTCATCAGGATGTATCGGGATTTGAAAGAATCCTGAATAACCGTCTAAATAGCAGAAGTAAGAATGTTTTGCCAATCGTTCCAACATTTGGTCAATGAATGGCAGTGGGAAATGATCTTTACGAGTAGCTTTGTTCAACTTTCTATAATCGATGTACATTCTACTTCCAGTTACAACTCTTTGTGTTATAGACTCACCTTTTGTGTTCTTAACAACTGTAACACCTCCCTTCTTTGGTACGACATGTACTGGGCTAACCCATTTACTGTCCGATATCGGTTATATAATTCCTGCTTCTAAAAGCTTTTTCACTTCATCCTTAACTACAGTACTTAAGATTGGATTGATCCTTCTCTGATGTTCTCTAGAGGATTTACAGTCTTCCTCTAGCATAATGCGATGCATACAAATAGAAGGACTTATTCCTTTAAGGTCAGCGATGTTATAGCCTAACGCAGTTGGGTATTTTCTTAAGACATCTAAAAGTTTCTTAGTTTCGGTCTGTCCTAAGCCTGCATTGACTATCATGGGTCGTTCGAGTTCTGCGTCCAAGAATTCATACCTTAAATTATTGGGTAGTGCTTTCAGTTCTAGAGCTGGTTTCTTCGGGCAAGGCAGATGATCTGGTGTAAGTGCTAAACATTCGCTTAGGCTATCGTCTTGATAAGGTTCACGCCAATTGTCATCTTCAAAAATCGGAGGTATTGGAATTTTTAAAATATCTGAGTATGTGGTTGGTTCCATCTCTATTTCTCTTATGCACTCATCTATGACATCTAGTAGATAGCATGTGTCGTCTCAAAATAAACTCAACCTTCTCTTCACCAACTTCAAAAGTTAGCCTACCCCTCTTCACGTCTATAATGGCTCCAGCGGTAGCTAAGAATGGTCTTCCTAGTATGATAGGAGTAGTGGAATCTTCTTTAATATCCATGATTATGAAATCGGTGGGGATATAGAATTGTCCTATGCGAACTAGAACATTTTCTAGTATACCAACAAATAATAGAGCGGTCAGCTAATTGAACAGACATCTTAGTTGGTCTTAAGTCTCCCATATCAAGCTTCTTGCATATGGATAAGGGAATTACACTAATACTGGCTCCTAAGTCGTATAGAGCTTTGTCTATGACGAACTTTCCAATTACACAAGGTATGGAGAAACTACCCGGGTCTTTCAGCTTAGGACGCATATTGTTTTAAATTATTGCGCTACACTCAGCAGTAAGTGTAACTGTTTCGTTATCCTCAATCTTTTTCTTATTGGATAGGATTTCTTTAAGGAACTTAGCATATGAGGGCATCTGGGTGATAGCTTCTGTAAAGGGTATCGTGATGTTCAATTGTTTCAGAAGTTCAACAAATTTCTTAAATTGCCCTGCAGTTTTAGAATTTGCAAATCTGAGGATACGGAATAAGTGGTTTATAGGGTGGTGGAGGCACATAAGGTTTTTCTTTGTTTGCGGCCTCTTGGTCATTACCTTCCTTTTCCTTGGGTTCATTTTCCTTCTCATTTGTTGTGCGATCAGGCCTTTGGTACATGGCTGGGTTCTGAAGTCTCGGATCAATGGGTCCGTCTAGTTCTTTACCACTTCTCAATATAACGGCATTTGCATGTCCTTTCGGATTAGGTTGTGGCTGTCCAGGAAATGTTCCAGCAGGAGCAATAGTAGGTGCTTGTTGTTGTGCCACTTGTGAAATTTGGGTTTCAAGCATTTTGTTGTGGGTGGCTAAAGCGTCTACTTTGTTTGCTAATTGCTTAATTTGCTCACTAGTGTGTATGTTTTGATTCAGGAAGTCTTTTTTTGTTTGAGCCTGGGTAGCTATAAAGTTTTCCATCATTAGTTCAAGGTTGGACTTCCTAGGAACATTAGGGGCAGTTACGGCAGCCTTTTGGTAGCCTGGTGGTGTAGCAGGTGCTTGACCAGGTGCATACAATGCATTGTTGTTTTTGTAGGAGAAGTTTGGATGATTCTTCCAGCCCGGATTGTAGGTATTTACATAAGGGTTCCCCTGAGCATAATTCACTTGGTCACTGGAGACTCCTGCCAAAATTTGACATTCAGTGGCGCCATGTCCAGGTGTTCCGCATAATTCACAATTTTGAGCTACGGCAACCACGGTGGCTGCAGGTGTTATGGTCAAGTTATCAATCTTTTGGGCAAGGGCATCTACCTTAGCATTTACACGATCAAGGCTACTAACCTCGTACATTCCACCTTTTGTTTGGGATTTTTCCACTGCAGTTCTTTCTCCTCCCCATTGGTAGTGGTTTTGAGCCATGCTTTCGATCAGTTGATAAGCTTCTTCATAAGGTTTATCCATAAGTGTACCACCAGCGGCGACATCTATTGTCAATCTTGTATTGTACAAGAGACCATTGTAAAACGTGTGGATGACTAGCCAATCTTCAAGACCGTGATACGGACACATCCTCATCATGTCTTTGTATCTTTCCCATGCTTCGTAAAGAGATTCGTTGTCCTTCTATCAAAAACTATTAATTTGGGCTCTCAGCATAGCTGTTTTGCTTGGGGGGAGATATCGTGCTAAGAATACCTTTTTCAACTCATCCCACGTAGTAACGGAGTTTGATGGTAGGGATTGCAACCAAGCCCAAGCTCTATCTCTTAATGAGAAAGGAAAAAGACGTAGTCTTATTGCGTCTGCAGTTACACCATTTGCCTTCACTGTGTCTGCGTACTGCACAAACTTGGTCAAATGTTCGTTAGGATCTTCTGTAGGATTTCCATAAAATTGATGTTGTTGTACGGCTGACAGCAATGAGGGTTTCAACTCGAAATCATTTCGGTTGATAGCAGGGGCAGCAATGCTGTTATGTGGTTCTTGCTCAGATGGGGTAGCATAATACTTAAGAGGACGGTTCTGTGGTCCTTCAGCCATGTTTCGTTCTTTGACTGATTCAGGAGTATGAGCAAGGAGATCGGGAATATTATACTTGCATTGATACTCAAGTATTCTGCGTCTTAAATGTAAGAAACGCTCTAATTCGGCGATTGGTGGTTGCAAGTCTTCGCTTTGTGAGTGAGTACTTGGCATACAATCGAGAAAAAAGGGAAATTTGGTTTTTGCCTTAGTCTATACGGCGCAACAAAGGAGTTACGATATCGACTTAATTGGTCCCCGACAACGGCGCCAAAAACTTGATCGCTATTTAGTGTGCCTAAATGATTCTGATTGCAAGTATACAGTCGTGTCGCGTAGTTTTAAAAGATTAGCGGTCCCACAGAGACTAAAAATCGAACGTATCGTTATCTAATGTTACTATGTAAATCTAAGGCTAATCTGATATGGTTTTAGGTTCAAAAAGGGAAATTAAAGGGGAATTAAAATTTAGGAATAAACTAGTTATGATTAGGATATCGGTATATAATTCAGTATGCCATCATGGATTTCATTAAACCTAAGCGTATAAAAATTTATCACAATATAATTCTGTAGAAAATACCAGTTTAAAAGCCCTCACCTCACACTCTCGTGGTTATTGCTTCGGACTATACCTTTAAGTCAATATGTCTGCTCTCGCTAGCCCATATGAGTTTAAAAATAATTTTTGAAAACTAATAAGTCCTAATTAACTTTAAAGCGCTCTCGCTGTTTTTAAAACTAATGCTCGATTTCAGCTATCCGGGTAAAATCTCACACTCTCGTGGTCCTGACCTTAACCTTTATTACCTTTTTACTCTCCTAATAAAAGTTGGTTTTAAATTAAGAAATCGAAGCCAGAAAATAAGTTGATTTATAATTTTAGCTTAGAAGTATTTAATCCATTTCGGTTACTCAATTACATACCGATAAAATCGGTTTAGCTCGACATACTAATTAAAACAAACATGAATGCGAATAAACAATTAAACCTAAACTAAGACATAATAAAAGAAAAACAATTGCTATAAATTGAAATGATAAAAACCTGGTAAATGCGGGCTAAGCAATTCCGCCACAGATCGGCAGACTTTTGCTTGAATAAATGGAAACAACAAAATGATGAAGGCAGGAAACAAAAACTTAAACTAAGGTGCAATAGTTCCTCAATGTGAGAAACTATTACTTTGTTCGGTAATAGGGGACAAGGAAAACGGTAAAGGAAACAAAACAAAACAAGAATGAAATTCTGGAAATAATTCTGCAGCAATACGGCACTTCAGAAAGGAAAATTGACCACCCTTTGTTCTTGGAATCCTTCTCATATATATAGCCTCAGCTATTGCAGTAGTTGGAGAAAATGTAGGGACACCACTTTAACAGTTACTTGGTTTGGAACCTAGAAATCTTCGGAGAAAATGTAAATGTCCAATAACTAAATTCTGAAGCTTCGTGACCACGTCTGTGCTTAACGTATTAATTCTGTTTTTGATTCCATGACGATCGTGAGGGAACTGTGATGGGCGTGATGCATTTGAAGTCCATGACGATCGTGAGGGGGCTGTGACGGTCGTCACACCAGAAAAATATGATTTCTGCTATTTTCTGCTCTCTTCTGCTCTTTTCTTGCTTGTTCTGCTTCTTTTCTACACTTTGCATACTTGTAACTTGGAAATTGAAATACCTGCGAAAACACTTAAATATTCTCGGAATAATCGGAGATTAGACGGAAATGGAATAAGATTTTAACATAAATCAAAGTAAAAATACGATATGTTTTCGTGTTATCAGATTGGCTACTCAAAATTGGGGAAGGAAGAGTTAGTGTACCGAACGATGGCACCGTTGAGATTGAATTCCCACCTGAGATGCTCATTACTAAATTTGAAGATCCCATTGTTGCAATTGTGACGAGTACTTATACGGAGTTTCTCGCAAATTTTCCTGATTACAACTACCTTCAAAGTAGGGTAATACTGGCTTCAACCATTGAAATGGTTGACAAAATAAATGATCATGTATTGGCCATCATGCCAGGTATTATTTCTTCGTTTCTAAATTTCAATCTAATAGGTCTGCAACAGCTTTTTTACTTTTATTTACTTTCATTTCATAACTTATGTACCTTTACTGGTTTTTTATATTTCCATCATATCACCAATGAAAACACCAGTAACGCATCCTTTTTAAGAAACTGAATGATTCCATTTTTTTTACTTAGGTGACTTGAGGGATTTCTTTAGTTGTAACTCTCTAGATCGGTCCGAGATACACGACAGGGACATGCTTGATGTACTGACTCCTGAGTTTCTAAGCTCTTTGAGGACCTCTGGGTTGCCTAACCATCACATAAAGTTGAATATTGTAACACCCATTATGTTAATGCGGAACATCGATCAGTCCGAAGGGTTATGTAATGGTACACGTCTAATCGTGACTAAGATGGATACGCATGTTCTTGAAGCACGTATTATGGGTGGCAAAAATCACGACAACGTTGTCTATATTCCAAGGATGAATATGTCGCCTTCTCAATCTCCCTGGCCTTTCAAGCTAAGCAGGAGACAATTTCCAATCATGGTCTTCTACGCAATGACGATCAACAAGTCCCAGGGCCAGTCATTGGATTGGGTTGGACTTTACATTCCACTAGACGTTTTTACTCATGGACAAATATTTGTCGCGCTTTCAAGAGTTACAAGCAAGAAAGGCATCAAAGTTTTGGTCCACGATGAAAACAACATGGCCAAAAACACAACTACAAACATCGTTTACAAAGAGGTTTTCAACAACGTTTGAGTTGGTGCTTTATGCGACCTAACTTTAAATATTTATTAATATGTTGGTGCGTTTTCAACAACGTTTGACTTCCTGCCAATTACTTTTGGACTATTTATTTATGCCTTGCAGGTTAATACTATGTTGCTTTCATTTTGAAGGTCAATTACATTCATGATTTCACTATCTAAATTTCATTTTCGAATTAACAGGAAGGGAACCTGTAAATGTCTTTTTTACTTGGTTGCATTATCACCATTAGTAAGGGTGTTTTTGTGTAATGTAAAACTATCATGTATTTTGTAAGAATTTTCTATACAAACACTTTACGAAGATTGTATATTTATTTTTCGGGCACTCTACCTAATCACCACTAATAATTCTTGTCATAATATATCAATGTATACTGCATTTTTTCTGAACACATATACTATTATATTACGTTCCGTTATTTTTTTATTTACATTATCAAATATAATTCATCATTAATCGTCATACGGTTGTACTTGATATACTTTTGTAATCAAAATATTACACCTCTTCTTACTTTCTAGCCATGATTGGTGCATTAAAACATGTCAATTTATTACCAATTAAAATTCATACCCGAAACTTTGTTTTGAAGTCTCTTCCATACTGTAAATGACCCTTGCAAGACCAGGAAAATTCCACCACTTTATCATTCATTAGGCCTACAATAAGATATTTGTATTACCATATAATTTATACACACACGTTTTACTAAACGAGCATGAACAATACTTACCATCAAACTATTCTTACACACTTGCTTGTCGAAATGAAGTTAAAACAACCACCACTTAGTTTTGAACATACGAAGATATGTAAACATGGCATTTTTTGTACAACGAGGTTCTATCAAATTGAAATTGGATTCTATCTCCAGCTTTGAAGCTGTTGTCTTTGCAAAACTCATCCCAACCATACCCTAATTTTGTGTTGTGGGTGTCTCCAACATGAAATAGTTCCATCAGTTTCGACTTCTCGTTATCACCGTACATAACAAGATCTTCATATTCATGATCTCTTAGTGCTTCAGCAAAATCCACCAGCAACTTCTATAATACAAAGGACAAATAATTATATTTTTATATGGGTTTCAACTATAAAAGCTATATTCTTACATTTAATGGGGCAACATCATAACTACTTAACTAATCTCAGGAGATCCACACTGGTCGGGGTAAGTGTGTGTTCAAAATTATAAATTTCCTGTTGAAAGATATATCTACTATGGAAATACGGTAAATCTTGGAATTTCATAATCTCGGTGAAACCGTTGATGCCAAAGTTGTTGTTTCCATAGTAACCAAAAGTAACGACAACATCACTTGGTAGGTCGTAGTAGGCTTCCAAACTCGGCCAACTGCTTATAACAAGTGGATGAACGGGTTGTTCATTGAAGATCAATTCATGGTGGATACCTTGGTTGTTTAGAATCGTCGATATCTTACTTATCTCATGACCGAATACTTTCAAAAATATGTCGTCAATTTCAGGAAATTTCTGGAAATTAAACAAACACACCATCATCTTAAACCTTCTTAAGTGAAAGTGTTTTGTGTTATGCATTGAAAATAAACAAACGGTCTAATATAATACTTACCTGTGACGATAACTTGGCAACTTTAAAACAGTCGACGACTTCTAAGTGTTTTAGAAGACCACAATTCACCATGCTTCTTCTTGAATACTTGAAAGGGAAGGACAAGGGGAGAGTAATGGGTACCTAAATATCTTGAATACCTCTCTTTGTGTTATAACTTCCAAACACTCCACAACATTCTATTTAATACCCTTTACCACTCACCTACCAATACTTTATTCACATGGGCTCATTATTGAGGTTTGGCATTTACCACATAATAATTGTATCAAAGAAAAAGTAAGCCAACTGTGTTCACGTGATGATGGAAATAGTATGGCTCATATTCTATTTGGTGAAGGTTCAACCACATAATGCCAAATAAAAGCATGTGTTCATTTTTTTGAAAATCGCATCATGGAAAAAATACATATTTATCCACATATATTACTTTTAACCTTGCTTGGCATTAAAATTACGGTGTACACCTTTAGTATGCCTTTTTCATCATTATTTTCTTGCACGACTATCTATTTCAATGCCATGCATTCTTTAATAGCATCTGAAATACGTAAACACATGCATCATGCCATACTACAAACATAATTTTATACAAGTCCTTTGTCAACCAACAATACTACACACAATAAACACACTTCTACTTCATCAGGATTTATAAATCCTACTGTTCAAAACCTATATACTATCTGCATAGAAACGCCACATGTTTCCCAACCCTACTCAAAACCTAACATCCAGTTATATTGCTTCAAAACATCTATTAAGCACAAGACAATAGTTTCATCTTCATTCAACCATTACATTCATATTTAAAGGCCCACCAACTACAACCTTGACCTCCTTTCAAGCTTTCAGCTTAATAACGTTGATGCGTCTGGCCGGAGGATCCCTTAAGCTGAAACGGAGGATGTCTCCATTAGTAAGCCCTCATTCCTTGGCAAATGAATACCAGCCTTAACCTATAAATTGCTCAACACAATGTGGCCTTTCCCAAGTATGCACTTCACAAACATATCTCTCATCCGTGTCCCGGTCATACATCTCTATGTGCTCCACTCCTTCTAAACACCCGGTCTGGATTACATATTGTGGTAGTTGTTGCACAAGTTAATGATGGTTAATCAGCTATTTGAATATTAACTCAGAATCAATTCGATTTTTACAAATTTTAAAACTTTGTTACAAGCATCAAAACTTAAAAGGATATTCTTCTTTGCGGTTTTTGCATTTGTTATTATCTTTTCCCACAAAATGTAGTTTGGCCGCTCGGCAACATCAAGGTGAACGCTACCAGAAACATCGTCTTCGTCTTCAGAGCTGAAACATTCCAAACAGATTGTCTAACAATTATAGTATAATATCCTACTTAACACTTATAATATACAATAACTACTTAACACTTATAAACAATGACAACAACAGTATCATATACAATATCAGTTCTTAGGCATATACACTGATACACACCATTATTCAAACTTGTGTGATTGTTTTGATATTTAACTTAAAACAAAAGGTGTGATTGAAAGAAATTGTAACTTGCTGGTAACTTAGTCATTGTATTTAATTGCTACCATAAGTGAAGTGAATCAAAATATGCTACTATTACTAAGCTGAATCATAAACAGATAAACCCCAATTCGAGTTTATTGACCTTTCCAACAGATTCATCGTAAATGGTTACGCAACGCAAACATGTCATGGACCATGTAAAGGGCGGTTAAATTACCTTGACGAATCCGACGAAATGGTTACAACCAGATTTATCCTCAATCGTTGACTCTCTTCAGCACTCGCAACTCCTTTGCCCTTATCATTTTGTCCCACATTTGAATTGCAAGCCCCCTTGCCGTGGCGATCATGTAACACACATGGTATCATCGTGGGAGGTTTTGCAACACTGTTGCCGTCCGGCTGGGCTGGTCCTTTGCCCCTAGAATTAGCAGATAAACACAAAATAAATGAGATTATAAAAGGATCAATAAATAACATTAAATCCAATGACATAAGGCAAATGGTTTTTTAACCTCCCATTGACGGTTGACGCGGTAGATGCGTCAAGTGCCGATTTAATCACGGATTTCTTACTATAAACAAACTCTCGACCATCAGTCAGCTTCAGTTTGCATTTTCTTGACAACATTTTCTCAGTTTCCAACATATCGAAGACGATATCCTCCGGTGATTTCATTGATCTGAAGAACACATGTAAAAAAAGGGTATGACAAATCTTTTTCATTGCAAGTGAATCAAAAGTATGGCAAATCATATAAGAACAGATAAATCTTTATGCACGCAAGTACAAATAAAGTATGACACATCTGATAAGATCATTTCAAACAAAATCTTTTAAACACTGTTCTTTCAAATTCAACTCCGCCACAACAATGGGTCATAAAACGATTATCAATTGATTTTTTCTGCTAAACAGCACTTCCAAAATACTTTCGCATGCAATGATCGAAAGTTTTCTTCGTGTACCTTATTTTCCCAGTTCATACTTTTTCGTAAACCTATTATACACGAGAACGACACTTACCTGTTACTTTGATCTTCCTTCAACAATGGACGGTGACTTTTCGATTCTTCTTGGATCACTTTAGAGCGGTAGCCGTCTGGACGTCCATGCACTGATGGGTTTGATTTCCCTTCAGCCCTTTTCGTGTTGTAGGTGTGGAGAATGGAAAAGACTCAACAAATTTCCTTTTCAACTACACTTTACCTTATTGTCTAATGTGAATAGATGGGTAATAGTGCACAACATGGGAATAGTAACCGGCTGGGTCCAACATTCAAATAATAACTCCAATTTAATTGTTATCTATGTGGTGTTAGTAAAATATACGTTGGCTACTTTAACATAGAATTTGATGTATTATAATTTATGTTTCTCTAAGTCTACGTTATGTTTTTTCTTTTTTTTTTTTCTTTTTTCTATGGTTTAATGAATTTGCATTTTATTTTTACATTAACTATTTTGACATGTTTGAATTTTTTTTTATTCTATTTCAATATATAATTGGTGAAATTTACGAGGTCCGAACCAGAACCCGTGCGGATGCACGGGTTTCCTACTAGTCAAGTAAAAAGAATTTAGACTACCAAAATTCTATCATTTTCTCGTTTTCTTTTGTGTATGGTCGAGGATGTTATGAGCAGAGGATTAACTCATTTGGTAGAAACGAACAGATTAAAATGCACTAAAACTTGTAGAAATATGTCACTCCTTCGCATACTCTTTACGCATATGACATCATGTTTTTTACTCAAGGTAATTCTTCTACGTTGGAAACCATTGCAGAGTTGTTTGATCGTTACGCAATGTGTTCTGGGCAGGTCTGTAACCCGGCCAAGTCCATTATGTTTGCAGGTTCAATGGCTGCTGTGAGGCATGGGTTCTTAGCTATCAAAATCGGGTTCAAGATGGAGTTTCTCCCTTTCCTTTATCTTGGGGTTCCCATCTTCAAGGGAAGACCTAAAGCCCTCTATTTTCATCCGGCTGCTGATAAAATTTGTATTAAATTAGCTACTTGGAAGGCTAGTTTGTCATCAATAGCAAGAAGAGTTCAATTATTAACTCGGTTATTCACAGTATGTTGCTATACTATTTTCGCATTTACTCTTGGCCGGTTAGTTTAATTAATCAAATTGAAACTTGGTGTCGTAATTTTATATGGAGTGGCGTTACTAAGAAAAGGAAGATGGCTACAGTGGCTTAGAAATCTTGTTGTCAAGACCTTAAGGATGGGGGTTGGATATTCATTCCCTTCGTGTAACAAATGAAGCTAACTATTTGGTTCAGTGTTGGTGTATTATGAATGAGGTCGATACTTAGGCTATGATTGTTAAAGCTCGGGTTTTTAGGAAGGGTCTGTTGCGTAAATCGTATGTTTTCTCCTCTGTTTGGACAGGTTGTAAAGATGCTTTTGAAGACTTAATGCAAAGTTCTATGTGGAATATTGTTAAGTGCAATAAAATCAATTTATGGCATGATAAATGGTGTGGCAGGCCCTTGGTTTCTACGCTTCATGTTCCTATTGTTCAGTGGTCGCTACTGAAGGCATATTTGAGTTCCATTTTACATAGTAATTCTTTCAATTTTCCTTCAGGTCTGATCCGTCTCTACCCTGATCTTCCTCATTTGGTCTCCAATATATATGTGAATTGTTTGAATGGAGATAGATTTGTTTGGACAAAATCTGATAGCGACGAAATCAATGTTAATGATGCATATACTCACCGTAAAAATGGCGGTATCGGTAGTGTTTGGGGTAATTTGATCTGGCACGCAAATGTTCCTCCATCTCATTCTATTCTTTTTTGGAGAGTTATGAAGAATCGTGTTCCAACTGACGACGTTCTTCGGATTAGTGGAGTGTCAGGTCCTTCAATTTGCAATCTTTGTTTCCATAGTGAAGAAAATATTCCCCATATTTTCTTCCATTATGTATATTCTCGGAGGATTTGGAACTGGTTTTGCTATATACTTAACATTAATTATAGTATCTCTGATTTGCAAGATTGTTTCCTTGCAATGTCCAGGTCTGGTGCTGCGCAATGTATGGTGGTGTATCATGCTTCTATTATTGTTGTGGTCAACGACATTTGGCATGCTCGAAATCAAGCCTGATTTCAGATCAAGTTTATTCCCTAGAGAACTACTTTCTCGTTAATATATGTTATTTCACAGCTGGCAGGAAATTCTTTCAAAGGGTCATCATCAATGGACAATAGTGATTTCCAAGTTCTGAAAAAGTTTTCAATTTCCATTAATCATTCTAATCCCAGGAATTGTTTGGAAGTCATTTGGAGCCCTCCTTCTAGAGATCACTTGGGGAATCATGTAGGTAGTTTTTCTTGTAACTTAGGTTCTGTTAATGCACTTTTTGCCGAGCTTATGGGAGCTATTTTGGCTATTGAATTTGCATATGCTCATGGTTGGACAAATAATTGGTTAGAGTCGGACTCAAATTTAGTTGTGTTGGCATTCAGTAAACCATCTGTTGTGCCTTGGAAAATCAGGAATAAATGGGACAACTGTATTGTTATTCTAGGTAATTTTAATTTTGTGGCATCTCATGTATACATTGAAGGTAACCATTGTGCTGATAAATTGGATAACATTAGTTTAGATATCCCTAATTTAACTTGTGGAATGTTGTACATCAGTCTACGAAACCCGATTTTATTAGGAACCGGTTAGGTTTACATAATTTTAGGATGAGATAGGTTTGAGGTTTAGGCTTTCTGTCCCCCTCATTTTTGTACATATTTCTCTTTTTTTATTGGAATTTTTCGGGCTTTGGCCCAATTTAAAAATAATAATATGAAGTAATTATTTAATATTGGTTAACTACACAACACCCCCTGCAATGTTAGCGAGATTCGCTTTTCCCCTGTAAAAGATATTTTTTAATCCCCCCTCGTAATACCCAAATTTCGACACTTAGGCCCCCGATTGCCACATTTTACTAAAGATTCTATCAACTTACCAACGTGGAACCTATTCATTTGACACCATGGCATTATTCCTTTTTTTCGACAGAATTCATGTGCCACCATGGCATTTGTTCCCAATCTCAATTTATTAGGGTTCCATTTCTTCCCTTTTCTCATTTCTTCCACATTCTTCATCTATTTCGTCTACTAAGGTTCGTAGGCCAAGAATTTTTTCACCTTTCTTCATTTTTTCCGTCTACTAGTTCATCGTGGTTTGAATCATGGGTGGAAGCAAAACATCATCTGTTGGCATCTCAAGTGGACTGAGCTTTCAAAGATGTGGTTGTAATCAACCAATAAAGATGTGGGTATCAAACACCATTGATAACCCAAATAAAAAATGTTGGAAATGCAGAAATTCAGTGGTAAGTTTATTTTCATGTTTCTCTTTGTGTTTCTATTGACACTAAATCACATTTATCTTTGCTAAACATATTTGCAAAATGGTTGTGATTTTTTCGTGTGGGATGATGAGGTTTGTGAGGTTTAAAGGATTCAACTGATTCCCACAAAATGCTGTGAATGTGAAATGACAAAATGTTGTGAAGTTGCCAAGAAGTGTGGTGTAGAAACCAGTTCAAAGAAGATTGAAAAGTTGAAGAAAAAGTTGGTAATGGATAAGAACAGAAGTTATTGGCGAAAGATTGCACTTGTTGTGTCATTGATGTTGTTTTCAATAGTTATTAAGTTATTGTAATCTTTTATTTTAGTTAACTTGTATATCAATATGTTGTATCAAAATGTTGTATCAATATTTTTATCTAATGGAAAAGTTAAGGTTGAGAAAGATTTTGTCAGATTTACTTGTTTGTTTAAAAATTGTTTGCATTAATGGTATAGTGCACAATTGAGAAACAATATTGCATAGTGCATAATTCGTTACCAAGTAGCACATAGAGTGCATGTGTTTGATAAAAAAATGGCACATATAATGCATATGTTTGATACAAAAGTAAAAGCTTAATAAAATGACACAAAAACTAGTCAACAGTATAAGCAGAACATCAAAAGTGGCACACAATGTGCATCATAACTAAATAACCTGTCATTTCTTCTTCTTCCAAGACTTCAATGACCTGGTTGATGTAACACCCTACTCTCCCTATTCCTTTAATTATAAAAATAGTGCGGAAAAAAATTGAAAACACACAAGTAGGATGCCACATCCCTAAAAACTTTTGAAGTATCAAGTCACTTCATTTCCTTATTTCTCATACAAAAATTAATTAAACAGCGGGATAATTAAATTGTTCATTCAATAACACTATTGCTTTGACAACACATAACCTCCACAAAACTCGTGGTTCAACATAATTTGGAAATAAGATACGTAACAAATGAAAAACAACATATATTAAAACAAATCCCCATCCTTCCCGTGTTACGTATCAGAGCGACTCCTAAGACTCGATCAACATCAACACATATTCCAACCACTACTCAGGTACCTGGTTATCTGTACTCCCCGAGGAGCACAGACACAACAATAGAAAAGGGGTGGAAATTACATTCAATAATTATACGGTGAAAAACACATGCTAAGGAGTAGTAGTCTCACAATTCACACCAATCAGACAGTTATAACGCACGTACAAGTTCCACAACCACATTCATCATGCCCAGTCCACATTCACTCTTACATGTATGCAATGTGACTCCACTGACACTACACCATGCATGCGGTGCCAACACAATCCACACGGTTTATTCTTTGAACCTGATTCCCATCGGAATCCAGATAAGTCATATATGTTCCTCGGACCTACGACTTATCTCCAACTTGACTCCCACACGGAGTCCGAATGAGACTAGGAACCCATCATGGATTCCCACCTAGGCTCATCTCCACATGACACGACATGAAATGCATGACATACAATTAAGCATAATACAAATATCATTAATGCATAACACACGATCCACAATGATCACACGAGAGCCACATACTCACCGTAATTCCCTATGGAATTACCATCCATGCCCAAGACTGTCCACATACCAACAATCTTATCAATCACACATCGTATAGAAATCCACACAAAGGTTCCATGTTTTACCATATTTACTATCATTACCGCTTCTCCTATGTTTAATTACGTCATATTAGTCTTATGAACCAAGAGGAATTGCATCGCACACGAAATCGGGAAAGAAATCGTGAAAATGGAAAAATCACAACACAAGCCTGCTCATACGCGTATGACCCTATTCCATAGGCGTATGGCCTTGTTCCCTCGCCCCAATCCATGCGCATGCTACACGTAGGGCTCCAGATGCCCAAGCCTCATACGCATATTAGCTCCTACCTTACGCGTATGACCAGAGGGGGATTCTCCCTCAGCAACCCTTCCAAAAGTCCCATACGTGTATTGCTCTCTGGCTTACGCGTACCAGTAGAGGAGAGGTTAGCCATGGGGACAGGGCACGTATCGTACGCGTAAGCCCCTGGGAACGTCCCCTCATATGCGTATTGCCCCTTGCATACGCGTATGGGCAACCTGAATGGAAAATTTTAGTTTTTCGCATCAGTACGATTTTTCACCCATTTGGAGCACCTTCAAGCTCCTATTTCTGACCCAAAAACAATACCTATATTAGTTTATCATCCATGGTTTTACTCTACTCATTAAACTATCATTCTATTAAGGTTTTTTCACAAATTGAATCGCATTTTCGTCATCTCCCAAAAACCCATTTTTCCAAAATCCGTTTTCATGGTAAAACACAACAACAATACACAATTTACACGAAAATCATATCAATATCAGTACAAAAACACGAATTCACAACAACAATTACACAAATATGGAAATCAAGCAAGAAGGAAGAAATATATGCATAAAATCCTAAGAGGGAAAAGAACCCTCACTACCCTCTCATGTTCTAATCACCATTAGAGAACACATTCTCCCCATTACCTTAATTTCAAGCTTAATATCTCCAACAATGGTGGAAAACTCTTGATCTTCTCTCGCCCTAGCTCTACTTTCTTCTTTCTTTCTCTTTTCACGTGAAACTGCTACTGTAACCTCTTTCCCCACTTATCTCTAATTATGTTTACTTTTCCTTATTTATATTAATAATAATAATAATAGAATATTTCTTCTATCACCAATTATATTATTATTCTAAGTCATATTCCAATAAACTAACTACAACTAAGTTCCCACACTCACCCTTATACACATACCCTTAAGTAAGCCAATGCCAAAATAATTATACGAATAAAATCACAAAGTGACTAAATATTTAAATGGGGTGTTACAGTTGACACTCCAAGCTTAGAATAATGTCCATGTGCAGTTGTTCTTTCTTCAGGTTCTGTCAAGGTTATAGGTTGGTCACTAGTTAAACCTTGGCCTACAATTGGATTTTGAAAACACTTCAACTTAATCCTTTCACTCTACCTCTTTCTCAACTTTATGACAGGTTTTTTTCCCTTCTTTTTCTTTGCTTGTGCCTGACTTGAGCCAGTCTGAGTTGTGTCTGTAGCTCGGTTTTTGTGGTTTTGAATCACTATCGCTTTGGTACTACAGTTTGATTCATTCTGTATCCTATTGAAGCTGATGAAGGAAGGGAAATAGATGTCTCCAATTAACCCTGCTTGAAAACTGAGGTTAAACAGTCAAAACTGTTGGTTTACAGATGCGGCTTTAGTTTGTGGGTCTCTCTCTGCTTATTTTGTTCAGAACAAAATATCGGGATTGTTCATGGGGAATTTGTTGGGATACTGCGCCAGATTGGATGGAGGTAGGGGACTTTGGGGTTTTTTTATTAGTGTGCTCGCTAAGATTCTTTTTCAATCTTACGCCTACGTATTCCCGGGATAGGGAAATCAGAGCGATCGTAGTTCCTCCTATTCTATGGGAGGAAATGGTGTTTTGGTGTCTTGTTCAAAGCCCAAGACATGAAGTTAAAGGTGGTTTATATCTTGTTCAAAGCCCAAGATGTGAAGCTGAAGGGTCTATTTGTATCTTGTTCGAAGCCCAAGATGTGAAGCTAAAAGGGTGTTGACTTTAGAGAGAATTTGTCATCTCTAAAGGGGAATATTTGGCCTGTTTGGCATGACTGTTGGGTGACTGATTATAAAGGAGAGTTACTTTAACTGGGATATGCGAATCCAACAATGCCGTAATTTCCTTTATAGGGGATTTTTAACCTGAAGGAGAAGACTTTAACTCAGTTTAGAGCAATGCCATCTTTCCTTAGGAATTTCTCATGCTAAAAGAGGGACAGTGGCGTGGATGTAAATAATCCAGAGGCTTGCCGCTTACAGCAATTATACGAGGGAAAAGGAGTTGTTGATGTTTGTATGTTGTGACCAAAGCATGATTTGATGCTAAAAGGTTGATTGAATCAAACGGGGATTTCTTTATACAAAGCCTAAGAGGAGGCTATTGACCCAACAAGAGGATGCTTTTGTGTCTCGTACGAAGCCCGAGATAGAGGCTAAAAGGGTTGACTCAACAAGAGAGTGTTTTTATATGTGTCTTGTAAGAAGCCCAAGACAGAGGTTAAAAGGGTTTGACTCAACAAGAGAGTCTTTTATACTCACCAAGAGAGTGATTTGTATCTCGTACGAAGCCCGAGATAGAGGCTAAAGGTGATCGACTCAACAAGAGAGTCTTTTATACTCAACAAGAGAGTGTTTTGTATCTCGTACAAAGCCCGAGATGAAGGCTAAAAATGTTTGACTCAACAAGAGAGTCTTTTAAACTCAACAAGAGAGTGTTTTTGTATCTCGTACGAAGCCCGAGATGGAGGCTAAAAAGGTTTGACTCAACAAGAGAGTCTTTTATACTCAACAAGAGAGTGTTTTGTATCTCGTACAAAGCCCGAGATGAAGGCTGCAAAGGTTAACTCTGTTGGGGAGAATCATTGTACAAAGCCCAAGAGGAGGCTAGGGTTACTGTTTCAGTTGAGTGATAGGTCCAGTATGTTGGTTAAAAGAGAAAATCAGTTCTTATATGGGTAATGTTGTACTCATGGATTTGATCCGAGGACCGGGATTATTTCCTGTTCTTTAAGGAAACGGGGAATCCGAAGGGTATTGAGACTGCCCAAGTCTACAGGTGTTTTTTCCTATTTTTGACAGGAACTTGAGAATGTCTTCGAGACTCAAGGAGATTAGACTGTCCAAGTTTAGAGTTTTATCTTTTGTACTATGCTTAAGAGAGATCAAGAGACAATATGTTCGTCGTAGGAAGATCTATACTCTTTGAAAGACTGTTCTATTAAGATGACTAATTTCTGTTCATATACCTTTAAGAGGTCGTCGGGACAATTTGTACGAAGCCCAAGAGGAGGCGAGAAAAACTTTTAAGAAGCCGAAGGGACAATTTGTACGAAGCCCAAGAGGAGGCTATCTTCCCGGAGGAAGAATCATTATACGAAGCCTAAGAGGAGGCTGTGGAAACTTCTAAGAAGCCGACGGGTCCTTGTACAATGCCCAAGAGGAGGCGGGGATGCTTTTAGGAAGCCTGTGGGTCCTTGGACTAAGCCCAAGAGGAGGCTGAAGAACAGTTCCAGAAGGGGTTTCACTTGGAACATTGGCCTTCTGTATATGAACTGTTCAAGGGGGAGATTTCTTAGATCTAGTTATCTAAAATTGTTGTAAAAGAAAATTCTCCTGGTTTATGTTATGTTGAAATATCCGGGAGAACGTCGGAGGTAAGGAGACGAGGTTTTGTCTAGTTCTAGACGTAATTGCCGGGGAAACTCTAAATATCTATACTAGTATTACACAATCGATATGAGTTTATGAAAGAAGACTTACAGTGAAACAACCCCACAATACATTTATATACATATGAAAGCGGTAAATGAAAGCGGGTAAACACTTACTCGGTTGTAGAGCTTCCATGCTGTTTGGTTAGTTTGTTCAACAAAGAAAGCTTTGATAACAATATTATATTCAAAATCAAAGGAGAAAGTGCTTTGAAAAGATTGTTGGGGCTTACAACTCAAGGAGAGGCCCAGGGTTTTATCAGTGATCGCACTGTCGTTTTGTACAGGGACTTATACAAGTGACTGAGGCCCAAGAAAGGTTTTATGTACAAGGGGATGGGTCTTACGCTCTCTCAAGAGGCCCAAAAAATGATTGAAAGTGAACAAAGATGGGTCTTATAGCTCAAGGAGAAGCCCAGGGTTAATTTTGAAAAGGGCGACGATCGCGCCGAGGTTTTGAAAACACCGTGGGTCTTATTGATAACACGAAAATGTATCATATATTTGCCTTGATTTACGACTAATAATTACGTTATTTCAGCTTAAGTTCCGATTATTCCGCGAGTATTCTAGTATTTTCGCAGGTATTTCATTGTCAAAGCTAAAAATGAGCAAAGTAGAAAAACATGAAGAAATGAGAAGAAAAGACACAGAAAAAGCAGGAAAATAGAAAGTGGTGTGTGTGACGACTGTCACACAACCACCACGACCGTCACGCAAATAAAAGGCGCACCACGACCGTCACACAACCACCACGACCGTCACCCACACATAACAATTTATTATGTCTAGAACAGAAACGTGGACACGGAAGACCAATGCAGTCACGCGCGTTCAACATTTTCTCCCGGATTCTCTCAACTTCAGCTTCAACTGCACATGAGCCCAGTCTCCCTTGGACTTCTCAACGGAAAGTGAATGCTCCTATATTTTCTCCAACGTAAAGCAAAGGTTGGGCTATAAATACAGCATTGATAGAACAGCCCCAAGAGAGATTTTCACCCCGAATTGCTGCAGAATTCATATTTTGAGAATTATTATTTTCCCTGCATTCTTGTTTGTTCCCTTTTCCATTCTTTGTTCACCATTACCTCAAATAGTGATAGTTTCTCACATCGAGGAGCTATCACACAGTAGTTAGGATTTTTTATCTTGCCTTCATCATTTGTTGTTCCGGTACGATCGAGCAAAAGCCTACCGACTTGTGGAGGAATTGCTAGAAACAAATTATTACTTATTTACCAGGTTTTTATCATTAATTTAATAACATCATTATTATTTCCCATTGCCATGTCTTATTTATTGTTTTGCAGTTTATGTTTATTCTTGTTTGTTTTAATTAATATGTCTAGCTAAATCCATATTATCGGTATGTAATTAAGTTAACCGGAATGGATTCGATAAAAATAAGCTAAAACCATAAACAACTTAATTTCTGGCTGTGATTTCTTAATTAAAATTGGACTTTTATTACGAGAGTAAAAAGGTAGCAAAGGTTAGGATTAAGACCACGAGAGTGTGAGATTTTAACCGGATAGCTGAAATCGGGCATTGGTTTTAAAAACAGCGAGAGCGCTTTAAAGTTAATTAGATTGTATTGGTTGTCAAAAAGTATTTTTAAACTCAAATGGGCTAACGAGAGCAGACATTATGATTTAGGAGTATAGTTCGAAGCAATAACCACGAGAGTGTGAGGTGAGGGCTTTTAAACTGATATTTTCTACAGAAATATAATGTGACTTATTTTTATACGCTTAAGTTTTATTGAATCCACGATGGTATACTAAGTTACATACCGATATCCTAATATCAACTAGTTTATTCCAAATTTTAGATTCCCTTTGTTTCCCGTTTGAACTTAAAACCAAAACATCCTCAGCCTTAGCTAAACATAGTAACAACCTGATAGCACTAGTTTGATTATCGGTCCCTGTGGGTTCGATATCTTTTAAAACTACGCGATAGACTGTGCGCTTGCAGTTAGTAATCCCGATAGACTCATAAAGTCGCGATCAAGTTTTTGGCGCCGTTGCCGGGGACTAATTTAGTCAATAGTGCAATTCATTTGTTGCGTCGTATAGACTAAGGCAACAAATTCCCTTATTTGTCGGTTGTATGCCAAGTACTCGCTCAAAAGGCGAAGACCTCACACGACTGACAAACGAACCTGAACGTCTTCTTAGCGTAAAAAGACGAATCCAAGAATACTGCCTAAACCACGAAATACCTTTTCCTTTATCAGAACCTGAATCTCAATCCAAATCCGAATCTGAAACAGAACTTGACTCTGAATCATAATCAGAAGAAGACATGGCTGAAGGACCACAGAACCGTCCTCTTAAGTATTATGCTACCCCATCTGAGCAAGAACCACATAACAGCATTGCTGCCCCCGCTATCAACCGGAACGATTTTGAGTTAAAACCCTCATTACTGTCAGCCGTACAACAACATCAATTTTCTGGAAATCCTACGGACGATCCTAATGAACATTTGACCAAATTTGTGCAGTACGCAGACACAGTGAAGGCAAATGGTGTAACTGCAGGCGCGATAAGACTACGTCTTTTTCCTTTCTCATTAAGAGACAGAGCTTAGGCTTGGTTGCAATCCTTGCCATCAAATTCCGTCACTACGTGGGATGAGTTGAAAAAGGTGTTCTTAGCACGATATTTCCCACCAAGCAAAACAACTATGCTGAGAGCCCAAATTAATGGATTTCGACAAAAAGATACTGAGTCTCTTTACGATGCATGGGAAAGATACAAAGATATGATGAGGATGAGTCCGCATCACGGTCTTGAAGATTGGTTAGTCATCCATACGTTTTACAATGGTCTCTTGTACAATACAAAAATGACAATAGATGTCGCCGCTAGTGGTACACTTATGGACAAACCTTATACCGAAGCCTATCAACTCATCGAAAGCATGGCTCAAAACCATTACCAATCGGGAGGTGAAAGAACGCCAGTGAAAAAAGCCCAAACGAAAGGTGGAATGTACGAAATTAGTAGTCTTGATCATGTCCATGCTAAGGTAGATGCCCTTGCTCAAAAGATAGACAACTTGACCATAACACCCGCAGCCACCGTGATTGTCGTAGCTCCAAACTACGAATTATGCGGAGTACCTAGACATGCTGCCCCCGAATGCCAAATTTTAGCAGGAGTCTCCGCTGATCAAGTGAATTATGCTCAAGGAAACCTATATGCAAATACCTACAATCCTGGTTGGAAGAACCATCCAAACTTTTCGTACAAGAATAATAACACTTTGTATGCACCTGGCCAAGCGCCTGCTGTGCCACCAGGATATCAAAAACCTGCTGCTAACGTTCCCAACGTTCCTAGGAAGTCAAACCTTGAAATTATGATGGAGAACTTCATTGCTGCACAAGCTCAACAAAACAAGGAGTTTCTTAACCAGAATGTTCACACCAGTGAGCAAATCAAACAATTAGCTAACAAGGTTGACGCTCTAGCCACTCACAACAAAATGTTAGAAACACAAATCTCACAAGTGGCTCAACAACAAGCAGTTACCGCTGCCCCAGCTGGGAACCTTCCAGGTCAAACTCAAATTAATCCGAAGGGACATGCAAACGCTATAACACTTCGGAGTGGAACAGAACTAGAAGGACGCAATGACCCAAGAATCGAAAATCCAGCCATGTAACAAAAGCCTAGCAAGGAGTCTGAAAAGGAAGGCGAACCAAAGGAAAACGAGAAGGAAGATAATGGCAAAGAGGCCGAAGAGAAACAAGAACCATATGTGCCCCCGCCACCTTATAAATCACCTATCCCGTATCCCCAAAGATTCGCTAAATCTAAAAACATAGGGCAATTTAAGAAATTTGTTGAACTTCTGAAACAATTGAATGTCACAATACCTTTCACAGAAGCAATCACACAAATGCCCTCATACGCTAAGTTCTTAAAAGAAATATTAACTAATAAGAAAAAGCTCGAGGATACTGAAACCGTTATGCATACAGCAGAATGTAGCGCTATAATCCAAAACAACATGCCTCCTAAGCTAAAAGATCCTGGTAGTTTCTCTATACCCTGTGTGATTGGAAAGTTTGTCATAAACAAAGCCCTGTGCGATTTAGGAGCCAGCATCGACTTAATACCCTTATCTATTTGTAAAAGGCTCAACATGGGAGAACTGAGACCAACAAGAATGTCTGTATAACTAGCTGATAGATCGGTGAAATTTCCTCTAGAAATGCTAGAAAATGTTCCAGTACGTATAGGACAATTCTATATTCCTACATATTTCATAATCATGGACATCTAGGAAGACTCAAACATCCCTATCATTTTAGGAAGACTATTCCTAGCTACTACCGGAGCCATCATAGATGTGAAAAAAGGAAAACTGACCTTCGAGGTTGGTGAAGAAAAAGTAGAATTCATCCTCTCACAATTCTTCAAAGCAACTGCTATAGAAGATTCGTGCTGCTTCCTAGATGTAATTGATGAATGCGTTAAAGAAATGGAAAAACACCAAAACACGTATTCTGAAGTGCTGAGAATTCCGATGCCACCAATTTTTGAAGATGATAATTGGCGTGGTGAATACCAAGATAATAATCTAAGTGAATGTCTCGCACTCACTCCTGACCCTATGCCTTGCCCAAAGAAACCAGCTGTAGAACTGAAGACATTGCCCAAAGATCTAAGGTATGAATTCCTAGATACAGAACTCGAACGACCAGTTATAGTCAACACAGATTTAGGACAAATAGAAACTGAGAAATTATTGCATGTCCTAAGAAAGTACCCGACTGCCTTAGGCTATAACATCTCAGATTTGAAAGGAATAAGTCCCTCTATCTGTATGCATCGCATCATGCTTGAGGAAGACTGTAAAACCTCTAGAGAACATCAAAGGAGAATCAATCCCATTATGAGTGATGTCGTTAATAGAGAAGTGCAAAAGCTATTAGAAGCAGGAATCATATACCCAATATCAGATAGTGAATGGGTTAGCCCAGTTCACGTGGTACCCAAGAAAGGAGGTGTTACAGTCATCAATAATGAAAAAGGCAAATATGTAGCACAACGTACTCAACCCGAATGGAGAATGTGTATCGATTATAGGAAACTAAACAAAGCCACTCGTAAAGATCACTTCCCTTTACCCTTCATAGATCAAATGCTTGAACGTCTGGCTAAACACTCCCATTTTTGCCATTAAGACGGATATTCAGGATTTTTCCAAATTCCTATCCATCCTGATGACCAAGAAAATACTACTTTCACGTGTCCCTATGGAACCTTTGCCTACCGGCGAATGCCTTTCGGATTATGTAACGCACCCGCAACATTTCAGAGATGTATGATGTTCATCTTCTCTGACTTCTTAGACGGTATAATGGAAGTCTTTATGGATGATTTCTCTATCTGTGGGGAAAGTTTTGAAGGATGTCTATCAAACTTCAAAATGGTGCTTGAACGGTGTGTAAGTGTCAACTTAGTGCTCAATTGGGAAAAATGCCATTTCATGGTCCGACAAGGAATTGTGCTAGGACATATAGTATCCGACAGAGGAATCGAAGTCGACAAAGCAAAAATTGAAGTTATAGAAAATCTCCAGCCACCGAAAACCGTTAGAGAGATAAGAAATTTCTTAGGACACACTGGTTTTTATCGACGTTTCATTAAAGATTTCTCTAAGATAACCAAACCCCTGACTGAGCTATTAATGAAAGATGTTGAATTCGTCTTTGATGACAAATGCTTGGAAGCATTTCAAACACTCAAGCAAGGGTTAATATCAGCACCCATTATGCAACCCCCAGATTGGAATGAACCATTCGAAATCATGTGCGACACGAGTGATTATGCTGTAGGTGCAGTCCTAGGACAAAGAAAGGACAAAAAGCTTCACACAATCTACTATGCCAGTAGAACCTTGGATCATGCACAAATGAACTATGCTACCACAGAAAAGGAACTCTTGGCCGTCGTGTTCGCATTGGATAAATTTCGTTCCTACCTAGTAGGAGCAAAAAATAATCATCTACACCGATCACGCCGCAATCAGGTACCTATTAAGCAAAAAGGACGCCAAACCAAGGCTTCTGAGATGGATTCTACTCTTACAAGAATTCGACTTGGAAATCAAGGACAAGAAAGGCACTGAAAATGTAGTAGCTGACCACCTGTCGAGAATGGAAAACATCCAACCAGAACAAGTACCTATTAATGACGATTTCCCTTATGAAAGACTCTTAGCCCAACTAGAAAGTAATACAATTGAACAATCTCTGACTTATACTGATACAGAAACTAATGAAGTGGTAGAATCTGTTTACACTAAGACCACGCTGCCATGGTATGCTGACTTTGTCAACTATCTAGCAGCTGGAGTACTGCCACCTGATCTAACCTATCAACAAAAGAAGAAATTCTTCCACGACCTTAAACACTATTATTGGGATGAACCACTTCTCTTCAAGAGGGGCGCCGATGGTATTTTCCGTCGTTGTGTACCCGAAGACGGGGTGGAAGACATAATTTCTCATTGTCATTCTGCACCCTATGGTGGGCACGCGAGCACTTCAAAGACTTGTGCCAAGATTTTGCAAGCTGGCCTCTTTTGGCCTACTCTATGGAAAGATGTCCATATCGCGGTTATAAATTGCGACCGGTGTCAACGCACTGGAAACGTCTCTAGACGCGATGAAATGCCTCAGGAGGGCATTCTAGAACTAGAAGTCTTTGACGTGTGGGGAATAGATTTCATGGGACCATTTCTGTCCTCTTTTGGTAACAAGTACATACTCGTCACTGTCGATTACGTCTCAAAATGGATCGAAGCTATAACAGCTCCTACCAACGACGCACGAGTAGTGAATAAGCTCTTTAAGAACATAATTTTCCTAGGTTCGGTGTTCCGAGACTGGTAATCAGCGATGGAGGTTCCCACTTTATTTCTAAAATCTTTGAGAAACTTCTATCAAAATATGGAGTCAAACACCGTGTAGCAACACCTTACCATCCCCAAACGAGTTGGCAAGTAGAGGTATCAAACCGAGAAATTAAACAAATTTTAGAAATGATCGTTGCCACCTCTAGGAAAGATTGGTCTTCTAAACTGCACGAAGCTTTATGGGCTTATAGGACCGCTTACAAAACCCCCATAGGAACCACTCCATTTAAACTAGTCTATGGAAAATCTTGTCACCTGCCGGTAGAGATAGAACATAAAGCCTATTGGGCTATCAAAACTATTAATCTAAACTATACCGCTGCGGGCGAAAAGAGAATTTTGGACTTACATGAACTAGACGAACTTAGATTAGATGCCTATGAGAATGCTAGGATATACAAGGAAAGAACAAAGAAATGGTATGACAGGCGCATAGCAAGGAAAGGATTTGAAATAGGAGATATTGTGCTTTTATTTAACTCTAGACTCAAATTCTTCCCAGGTAAGCTTCGTTCTAGATGGGTCGGTCCCTTTGAGGTTACCAAAGTCTTATTAAGTGGCGCAGTTGAGATAAAAGGTAGATCTAGTGAACTATTCATTGTAAATGAACAACTTTTAAAACACTATCACTGCGTAGACAATAGGGACTATTCAACTGCTCTTAAATTGGCAGAAATGCCTACATTCCCCGTAAACTAATGATTCATATAAACTGTCGAGCTCCCGACATTAAATGAAGCGCTGAGTGGGAGGCAACCCACGAGATTGTTTTCTTTCCTTTTAACTTTCTTTTATTTCTTTTTAAATTTCTTTACATTTTTCTTAACTCTATTTTCATTTCTTTTCGTTTCCTTGTACTTTCTTAATCTTATTTTCATTTTTTTTCATTTTTATTTATTTTCTAAAAAAAAAATTTATGGAAACTGTTGTGCTAATCTTATCATTATATGCCTCCAGGATTCTCATCTTTTTCTACCTTCTTCCTTCTCCATTTGCTTTACTTTTCAGACTAACTGTTAAGATGGATAACGAAGACACAATGGTTGTGCTATTCAGGGACGCTGTCCAATGGCACCGCTATGAAGCCCTCTCTCTTAGACCCATGGCCTTAACCAAATTCCCACATGGACCTACCATGACTGCCTTAGGTATAGGAGATAGCATAGACTTTATGTTTAGCCAAATAGGTTGGGAAGGTTTTGCTAGGAAAAAGCATTCGACTTACCACAGACTGACCCTAGAATTTCTAAGCTCATTGTCCTACAACCCTAACTATGGCATGGGATTTAATAGGGGTAATATAACCTTTAGGCTATTTGGGTACACGTGTCGCTTCAACATTAGAGAGATTGGGGGACCTGTTGGGTTTCCCCAATGGACCCGACGTTTTTACCATGGCACAGGTGGATTTAGTAATGGAAGATGAACTGAACTTTTTTTGGAGTAGTATTTCAGGACGACCTCATCATGACCGCACCCTATGGTGTCCACTGAAATTCACAACCTGGCCATAAGACACTTTCATATGATTTTAGCCTACACCCTTTTTGGAAAAGCCGAGAATGACACCCTAATCTCTAGAGATGAGTTATTTATCATGTTTTGTGTGTTTCAATCCCGACCCGTTAATGGAGCCACTTTTATGCCTGACAATCTCCGCATGATTGCTCAAGCTGATCACGGTCCCATTTTGATAGGTGGCCTTGTAACAAAAATTGCTGATGCCATGGGATTTAGAACACGACTTTCCCAAGTGAACCCTCTAGGCGGATATAGGCCAATGAATATCACTTTCTGTTTTAACCGAGGACTCATTAGAAATCTTGGACCACCCCCGTTTCAACTCCTGATCAATAATGAAGTTGTTTCACATTTTACACTGCCTGATCACGAGCGAACTAGTGTGCATAACCGCCACAACTGGCTATATGATTTAGATGAGCCACGGCCTGAAAAAGATCTTGGTAGTCATGTGTCTGACATTGAGATTGACCCTGAAACTCCTCCTCACTATCATGATTTCCCTGAGCATCCCATGAATAACACTGATACTGTCCCCCCTGCTAACATTCATGCTACACTTGAAGCTTTCCGCAATGTACTTCAAGATATGAGAGATGAACTTCAACTTATCCGTCTTGACGTTGTCGGTCTAATGGATACCACCGTCGAGGAATTTGATCATCTGAACCAGGCTGTGGAATCCTTGAAGAAGCAACGTGGCTAATATTGTCGCACTGCATTTTTCCATTTTATTGCTTTGATTTTAATGTTTTTAGAACCATTTACTTTACTTTCATTTTCTTTTTAATGTCAAGGAACAAGTTTATTTCAGTTCAATTTCAACTTTAATACTCTACTGCATTTTTACTTTGAATACACTGATATCATTTTCCAATTTCTTTAATAAAGTATTCAATTCGTATTCACTGCTAGTGGTTGTGTTGATGAAGATATAATGTTCCTGCTCATTTTAATTTATTTCTGTCATTTTATATTTATTCTGACATTTATCTAGTATTTTACTGCTATTAATAATTGCCATGTTCCAATATATGTTCCAGTTTATATTAAGCTTTCTGTGAAAATGCCAACTTTGTGAGCAAGACAGGCGTAACGCCCTTGTCACGACCGTGACAGGTCCGTGACGAACGTCCAACTTATTTATAACACGCTCTCTGTTTTATAACAGAGACCCTTCCTCTTCATCTTCTTTTCTTTTCATTCTCTCTTCAACCGTCCCACTACCCATTATTCTACATAAATTCCTCACATTAACCCCAATTGATCTCCACCATTTCATATTCCCGTACCCATTATTTAAGCAACACAAACTCATCCTCATTCTCTTAAAACCCAGTGTCACTATTACCCACTTCCTCCATTTCACTTATTTCACATTGCATGCACCATGGCTAGACACACCAGACAAACTCTAGACTTATCAGCTATTAACTTCAGAGAGCGAGAGTCCGGTGACCGCCAAAGGGCTAATTACCTCAGCTTCTACCAACGCTCATTCCAACCGACGAGGTACGTCAACACTGCTAGCCTTGAAGAGTTGGGTATGCTTGAGGGTGTACGTTGGATACTTCAAAATGCCGGTTTATGGCAGCTCTGTACACAAGGGCAGCCTACTTACGAAACTCTGACTCTTGAGTTTCTAAGTTCATTCGCTTATGTTACACCTCTGGGAGATACAAACCAACTTACCGGTACAGCCACATTCCGAATGTTTGGTTCTGAGTATTCGGTGGGCCAAAACCGACTTGCCCAAATGCTTGGATTCCATCACGGTGAGAATGTCCATTGCCGTGTACCTCAAGAGACATTGTCCCAGGAAGCTTTCAACCTTTGGAATCAAATTACAGGTGTAGCTGCTACAAGCTGGGACAGCCTCAACGCAACTTACATTCATAACCCAGCGATAAGATATTTTCACAGAGTTTTAGGACACACGATCTTCGCGAGGGACAGCAACCACAAAGTCAACTCCAAGGAGCTCTTTTTCCTTCGCTGTGTGCTCCTTCCCGAACCAATTAATGCAGCACCATTTCTACTAGCCCAAATCCAAGCCAACTGTGCTAGAGGTTCTAAACCTTTCTACTTCGGAGGTATTGTAACTTCTATCGCACTCGGCCTTAATTTGGGAGACAGCCTTGCTAATTTACCTTCCATACCACCTGAGTCCCTGGATACTGAGTATTATCGTTCCTCCCACCTCATTAAAGCAAGGGCGGATGGACGATACCATCCAGTGGTCCGTACCAGAATCATCAGAAGCATCATCATGCCATGCTGAGACCGCATCGACCCACAAAAACAAACAAATTGTCTTTTTGATCTCCGTGCTCCTGAGCCTAATGTGGCTGCTCAAGAAAATCAAAATAACGAAGCAGTCGATGAAATAGAGCACGAGATTGATCAGCAACCTCCTGAGAACCCACCACCTCCTGCCCAGGATCCTACATCATCCACCAGACATCGTCGCCACGCCGATCCAGAACCCGATCCCATTACTAATGAAGAAATCTTAAGGGGCATATGGCACCAAAACCAATTGGCTGCCCAGAGAGAGGAACAACAACAGACACAGTATAATGAAATGATAAACCTAATGCGTCAAATCCAACAGGGGCAAGTCAACCAAGGCCAGCGGATAGACGTTGTGATAGAAGAGATGGGTGCCCTAACGCTACGAGTGCAAGACCTACATGACTATATCCACCACGTAGGCATTCCAGATCATGTAGCGCAGAATGGACGCGCTCGCACCCGAGGCAGAGGACGTGGACCTCATTAGATTTAGTTTTAGTTTATTTTTGTTTTAGTTTTTGTTTCTTTTCGTAGTTTCTATCCGCATTTATATCGAAACATTGAGGACAATGTACGATATAGTGTGGGAGAGGTACTTTATTTTCCCTTATGTATTCCCTTTCCGCATTTCCTTTAGAATAAACAAGCTTTTATATGAAATTTTCGTACATGTCAAATTTCCCCACTTTATTTAGCTATAACAAAAAAAATTTTTGATCAATGCATAACTTAACATACCAAAACATAGGCTATGTTAGGAAGTCGAGAAAAATTTAACAAGATTGATACCGTCTTGACACCTTAGACCTCTTGCACATGCGAGCTTAGTTTCAACATCCATTATACCGATACCTTCAGTTTTAGTTCTAAAGTAACCCCTAGTAGTTTATATTAGCAGTCAGCACCGTCTTAAACACAAACCACATAGAGAGCCGACGAAGATAAGTGTTTGATGCCAAATCATTAAATATCTTTCGTATTCTTTGCTTTTGTGAAAAATAGAAAAATGCACCAAACCTACGATTGCAAAAGTATTACAAAAGAAAAGAAAGAATCCATTGTTGGTTGGTTCAGAGGGACCTAGTTCTGAACTTGGTAGGGCGAACTACGGTTCGATCCCCCACAACTTACGATTAGGATATATATAAAGGGTTACCACACTTGTGTACCAGACCCCATGCTAGAAAGGATCAAAGTCACTAACCGGCTACTCCACTACGTACGTGTAAAGGCAAAGGGCTTAATGTGATTGCGCTAGAATGAAACCGGGTGAAATAGATACGAGAAACTTTAGGTTGAGCTATAATAGAATGATTAGAACTGGCTTGTATAGAGGGGAGGTCTATGATTATGCTTGTTGCCTGTGTCACTAATGTATCTTTAGTGTTTTACTTGAGTATCCGTCATCTTAACAAAATTCCTTACAAAACATTTTCAAAACAAAAGGTATGTCATGTGTGTGCATTTGATAAAACTTGTACGACGTTTTTACTGACTATTTGCTTGAGGACAAGCAAAGATTCAAGTGTAGGAGAGTTTGATAACACGAAAATGTATCATATATTTGCCTTGATTTACGACTAATAATTACGTTATTTTAGCTTAAGTTCCGATTATTCCGCGAGTATTCTAGTATTTTCGCAGGTATTTCATTGTCCAAGCTAAAAATGAGCAAAGTAGAAAAACATGAAAAAATGAGAAGAAAACAGGAAGAAATGACACGGAAAAAGCAGGAAAATAGAAAGTGGTGTGTGTGACGACCGTCACACAACCACCACGACCGTCACGCAAATAAAAGGTGCACCACGACCGTCACACAACCACCATGACCGTCACGCACACATAACAACTTATTACGTCCAGAACACAGACGTGGACACGGAAGACCAATGCAGTCATGCACGTTCAACATTTTCTCCCGGATTCTCTCAACTTCAGCTTCAACTGCACATGAGCCCAGTCTCCCTTGGACTTCTCAACGGAAAGTGAATGCTCCTATATTTTCTCCAACGTAAAGCAAAGGTTGGGCTATAAATACAGCATTGATAGAACAGCCCCAAGAGAGATGTTCACCCCGAATTGCTGCAGAATTCATATTTTGAGAATTATTATTTTCCCTGCATTCTTGTTTGTTCCCTTTTCCATTCTTTGTTCACCATTACCTCAAATAGTGATAGTTTCTCACATCGAGGAGCTATCGCACAGTAGTTAGGATTTTTAATCTTGCCTTCAACATTTGTTGTTCCGGTATGATCGAGCAAAAGCCTACCGACTTGTGGAGGAATTGCTAGAAACAAAGTATTGCTTATTTACCAGGTTTTTATCATTAATTTAATAACAGCATTATTATTTCCCATTGCCATGTCTTATTTATTGTTTTGCAGTTTATGTTTATTCTTGTTTGTTTTAATTAATATGTCTAGGTAAATCCATATTATCGTTATGTAATTAAGTTAACCGGAATGGATTCGATAAAAATAAGCTAAAACCATAAACAACTTAATTTTTGGCTGCGATTTCTTAATTAAAATTGGACTTTTATTACGAGAGTAAAAAGGTAGCAAAGGTTAGGATTAAGACCACGAGAGTGTGATATTTTAACCGGATAGCTGAAATCGGGCATTGGTTTTAAAAACAGCGAGAGCGCTTTAAAGTTAATTAGATTGTATTGGTTTTCAAAAAGTATTTTTAAACTCAAATGGGCTAGCGAGAGCAGACATTATGATTTAGGAGTATAGTCCGAAGCAATAACCACGAGAGTGTGAGGTGAGGGCTTTTAAACTGATATTTTCTACAGAAATATAATCTGACTTATTTTTATACGCTTAAGTTTTATTGAATCCACGATGGTATACTAAGTTACGTACCGATATCCTAATATCAACTAGTTTATTCCAAATTTTAGATTCCCTTTGTTTCCCGTTTGAACTTAAAACCAAAACATCGTTAGCCTTAGCTAAACATAGTAACAACCTGATAGCATTAGTTTGATTATCGGTCCCTGTGGGTTCGATATCTTTTAAAACTACGCGATAGACTGTGCGCTTGCAGTTAGTAATCCCGATAGACTCATAAAGTCGCGATCACTTATATAATGACTGAGGCCCAACTGTGTTTGGTTTTAAAAGGGGATTGGGTCTTACACACTATTAGAGGCCCAAAATGATTTTGAATGGGTCTTATAGCTCGAGGAGAGGTCCAGATGGTTTGTTTTAAACGGGCGATGATCACGCCGAACTTTTGAAATACAACGGGACTTATACAACATTTGAGGCCCAAAATAGGTTTGTATTTACCAAGGATTGGGTCTTACACTCTATTAGAGGCCTATAAGGTTTTTTAAAAGGTTTGATGAGGGTTGAGTTAATCAAAACCCTATTTTGTTTCCAAAATGCATTTTAATTGAATAAAAAATTCAATTAAAATGATCAAAATTGTTTAACATGTGGAAAATTCAATTAAAATGATCAAAATTGTTTAACATGTGGAAAACAAATTGTGATCTTGGATTAATGTTTCAAAAATCATGTTTTGACCTACAAAATGATTAGAAATCATTAAAATTTGCAAAATCAAGAAGGAAAAAATATTTTAAATGTCAAAAACAATTAAAATATTAATTCTTGGCAAAAATATAAATTATATGAAATAAATAATATTTTTGGGATTTTTTGGTAAAATAAAATATGTTAACATTTTTTTGAATTATTAAAAAAAGAATCAACTCAAAATCATTAAAACTCAGAGAGAAATTAATTTTTGAATCAATTAAATAAAATCACAAAATTCAAATATTCAAACATTTGAAAAAAGGGCGCCAAGAACATGGCAAGAACACGCGCCCTTCCTCTGTTTCTGCAGATTTGCGTTTTCTATCCAATCTCACTGAATACTTGATTATATCATGCAATCTACATATCAATCTACTCGTTTCAACCTCACGATCATGTCTATGGTCTTTAATTTCATTTATTTTAAGCATGGAATAAGAAATCAAAGAGAAACCTCAAGAACCCTAAATTCTGCATGAAGGTTCAGAAATTCCATACACGATTCATACAAAGCAATTTATTGAGGGTAAACACTCTATGCATGATTATGAACATATGGCCAAATTATTGTGCAGTAAAAAATTCATGGATCATAGAGTTAGAAGAGCTCATGCTCACCTCTTGCAGCTGGTGATCGTGTTTTGGGTTAGAGATGTTATAGCTAGGTTCCAATGATCTGGATAGCTTCCCTAGGTGCCATGGAGTGTGTCTGGATGCTTGGAATGGATTGAACTGATCTGGAACTTGAGATGGTACCCCAACTGCAAATCTATCAAAGGCTTTAGCAATTGGCTAGTGATTTTGTGATTTTTGTGTTCCAGATGTTATGTGAGTGTTTGGATCACTTCTATATGATGTTTATGAGGTGTGTGTGTGTGTGTGTGTGTGTGTGTGTGTGTGTGTGTGATTGGTTTGGTTGGAATTGTTCTCAAACTCAAAACCCGATAGTGACTTGCTTTGGAAGGCAAATTTGGAAGTGAGAAGGTGATTTTGAGGAAAGCATCTGTTTGATGGCTTTGGTGTACTCAAACTGAGCATAAATAAACTCTATTTATAGTAGAGCAAGTTTGTTTTGGGATCAATAGTGAATGGCAACTGTAGCAGAGGTTTGGCCAATGTTGATCAATGAGGATCCAAGTCTCCTCTAGCCATTAACTAGAGGTTAGAGCACAGAGTTGTGGTTCCCTAGTTGTTGGATCATTCTTGATTGAATTCAGTTGCAAATGTGTCAGTCCATGCCACCTTGGTGCATCCATTAAATGCTCCAATCCAAAATTGGAGTCTTGTCCCTCTTTTAGGGATTTCTAGGTTTGGCATGCTACTTCTTGTTCCAAAGACTTTGGAGGCTTGGATCAGTGTTTGTTCCCTTTAGATTTGATCCTCAGATGTGTCCAAAGTGATGACAAAGCTTGGAATTATCTGATTTTTCCAAATCAAGCAAAAGTGCAAAATTCTGCCTAGCCTTGGCAGTTTTCAGCAAGGCATATTGCCATTGTCATATCTCATGGCTCAAGTGGAATTTGATGGAGTTCTTGGCCATTTTGGAAAGCCCTCATATGATACAATAACTTTTTTATCATAATTGGTTTTTATACTTTTTGGATCCAAGTTAAAAATGGCCCTACATTTGGAAAAAAGTGAAGGCAGATTCTGACTTAGTGAAAATTTCACTAAGTTTTGGAAAAAAGTGACATTTTCACTTTTTGTGATTTTGATCATTCCATAACTCAAAATCCATGATGAATTGGAATTAGGTGTAGTTGAAGATTTTGTAGAGGGTAATGAGAGCTACAAATCTAACTTTGGATGGGAAAAAATTGCCTTGTGGTTTAGGAGTTATGATCCTCCAAAGTTGGTACCCTAGCCACTTTGTTCCATAACTTAGAAAAATTTCTAAGTTTTTTATGGTTACCCCTTTTACAAGTTATCCCACTTTTCTTGATTTTTCTTGATGAATGATGATTCCAATCATACATTAACATCATTTTGGGGTCAAAGAACCATAATTGTGAAAAATCTCAAAAAGTCAAAGTTTGACTTTTGTGCACAGTTGACTTTTTGTCAGATGAATTCCAAACGGTGCGATCCTCTATGAAATCAAGTCCTTGACCTAAATCAAACTTGATGGATTGATTTCATAGGTGTTATAGGGTGTATTGAATCATGTCCTAGGGTTTGGGAGCATGTCTTGGTCAAAAGTCAAAGATACAGCTGACTTTTCTCGCGAAACCCTAACTGTGGTTCAGATGAAATTGAAACTTGTTGCTCAAGCTTCTTGGCTCAATCCATTGTTACAAATGGACCAGTGTGGTGTGTTAGGGACCCTCAAATAATCTCTTGAGGTCTTGGCTCATGATTTGTCCCAAAAGTTAACTTAGGGGTGAATTAGGTCAAGAAACCCTAATTCCTGATTTTTTGATGAATGCATCCCCTGAGGCTAAATTGACTTGATGATTGGGTTCATGAGATCCCTTGGAGAATCATAGGTTATGCTTTGAAGCATTGGCTCATGCCCAGAGGAAAATTTCTATCTGGAGGCCCTGGTCGACCAAACCCTAATTTGGTGACACTGGCGATCTTACGGCTTGATCCACATAGAAGGGAGAAGCCTTGTGCTTAATCCTTGAAGTGGGAGTCCTCTTGATCCTTTGTGGATGTTTGAGAGGCTGGACAAGTTGAAGATCATGTCATTTCTTGATTGATCATTTGTCTAAGAGCTCTGAGAGGGCTTGTGTTAGATGTCAATCATGATATATTTTTGTATGAATTATTTGGCATTTTTGTAATGTGTGTGCTAATGTGCAGAAATAGGAGTGAAAAGATCAAAGTTTAAAGACACAAAGAAATAGTGCAAGCTGCCAAAGAATTGAAATCAACAACAGCATTCGCTAGGCGAGTGTTGGCGAAGATGCCAGCGAAGGTTCGCCTAGCGAACGTTAGCGAAGGTGCCAGCGAGGGGGTGGCAGAAAGTATGCAAAAACTTACAGTAGGAAAACTGGGTAAATTCGCTAGGTGAGGAAGCCAGCGAATGCTCGCTGTCATGTTCGCGAGGCGAAGGTGCCAGCGAGGGGGTGGCAGAAACTTCCACTTTTGAAAACACCCAAACTTCGCTGGGGCGAGTGAGGTAGCGAAGCTTCGCTTCGCGAGTGAAATGGTTCGCCTAGCGAACCTGCGATAATTCCATTGGGCGGTTTAAGTCGGAGGCACTTAAATGTGCCATGTTTTTAGTCATTCGCTAGGCGAATGAATCCTTCGCTAGGCGAAGGGTGCTGTGAGTAAAGTGTATAAATAGATTTTTTTACTTTTTGTAAGGGGATCTTTTGCTCATTTTCCATCAGAATTGATAGTTTACAGTATTTTGTTCATCAAAGAGTGTATTTTCGATTGGAGAAGCTGAAGTCGCATCCATTCTCGATTAATCGTCATGGATGCTCATTCATCTCCTCTCTTTACTTGTCATCCAAGCTACCATGAGAAGTGGTAGCTAAACACTCAATGTTGAGGTTAGATGTAGTTGATTCTATTTTTATGTATTGCTTTTGATCTATTGTATATGAACAAAGTCTTTGATCAATATAGATGAAGTTGTTTTCTCTTAAGGCTTTATGTTTGATTTGTTTTACTCTAGACATAGATTCCACAAATCTTGACCTAACAATTTCATCTCTTAAAAACCAAACTCTAGACATAGATTTGGGATTTGCTATTCGCATTGTATTGATCTTAATGATCGTTGCTTAGATTGTTAGCGTGAGACATCATCTAACGGTCTAAACAACGGTACTCACGATTTCGCTTTAGACATAAACGTAGTCGGGAGGATACGCGGTTGTATTGGTCAGAAACCGAGTTCATATGCTTGATTAATCGTTTATACATAGAAAGGATTAGCGAAACCTAACCTTAACATGCTTTTATAAAACCTTTTACAAAATCTTTGTGACAAATTAATCTTTGCTACAAGTGAATGATAAAAACAATTGAGAATCTTTTGAAACTGCTGAATTATAATAGCACAACTTTTGAACGGCACGCATCAAAATATCAAACAATCCCTGTGGAGACGATAACAAAAACCCACACTAATACTCTTCCAACAAAATGGCGCCGTTGCCGGGGATTGTTAGTTGATATTGCAAGCATTGCGATAGTTGAGTTATTGTAAGCTGTTACCACTTTATCTTGAACTTGTTAATCTATTTGTTTAGTGTGCAGACTTAGTTTATGCGAGGGAAACTACCGGCGGACCAACTTCTTTTCGATCCTGAGATTGAAAGAACCGCTCGTAGAATCAATAGCCGAACTAGAAGAAGGAGGCAGCTAGCGAAACAGAGGCGAGAACAAGAGGAAAGTACTTCTACACCACCACCTGCTCCACAAATACTTCCAATTATGGAGGGAGACCCGCCACCACCACCACCACCTGCTTCTAGGCCATGTACAAATAGTCCGAGGCACAATGCTCAGTTCGCCCGTCATGCACACAATGGTCGTCATGCTGAGATGAAGACCGGAATTCTCCAACTGTTATACCAAAGTCCATTTACGGGTATGGATCATGAAGATCCTTTCACCCATTTGACAAAATTCTATGAAATAGCTGGAGCGACGGGTGCACCGGAAGCAGAAGAGGAGTCTCTGTTCAAGAGACTATTCCCGCATTCCCTCATTGGGAAGGCCAAGGAATGGTACCTTGATCAGTCAACTGCCATAATGACTGATTGGAATTCCTTGGAAGAAAAATTTTTGGAAAGATTTTTTCCGCACACTCGGTTTATGGAAGCAAAGACCGCCATTGCGGTATTCACACAAGGAGCTAATGAATCTCTCAATGAAGCTTGGGAGAGGTTCAAATCAATGTTACGAAAGTGCAAAGGCCATGGTTTTGATGAATTGTCACAAATTCATATATTCAGAAATGGGCTGCAACTCGTACACAAAACCTTGTTGGATGCCACCGCCGGTGGATCTTTGTTAAGCAAAACTGCAGCAGAAGCCACAGCTATCATCGATAAAATGGCCTTGAACGATCATCAAGGTAGTCACAACCGTGGACCTGCTCAACGAACTCCGGGTGTCTTGGAATTAGGAACAAGCGATGCTATCCTTGCACAAAACAAATTGTTATCACAACAGGTTGAGTTGTTAACGAAGCAAATGTCTAAGCTGCCGCAACAGTTCAAAGAAATGCATGAATCTTCAAGTAAAAATGTGCAAGTGTTAGTGTGTGAATTATGTCGAGGTGACCATCCGACCGGTTATTGTCCTCCCGTTGAGGAGGAGGCAAATTACGCGGGAAATCAAGGTTACCAACCCCGACCTCCGTATCAACAAGCCAACCAAGGTTACCAACAAAGGCCTAACCAAGGTTATCAACAACAATGGAGACCACAAGAAGCTGGACCATCAAACCGTCAACAATATCAAAATTACACTCAACCTCCGCAAGCTCCCGTTGGAAATACAAAGATGGAGGACACTCTTACACAATTTATGCAAATGGCAATCTCAAATCAAAAGAATATCGATGCCGCCATAAGGAATCTTGAAACACAAGTCGGGCAATTATCAAAACAATTGGCCGACCAACAAAAAGGGCCCTTTACGGCAAATACGCTTCCGAATCCTAAGGATTGTAAAGCAATTCTCACAAGAAGTGGTAGGGAGATTGACATGGGTGTAGGTAAAAGAGTAGTGAAGGAGGAGGTTGTAGTTGAAAATGAAAAAGAAAAAGATAGGGAGGAGATTGAAGTAGAAAAAAATGTTGAGGGTGTGTTAGTTGAAAATGAGATAGAAAAAAATGAGAATGAAAAAAATGAGAATGAGAAAAAAATAGAGAGTGGAGAAAGAGTGAAAAGAACTAAGAAGGGAAAAGAGCCGATGAATAATATTCCAATTCAACATCTGCCATATCCGCATGCTCCTACAAAGAAAGATAGTGCGCGGCACTATTCTCGGTTTATGGATATCTTCAAGCAATTACAAATAAATATTCCATTTTCTGAGGCTTTGGAGCAAATGCCTAAATATGCAAAATTCATGAAGGATATCCTCACAAAGAAGAAGAGGTATTCGGACCAAGAGACGATTATGGTAGATGCGAGCTGTAGTGCCATCATTCAACGGACTCTCCCGAGAAAAGAGTGTGATCCGGGACGAGTTACATTGCCAGTTACGATAGGAAACATGTATGTGGGCAATGGGTTGATTGATTTGGGTTCTAGCATCAACTTGATACCATTGTCGATTGTGAAACGGCTAGGCCACATGGAATTGATGTCCACGCAAATGACGTTGCAACTCGCCGATAAATCCACTACCCGTCCTCACGGTGTAGCGGAAGACGTGTTGGTCAAAGTGGACAAATTTTTGTTTCCAATTGATTTTGTTGTCATTGAAATGGAGGAGGACGATGATGCACCGTTGATTCTTGGAAGGCCTTTCATGAAAACTGCCCGTATGGCAATTGACATGGACGTTGGTCTCATGAAAGTGAGAGTCCAAGATGAAGAGGTGTGTTTTAATCTTTATGATGCCATGAAGCACAAGAAAGATAAGGGTGATTGTTTCCGAATCGATGCAACGGAGAAAGCAAGTTTTGAGGTTGCAAAGCATATTCATGTTATTGATCCGTTACAAAGAGCTTTGGATGATTCCTTGGAAATATTCTCGGTTGAAGAAGAGCAAGCTCTTGAAGAGTGTTTGTTGGAGCTTGAAGCTTTGGAAGAATTGCAACCGTGGGAGTATGAAGAGGAAATTCTGAAAAAAGAGGTGAATGAGGAACAATCCAAACTTGAGCTGGAAGTGTTACCTTCCACATTGAAGTATGCTTTTCTCGATGACGGTGGTAATAAACTGGTTATCATAAGTAGTATTTTGTCTGAAAACGAGGAAAACCGCTTAATTCAAGTGTTAAGAAAAAATCAAGATGCAATGGGATGGACTTTGTCCGATCTCAAAGGCATAAGCCCTTCGTATTGCATGCATAGGATATTCATGGAGGAGGACTTTAAGCCGGTTGTTCAACCTCAACGCCGCTTAAATCCTGTCATGAAAGAAGTGGTTAGAAAAGAAGTAGTGAAGATGTTAGATGCCGGGATGATTTATCCTATTTCTGACAGCCCGTGGGTTAGTCCGGTGCATGTGGTACCGAAAAAAGGCGGATTAACGGTGGTCCGAAACGAGAAAAATGAGCTCATTCCATCAAAGACCGTAACCGGGTGGAGAATGTGTATCGACTACCGTAGGTTGAACAAAGCTACGAGAAAAGATCATTTTCCTCTACCTTTTATGGATCAAATGCTCGAGAGGCTTTCCGGTCAACAATTTTACTGTTTTTTGGATGGTTATTCGGGTTACAACCAAATAATTGTGAACCCGGATGATCATGAAAAAATAGCTTTTACATGTTCGTTCGGAATCTTCGCTTATAGGAGGATGTCGTTTGGATTATGTAATGCACCGGCGACTTTTCAACGGTGTATGCAAGCTATCTTCTCGGATTTGATCGAAAAGACTATCGAGGTTTTTATGGATGATTTCTCCGTTTTTGGACAATCGTTTGATTTGTACTTGAAAAATTTGGATACGGTGTTAGAACGGTGCGTGGAAACCAATTTGGTGCTTAATTGGGAAAAATGCAACTTTATGGTGAACGGGGGAATTGTGCTTGGTCACAAAGTTTCGTCAAAGGGACTTGAAGTTGATAAAGCCAAAGTGGATGTTATTGAGAAATTACCACCGCCGATGAATGTCAAAGGCATAAGGAGCTTTCTTGGACACGCCGGGTTCTACCGGAGATTTATCAAGGACTTCGCCAAGGTCGCAAAGCCGTTGAGCAACTTGCTTATCCAAGGTAAGGTTTTTGACTTTGATGAGTCTTGTCTTTTTGCTTTTAATTTTTTGAAAAAAAGTTTAACTACCTCACCGATAATCGTTGCACCGAACTGGAAATTGGATTTTGAATTAATGTGCGATGCTAGCGATTATGCGGTTGGGGCTGTTTTGGGTCAAAGGAGAACGAAAGTTTTCCACGCTATACATTATGCGAGCAAAGTTTTAAACGAAGCTCAGATTAACTATGCAACAACTGAAAAAGAGTTGCTTGCCATAGTGTATGTGTTGGAGAAATTTCGTGCCTATTTGATTGGTTCACATGCCATCGTTTATACGGACCATTCGGCTATAAGGTATCGGCTCACCAAGCCTGATTCAAAACAGAGGCTGATTCGGTGGATCCTTTTGTTACAAGAATTTGATCTTGAAATTCGTGACAAACGGGGTTCCGAGAATTTGGTGGCGGATCACTTATCCCGCCTGGTCAACATTGACGTGACCAAAAATGAATTTGAGGTAAAAGAGGAGTTCCCAGATGAAAAACTTTTTAGAGTGCAGGTTAGACCGTGGTTCGCCGATATGGCTAACCACAAAGCCACCGGATTGATACCGGACGGTCTAACGCACCACCAAAAACGGAAATTTTTGTCTGATGCCAAGTCATTTGTATGGGATGAACCCCATTTATTTAAACTTGGTGTCGACAACCTCCTCAGAAGGTGTGTGTCAGTGGAGGAAGCCACGAATATTCTGTGGCATTGTCATAACTCTCCTTACGGAGGGCACTTTAATGGGTTGAGAACGGCCACTAAAGTCCTACAATCGGGCTTTTATTGGCCGTCCTTATTCAAAGATGCGCATGCGCATGCCCTTAGTTGTGACAAGTGCCAGAGAAGTGGCGGTATTTCACAGCGGCAAGAAATGCCATTACAAAATATGTTAGAAATCGAAGTTTTTGACTGTTGGGGGATCGACTTTGTCGGTCCATTCCCATCTTTATTTTCTAATGAATATATTTTGGTCGCTGTGGATTACGTTTCCAAGTGGGTTGAGGCGATAGCATGTGCTAAAGCCGACGGAAAAACAGTGGTGAAGTTTTTGAAAAGAAATATTTTTGCGCGTTTTGGTACACCTCGAGTGTTAATAAGTGATGGAGGATCGCACTTCTGTAACACTCAGCTTGACAAAGCTCTTGAGCAATATGGTGTGAAGCACAAAGTTGCTACACCATATCATCCTCAAGCTAACGGTCAAGCAGAGGTATCCAATCGTGAGATTAAGCGTATCTTGGAGAAAACTGTTTCGGCCTCGAGAAAGGATTGGGCGAACAAACTTGATGACGCGTTGTGGGCGTATCGGACCGCTTTTAAGGCTCTGATCGGTCTCACACCATTCAAAATGGTTTATGGTAAGAATTGTCACTTGCCGGTAGAGTTGGAGCACAAGGCATTTTGGGCCTTAAAATTTTTAAATTTTGATCCAACTCTAAGCTGCGAAAAAAGAAAAATGCAACTACACGAGTTGGATGAATTGCGCCTTCAGGCGTACGATTCCAACAAATTGTATAAGGAACGTGTAAAGTCTTACCATGACAGAAAAATTGTCATCAAACAGTTTGAGGTCGGACAACTGGTCTTATTGTTCAATTCTCGATTAAAATTGTTTCCCAGAAAATTAAGATCTAAATGGTCCGGTCCATTTCGGATTGTGGAAATCAAGCCTTATGGAGCAATCGTAATTGAGGACACAACGTCAAAAGAAAATTAGACAGTTAACGGACAGAGATTGAAAATTTATCTTGGAGGAGATTTCGAGCGGAATCCCACCATTGTTCCCTTCCGCGATCCGTGAGATTGCGGTGGACCATCGAGCTTAGCCGACGTTAAACAAGCGCTGGTTGGGAGGCACCCCAACATTGTAAGTATTACTGCTCATTTCTGTTTTAAGTCTGTTTGGTTATCATTTTGAAGCCTTAAAAGATGTGGAAAAATTTGAAATTTTTTGAAAATTCTGGTGTGTTCGCTGGCGTTCGCCTAGCGAGCTGGGGCGAGCATTCGCTGGCCTTCGCTCCGCGAACCCAGCGTGACAGACCAACCCAAGTTTTTACTACATCAGTAAAAATGAATTGTGGGTGGGCCATCCAAATTGGGCCCATGACACATTTTGAAATCTGAAGCGAGGGGGAAAAAACTCTAAATCATTTGCCTCCATTTCCTTTTCCACCGTTTGCAATTTTCTTCTCCTTTTCTCTCAAGAACTAAGCAACACTCATCTCTTTCAATTTTCCAATTGCCCTAATCCACCACTAACTGTGCAAAATTCAGGTTTGCATACTCTTTATTGTTTATTTCGTTTTGCATTGTTTAGGTTCTTGGTTGATCAAGTAGGGGTTTGAGAAAAATATGGAACCTCTGTCATGATAATTTTGTATTGCATGTTAAAAATTACATTGGCATTATGACTAGAGTGATATTAGAAAATAGGAGATGGTTGTTGGACTGCTTGTGCTATGGTTTTTCTGAGATTTCGCGTATTCGCTGGTTTGTTCGCTTTGCGAGTCTGCGCGAACATTCGCCAGCATTCGCCTCGCGAATCTGGGGCGAGTGTTCGCCAGACTTCGCCTAGCGAACCTGGCGCGAACAGAAGCAAATTTTCAATTTTTTATATATGCATGCAAGTCTCTGGCTGGTTGTTTTTAGTCGCTAATGCGTTTGTTTGTCTTTGTTTGGTTTTATTGTTTGTTATGTGCAGATGGCACCAAAAACTGCAATTCACGCGGCTAAGAAGCGAAAGGCTTCAACCTCGAGACAAGCGCCCGTGCGTTTTGATGAAGACAGATTTAGGGGTGCGAAGCAAGCAGTCAGATATGAAACCCTAGAGAGAAAGACCATTTTGGCCAAGAAACGATTTTTACTTAGTGATCGTGGAGATTACCGGACAATAGATGCTTTTTTTGTGGCGAAGAAATGGGATCACCTAATGATGCCGCTGGATGGGTACAACATTGAAATTGTTCGGGAATTTTATGCCAATGCTTTGCCGGATGATGGAGAAAGATTTAGTTGGGCCTCATGGGTTAGAGGCACTGTTGTGAGATTTGATCGTAGGACGATCAACACTATTTTGGGAGATCCGTTGCCATTGATTGGTACTGAGTTGGATGCATATCATCGCGATTTGCATATCCACCGTGACGTTGAAAAGATGACCCGAGAATTACTTCTTGAAGGTAAGGAAGTTGAGCTGAATTCATCCGGGGTGCCAATTAGATTCAGACGGGTGGATATGCAGCCTTTAGTTCAGCTTATTCTGTTGTTTGTGCTCACTAACATTTGTCCCAGGTCACATCATAGTCCAGTTCCTATTGCTCTGGCTCATCTCATCCACAGCATTCAGATGAATGTGCAGATTGACGTGGCCCGCATCATTGCGGATGAAATCAAGGCGATTGTTTTAAGTGGTTTGGGAGGTATTGCGGCGCGCAAGAATGCCCCGCTTACTTTTCCATGTCTTATTATGTCATTGTGTGCTTATGCTGGTGTGGATATCCCAGCCCGCAGGCAGGTCACTATTCCTTCTGCAATTGATGATCGGTGTGTGGATAAGTTCTGTAAAGCTAGAGGGGCTGGTGGAGAGTCTTCTAGGGCTGCTGCTGATGATGCTGCTGAAGCTGGTGGAGGTTCTGAACCGGCGTCGCTGGCCTTTTATCCATTTCAGCAGGAGATCTGCCAATATAATTGGGATTGGATGGCTGCCCAGCAGCGTGCCATGACTGATATTCATGATTCTTTGCAGGTTCTCCAATTGCAGATCCGTGACCCTTCTTCTCAGCAGATGATGATGTCTAGGAGCAGTTCCTAGCGCATGCTGGTTGGCCTGAGGCCAGGCCAATTTTAGGAGGGGGTGAGGACGATGCTGATGATGAGGAGGCTAGAGTTGAGACTGTTGGTGACGATGATGATGATGAGGAGGCTACTTCTGCTGGCGGTGATGAGGATATTGAGGTGTCGGATGAGGATTGATGTGATTTTTTGTGATCTTAGACTTGTACACTTCCTTTGGACTCCAAAGTGAAGTTTTCTTATTATTTTTATTTTTCAGCTTTTACTAGTCTTATGTATCCACATTAGTGGAATACCATGATATTGGTGTACTTGTATCCTAGTGGTACTATTTTTGATATTGTAGGTGTTCTTACATCAAGCACTTTATTTATATTGAGTAATGTTAAGTGTTTTGTTAAATTTTTTTTTTTTGGTTTGCTTTTACTAATAATTTGGTAGTTTTTAATTGTTAGTATGTTTGCATGTAATTTTTCTTTCTTGTATGATGGAAGTTTGGAAGTAGGTTGGACTCTTGATTTTAACGAAGGATTCCTCCAAGATGTGAGGGCTATGATAGTACCGTAAGCATTGTGTTGCGACAAGGTATCGTTACCTTGTTCGAGAATTTTTTATGTTTTAGAACTTTGTGTCTTGGTGCGATTGAAATTGTGTTTCATGTTACAACTTCTTTTGAATGCATATGTCATTTTAGGATCATAAACCATTAAAGTGAGAAGCCTCCAAAGTATTACTATATGCTAAGGATTGTGATTAATGTTGTCTTTACTTTTAATTCATGCCTTATCTTATGACCATGTGATTTTGTGGAAGTAGGAGAAGTGATCAAGGCACTTTTTGAAGTTGAGCACAACCATGTCCATATATTAATTCACCCGTGAGTAGTGAGCATTTGGTAACCCCTTTGAGCCTAAACAGTTTAGAACTCAATTGAATGATGAACTTGTTTTATGTACATAATTTGCAAGTTTGGTTCATCATTGAATTTGGTGAGTTTCTAACATTTTCTTCTTTAACCTTTGAAAATTGTATACTTTGACTTCCTTGCCTTAACAAGCAAGGAACATTCACTTTAGGTTGAGTTGAAAATGAGTTGGGGAGAATAAAAAGAAGATGGGTACATTACTCCAAAATTTGAAAAATATTCAAGTAAGCGTGTAAAGAAAAGAGTGTGAGTATGTTGTACAAATGCGAAAACGCTTGCTTGAATGAAAAAAAAAAAGAGAGATTCAATAATTGTGAGGTAGTTTGTGAAGGTGTGATGAAAATTTGGTGGAATGAAACTGAGATGTGTGAATATGTGTATAGTGAATGTTCTTTTGCTTCGGCAATTTCGTTTCCATGACCTTTAGAAATGACCCTTTTTTGTTCACCCGACCAAGCTACATCCTTGTAGTCCTTAGTGATCTTGTACTTCCATGAGTTCTTTTGTGTTCATTGAGATATGATATGAATTGCTTAGTATTGCATCATTGGTCATTTGAGTGTAATTGTCCCGTGCTTGTATGCACGTTTGCCTTCAATCCTTTTTCGAAGAGGAGTGTAGAATGACATGTGTATGATGAGTTAGTTGTCTCTTGAAACATTGTTGAAATTGTTTAAGAGTCAAGTTCTTTTACGTTTTGAGTTCTTGAATTACGTAATTGTTGCATTGTTGTGATCGTTGTTTAGTTGAGCCGTTTTTCGTGTCTTGGTTGAATTGAATCCTCGAGCAAATCCTCGTGAGAGGCATACTTTGCTTGAGGACAAGCAATGAGTTAGTTGGGGAGAGTTTGTTAGATGTCAATCATGATATATTTTTGTATGAATTATTTGGCATTTTCCATGACTTTTCCATGTGGAATATGTTGATTTTAGTGTGGAATGTTGTTGTTGTGCATTATTTGAAATATACTTGTGGTGCTTGTAATGTGTGTGCTAATGTGCAGAAATAGGAGTGAAAAGATCAAAGTTTAAAGACACAAAGAAATAGTGCAAGGTGCCAAAGAATTGAAATCAACAACAGCATTCGCTAGGCGAGTGTTGGCGAAGATGCCAGCGAAGGTTCGCCTAGCGAACGTTAGCGAAGGTGCCAGCGAGGGGGTGGCAGAAAGTATGTAAAAACTTACAGTAGGAAAACTGGGTAAATTCGCTGGGCGAGGAAGCCAGCGAATGCTCGCTGTCATGTTCGCGAGGCGAAGGTGCCAGCGAGGGGGTGGCAGAAACTTCCACTTTTGAAAACACCCAAACTTCGCTGGGGCGAGTGAGGTAGCGAAGCTTCGCTTCGCGAGTGAGATGGTTCGCCTAGCGAACCCGCGATAATTCCATTGGGCGGTTTAAGTCTGAGGCACTTAAATGTGCCATGTTTTTAGTCATTCGCTAGGCGAATGAATCCTTCGCTAGGCGAAGGGTGCTGTGAGTAAAGTGTATAAATAGATTTTTTTACTTTTTGTAAGGGAATCTTTTGCTCATTTTCCATCAGAATTGATAGTTTACAGTATTTTGTTCATCAAAGAGTGTATTTTCGATTGGAGAAGCTGAAGTCGTATCCATTCTCGATTAATCGTCGTGGATGCTCATTCATCTCCTCTCTTTACTTGTCATCCAAGCTACCATGAGAAGTGGTAGCTAAACACTCAATGTTGAGGTTAGATGTAGTTGATTCTGTTTTTATGTATTGCTTTTGGTCTATTGTATATGAACAAAGTCTTTGATCAATATAGATGAAGTTGTTTTCTCTTAAGGCTTTATGTTTGATTTGTTTTACTCTAGACATAGATTCCACAAATCTTGACCTAACAATTTCATCTCTTAAAAACCAAACTCTAGACATAGATTTGGGATTTGCAATTCGCATTGTATTGATCTTAATGATCATTGCTTAGATTGTTAGCGTGAGACATCATCTAACGGTCTAAACAACGGTACTCACGATTTCGCTTTAGACATAAACGTAGTCGGGAGGATACGCGGTTGTATTGGTCGGAAACCGAGTTCATATGCTTGATTAATCATTTATACATGGAAAGGATTAGCGAAACCTAACCTTAACATGCTTTTATAAAACCTTTTACAAAATCTTTGTGACAAATTAATCTTTGCTACAAGTGAATGATAAAAACAATTGAGAATCTTTTGAAACTGTTGAACTTATAATAGCACAACTTTTGAACGGCACGCATCAAAATATCAAACAATCCCTGTGGAGACGATAACAAAAACCCACACTAATACTCTTCCAACAGCTTGAAACCCTAAGCCTGATTGTAGTGGATGCTCACCCATCTTTGGGGAGACTAATGGTTCATCCATATGGTGATGATGATTTGCACAATGATGGGAAATCTTAGTGGTCAAAATTTGGGGTATGACAGTGTCTACCACACATGTTCCACTTTAACTTGCATCAATGTGATTATCTTCCAAGTCAGTGGCATGCACAGTTAGTTGTATATCTACTGGCACAGTTGGTTGCACATCAGTTGGCACAATTGGTGGCAAATCAGTTGGCACAATCTGGTGCTTGGTCTCAGCATTGGGTTTTCTATACATTCAAAAGGCACATGTGTTAAAACAATAAATTTCACTTAAAACAGAATATAATAACACATAGCAGAAATTAAAACATTTTACCTTTCTTTTCAGTGCATTTTGGTCTTGTGTCTTGCTCTTGCATGATAAGGCATTGTATCCAAACTTGTCACATTTGGTACACTTATAGGCCACCCCAGTTCTTCTCTTTCTTGCACCTTCCTCGCCATATTCTCTTAGCCTAACCTTCCTTGGCCTACCACATCATCCTTTGTTATTTGAAAGAAATCATCATCAATTTCCAATATTTTAGTCCATAACCTATGAGTTCCTTCCTTATACCCCCACATATTCACCAACTTGCAAATGGTTTCATTGTCTAGTTCTCAATGTGTTACCCAGATACATTCGTATCAACACCCCCTCTGTAAATAATCTCGTTTTGCTTGACCATAATAAATTCACCCCCATGGTGAAAACTAACATTAAAATATTGCACATCCTGTGAAAAAAGGTTCGGATAACATTAAAGTTTATTTCGTATGCAAGCAAACCGAAATCACATAGGGTTCAATGTCGTTAAAAATTACGGTTACAATTCATAAGAAGGTTCGAAATCACTTACCTCAGACATGGTAGCTTCAATGTCGTTTCCATCCTCTTCGTCTACAACTGAAGCCGTCGACTACTACTCCGTCTGCAATCGTAGTCGTCGTCCTCCTTCAAGTAAGCTGAATCTGGTAACTTTTGGGAATGGTAACTCTAACTATTGCAGGGGGTAAATAAATATTAACATGTCAAATATTAAAACAAAATTAAAAATAATGCCATGGTATCAAATAAATAGGTTCCATGCTAGCAAGTTGATAGAATCTTTAGAGAAATGTGGCAATCGGGGGCCTAAGTGATGGAATTTGGGTCTTACGAGGGGGGATTAAAAAAAATCTTTTACATGGGGCAAAAGTGAATCTCTCTAACTTTGCAGAGGGTATTGTGTATTTAACCCTTTAATATTTAATAAACTGATTAATAATTAATTATTCTGAAAGAATGAGAAATACTATTTATTAATATTTTGAAATAATATTGTGAGAAATTCAATTTAATAATATTCTGAAAATAGTTGAAATAATATGAAATAATTATTTAATATTTATTAAACTGATTAATAATTAATTATTTAATCATTAATTAGTATTTATTAATAATATAAAATAATATGAAATAATTATTTACTATTTATTAATAATATAAAATAATATGAAACAATTATTTACTATTTATTAATTACTAATTAATATAAATAATATGAAATAATTAGTAATTAATATTTAAAATATTTACTTTTTTTTGGAATAAAAATACTTTATTTGCCAATAAACAAATACAAGCTAGCGATCCCTAAACGAGATCCAGCTGAGCAAAGGGACAAGACAACAAGAGAAACAAGCCTTAGGCATAAGCATGCTACCTATGGTTTTTCTAAGGTTGGCTTTCATCCAACATCTATAGACAATGGAGTCTATGATCTTGGATCCTAACTTACTGAAGTTACTAACAGTCCCAAAACATGTTTCATTCCTAATTCTCCACAATTGATAAAGAGTTTCAGCCAAGGAACACTTGAGGATTCTAATATTGGGATTCTTGGACTTACTCATCTCAATGACCCAATTAATCTCACCAGTCCAGCTTCCATGACTATGTACAACTTGTAACCAGTTCAAGACCTCTTGCCAAACATTTCTCATAGCTCTGCGTTGAAAGAACAGGTGGTTCAGGCTTTCAGTTTCTCTGCAGAAGCAACATTCATCTTCATTGTATAAGCTAAATCTCTTCTACATGTCCTTAGTTTCCAATCTCCTGTGACAAGTCATCCACAAAGTGAACTGAGCTCTTGGCCTTGCATGATTGCTGTAAAAAACTATCCTCTAAGACATGACTTGATAAGTATCATTCAGCACAACATATATCTTTCTAGTATAAAACTTGTCCTCCTGCACAGAGGTATTCCAAATATTCAAACCAGTAACAATAAGCCTCATCTTCAAAATAGCTTTAAGAATCTAAGATGTGTTGCTCTTGAGGTCCACTGTCATCACATTTTGAGTTTTAATGTAGTAGCAGTGGATCCATTTAATCCACATACTATATGCTTTCCTGTTGAGATTCCAAAGCAACTTAGTTATGCAGACCTTGTTCCAGTTGCTTAAATCAATGATGTTCAGGCCTCCCTGCTTCTTAGGAAAGCGGGTCTTCTTACAATATATGGGAGCTTTCCTGGTGATCTTATCAGTCCCTGACCACAAGAAAGACCTACAAATTTCATCAATTTTTTCCAACACTTTCTTAGGCAAGAGCAGACACTGAAGCCGATAATTAGAAAGGGCGAATAAAACCCTATTGATGAGTTGCGTCCTACCAGCCAGAGAAATAAACCTAGAACTCCAATGGTTGATTCTAGCCAGGATACTATTAATCAGAGGAAGGTAATGACATATGTTTAACTTCTTGCTAGTAAGAGGTATACCAAGATACCTAAAAGGAAGTGACCCTCAAAAAACTTGGTGATGTCTTGTATTCTTTTCTTATCCTCATCTCCCACATTCCTAAAGAAATATTTACACTTAGCTGGATTTATCTTCAGCCCTGTGGAATTGGAGAATTCTTCTTACACAACCATCAGCATTTACACGGATTTAGGGTCACCTCTAGCAAATAGAAGCAAGTCATCTACAAAGCTGAGGTTTATAATATCCATCTTTTCACACGTTGAATGAAAGTTGTAACTGGGTTTGTCCTTGAGCTTTTGAAGCAATCTATGTAAATACTTCATTACTATCACAAAAACAAGGGGGACAAAGGATCCCTTTGTCTCAGGCCTCTCTTAGCTTGCACCATCTGAGTATAGGAACCATTCACTTGAAACTTGCATGAGACAGTTTTGACAGTTAACATAATCCAACTAATAAATTAATAAGGAAATTTGAGCTCCTTCAAAATGGCCTCCAAAGCTACCCACTCAACAGTATCATAAGCTTTCTGCAAATCCATCTGAAGCATACATTAAGAGGCTCCATTTTTTGGATTGTACCCTCTTATCAACTCATAGGCAATGAGGATATGGTCATGGATGTTCTTGTTTGGCACAAAAGCATCTTGACTTCCATGGATAATGTTTTTTAAAACCTTCCCTAGTCTACTAGCCATAATTCTAGAAATCAACTTGTAAATGACAGTGCAGCAAGATATGGGTCTGAAATCCTTCACCATATTAGCAACATTATTCTTGGGGATGAGGGTGATAAGGGTGCAGTTAATAGCTTTATAGATTTTCTCCCTCTCAAATAACTCTTTGATTTCTTTGATGGTGTCATGTTTGATACTCTCCCAAGGACTCTTGAAATTTTGGCATTAAACCCATCAATGCCCAGGGCTAACAGATCCTTCATGCCTTTCTAGCTATTGGCAATCTCTGTTTCAAAAATAAGAGCTGTTAAGAAATCCCTCTGCTCACCAGAAAGCTGAGGACCTTTCCTCGTGGCTACTATGTCAATGTTTTTCATATTGCTATTAGAAGTGCCTATGAGCTTCTTGTAATACCTAATAATCTCTTGTTTGGTCTCCTCTTGCTGGTGAAGATCATTCCCATTTTCATCCTTTAAATTATCAAGATGATTCTGCCTTTGTCTAGTTTTTAAGGAAGCGTGGAAATAAGAGTTATTTCCATCTCCAAGTCTGATCCAATCCACCTTAGGTTTTTGCTGAATGATACTCTCTTCAAGATTACTCAATCTCAGAACTTCATTGGTGCAACATTTGACTTTATCAATGATCTGAACATTCAACTTGTCTCTAAGTAAGTTATATTTGGCTATGGATAGCTCTTCTCTAGCTCTCCTAAGCTGATGATTAATTCCATTGTAACATTTGCTAAGCTTTTTTATCACAAGTTGAAGCCTTTGAGGCTTTTTCCACAAGACAAACATGGGATTGCTAACTAAAGGTTCCTCCCAGCTTTGCTGCACAACTTTCTTGTACTCTGCCTTATTAATAACAACATTTTGGAAACTGAAGGGAGCTCTAATTGGACTCTTCACATTGATATCCTGCAAACACAATAAGGCATGATCAGACACCCCATAGTTCACAATGATGAGCTTAGTATCCATATTTTGTTGCTGCCAATCAATATTTCCCAGGACCCTATCAATCATGTGAAGTGATCTCCAAGAATATCCTTTTCAAAGAGGCCAGTTTGGTCCATCATAACAATAAGATCTTTATATTCATTCTCATTAACCATATTACCACCAATTTTATCTTGAGCTATCAAAACATTGTTGAAATCGCCCATGAGGCACCAAGGCCTAGTGACATTGTCATGGATGTTGGTAATATCCTTCCAAAGGTCCTTCCTCTAATCAAGGGCATTAGAAGCATAGATAATAGTTATACAGGATTTTCTAATTCCATTGAGATAGGAAACACTTTAGTGAATAAATTGGGTAGAAATGGTATAAGTAGTCACATTTATTCTTGTATCATCCCATAAGATCCATATCCTCCCATTATTGTACTTGGAGTAATTGTCAACCATTTTCCACTTCTTGCCAAACTTATTTCTAACTTTAACAATATTTTGAGGTTTGACTCTAGTTTCTAAGAGTATACCAATCTCAAGATCCAACTTATTGAAGCAGGAGACAACCTCGTGGCATTTTCCTGAGTTATTATCCCCCTCACATTCCAAGAGATCATCATATCACCTCTGCTTGTCACCTTTCAGGAATTCCAATCCTTAAGGCCTTAAAACCATTTTGGCATGTGATACTTTCTTGGCTGTTGGGGTTCATGACACCTTTCCCTTTATTTCTACCATTACTTCTGACATTCTCCCAGCCCGAGGACTCTAGTTCCACACTGTGATCTTTAGGGTCTACTTGGTTGGTTGGGTTCTCTTGCTTCACACTACCACATTTAGGATCATTTTGCTTTGTTATGTTCTCTTGGAGGTTTGCATTGATACCCACCTTTTGACAAGTCTCACAAAAGAGAGACTTCCACTCATATTCTACAGGTTATTTCCTTTTGTTCCCTTCAGTGTCCTTAGTTATGATGTACTCCGTCTGTTTTTGAGTAATGTCGATCTCAACCAAAATTCTTGCATAAGAAACTCTCAATTTATTAGCAGTGCACTCATCAGTAAACATAGGGATACCCAAGGCACTACCAATTTTTCCCAAGCTTTTAACACCCCAAAAATGTAAAGGAAGTTTAGGGAGTTTAATCCAAACATGGAGGGTACGTAACATATCTCTTTTAAAATCAAAATTGGGTGACTAATCCTTAAAGACCATATGCATATTTTGTATTGTATAGGGTCCCCTCATCACAACCAAGTCTTTCTCTTGATGAGACAAATTTCAAAATGAAATAACCCTCCTCATGGTAATATAAATCTGGTAATTTCACAGAGTTCCAGAATTTTATCATATACTGCTTAATTGCATTCATACTTAGATCTTTCCCTATGACATACATTATTAAAGCTGAGTCCCAGAATTTTACCTCATATTCAATGTCAGCTTCCACAATGTCGGCTTCAATTTATCCTTCCACTATGTTAGGGGCGACAAATTCAATTGTTGCTCCATTTGAAGGAATTTTGTTACCACTTATGATGTCTGCCCAAAGCTTGGGTGTTGGTTCCTCAATGTTTTCCTGTGTTTCTGAATCTAGATTCTCCACCACGAGAGTAACAAGGGATTTGACTTCTAGGGTTTCCTTCTTTTCATCACAACTCTTCAGTGAGTTGGTTTCGGTATCCACAGTTGATCCTCTCTCAAAATCATCTTTCCTAAAATTTTGTTGCAAGAGGGTGGTTAGAATCGAGGGTGACGACGCCTTATTCTTTTCTGGCCTCCCTCTCCCTCGGCCCAAATTCTTCCAATAACCAGTTTCAAACCTCACCAGGAAGGTCCCTAGTCCGAGAACTAGGAGTTTAAACCATCTAGGTTCAGTTCAAAGACTGTAACCACAACTTGGACGCTAGGTCAGAGTCTGGCCGAAGAAATGAGCTGGTGGCCAGAAATCGCAAGAGGATAAGGAGAGAGGTGATTTTAACACAAATTTGATTTTTATTGTTCACTATTTCCATTTAACCATATGATTATTAATTTATATTAAATAATAAATAGTTCATTCAATATTTCAACTATTAAATAATTAGTTTATTAAATATTCAGTATTTCAGCTATTTAAATAAGTATTTCTCACAATATTATTAAATATTAATAAAATATTTAATAAACTAATTAATAGTTGAACTATCAAATAGACTATTTATTTCATAAACTAAATAATTAAAATATTAATAGTTGAAATATTAAATAATTAAAATATTTTATAAATTAATTATTTAATAAATTAAATAATTGAAATATTAATAGTTGAAATATTAAATAATTGAAATATTTTATAAATTTATTATTTAATAAATTAAATAACTGAAATATTAATAGTTGAAATATTTTATAAACTTATTATTTAATAAAATAAATAATTTTAATATTAATAGTTGTAATTTTTTATAAACTAAATAATTAAAATATTAATATAAAATTACTGTATGCATTACAGTGTAATATATATATAAAAAAAACAAATGGTTTCGTAGAGAGTTGTCAAGATCCAGAGTTCAAAACTCTCATTGAACCATTTTTTTTAAAAGTTATTGTTTTTATCATTTAACACTCAAATAATTAAATAATTATAATTATTCTACGTAGAATTCATTAGAATTCATTAGATAGAAAAAATAAAATAAATAACCTGCCACGTATGCAACGCTTGTCATATCAAGTTTTTTTAACGGAAAATTGATGTCAGAACTAAAACCAAATTAAATTCAGTATATAAAGACGTGGAACAAAAAAAAAATATATAATGCCTCTTAACACATTTCTTCACGCTTTGGACTAAACAACTGAAGCGTAGAAATAAATGGTGGGTGGTCCGATAGCAAAAATTATAATAGGTGGCCCACCAATTAGACTCTAATATAATGTTAAAAAATTGTGGTTGAGTCTAACTCAACCCTACAAAATCGATGGTATAGTAAAAATTACCCTCCTTTATAAACACATATTTAGGCCTCCGGTGTGGAATTTTTAACACATTCAAACACTCATCAAGTTTTGTTTACCGGGTCTGGAAAAATTAAAAAAGAAAAGAGACCTTTTACGTCATTTTTGCATTGCAGTTTTTGTTCTCCTATAGTTACAGGTTTGGCCTTATATAATAATAATAACATATATCTATATATTCTTGTTTGGAATTAGGTTGCAAGTGTTATATTCAAAGTTTGAACAAATATTCCTCAACAAGGCGGGTTGGTGGATGCTAGAGAATAAACTGATGAAAAAAGCTTTCATGAGAAGGGTGACACCCGAAAGAGAAACGAGAGGGATGTTAACTTTATATCCATATTAGTAGAAGAAGAATAACATTATCATAGGATATGGTTGGCGTGAATAACACACCCCGATCTATATATTCTAAAGTACATGCAGATGTGTCGGGTGAATAAAGTGAGTGACATTCTGTGTGCCCACGTTCCTCCATTCATCTCACTGACTTACATAGATTTGTTTTTTTTTTTTATATATGTATTTTGGATGGTTATTTCTTGTAAATAATTATCTGTCCAATTAGGTATGCGGTGAATGAAAAATATGTGTATTTTTTTAGGACGGATGATAATTTGCATGATAGTATTACGACTTACTACAGACAATTGATCAGTTTCGGGTCAAAATTTAATTTCGGGTCAAAATTTAAATCCAACGTAAATTATAATTTCATTTTTATGACTTAATTTCAGTCGATTGACGGATAAATTGGATATGGTTAATCGGTTTAATATTTATTTGTATTTTAAAAATAATAATAATCAAAATTTTAAAATAGTCTAAAGAATTGTTTTTTTTATTATTGAAAAAAAATTATGATAATATTTTCAATATTATTTTATATTTATTTGATCATTATCATATTTTTAAATGTAAATTAAACATTATTCAAAATTTTATATTAAATGTCTTATATTTTTTAAAGTACAATGCTGCCATCAAAGTATAAAAATTTATAAATCTATTTTCAGTGAGTATAGTAATAAAAATAAAATAAAATAATATATATATATATATATATATATATATATATATATATATATATATATATATATATATATATATATATATATTAAATTTGGTTGGTTTCAGTTTTCGACGGATTTAAAATAATCATTTGAGTCTGATCGAAACAATTTTATACCATCCAATTAAGTAATCGAATCGACTCGACACTCGATTCAATCCAATCAATTTGTAAAAAAACAACGAATCGATCGAATATGACTGATCAAATTTATACCCCTATTATATTCTCTACTTACTTTCTCTTTTTCTATGTGTACTTGTTAGAGCACCCACATCCATCATACTCTCCTGGATTCTTTAAATGTGTCCCACTCAATTTTTTATATTATATTATACTTTGAAATAATTTAAACAATTCATCTATATTTTTCAAATATTCATTCAACTCATCAAAACATTTAAAATAGGTCCCACTAGACCCCACAATATATTTCAATATTACTTGTATCCAAATTTAATTGTTATTTTTTATTTAAAAAAAGAAACAATTGATGAGATAAAGCACGGTGCTTTACTGCATTAACATTTGTACATTTTGAGAACGAAATTTCTAGTTAAATATCCATAGATTTCTGACATTGTGTGTTTGATTATAGTGTAGGATCGGCTAAAAGTTACTGATAATTATGCTCTTAGGTGCTTTGTTGTCTGCTTGTACACAGTACGTAATGGGAAATTGCATTGGCTTAAGGAGAACAATTAATTAACAAATAATTAAACTATAAAATTAAAGTTATAAGCACTTTGCTATTGAGAGAAAAATAATCCTTTTTCCATAAAAATTCATATAATTAATATTATATGATATGTGAACTAGTAAAGATTATTACAAACTCAATAATACTATAGTGTACATGTGAACTAGTAAAGATTATTACAAACTCAATAATAACTAGTGTACGTTATTTGCTTTTTATAATGTATATGCCTTTATACATACCTTTGTAGGTATCTTGTAAATTAACAATAAGTATCATCTTTTAAGATACAAAAACTTTAAATTCCCAACACATACTTCACTCTCAAGCTACATGTTTTTTACTTCACTTGCTTTCTTTCATCTTCTTTTTCTTCTTTCTTTCTTTTACTTAAAGAAATCATAAATATTTAAAGTTCACAAAAGGCCAAACAACACCATAGAAATTTAAAAGCACAAGTTTTTCTCTAAAATATTTAAAGCGGGAGTTTTTTTGGTGAGGGAAAATTGTAATTTTTTTGCCTTAGAATTAGATACTCATATATATATACTTTTTTTATTGTCTGGGTGAATATCAATTAATTGTATTATTATATACACGTACAAGTTACAACGTTAACTCACTTTTTACTTTCTTTAATTTCTAAATTGTCTTAAGCTTACTATATATTCCTTCCATGATATAAATAATATCAAATATGTAGTATTTTATGCGTATGAACTTTTCTGTCAAATTGAGAAAATAATTATTATTTTTTAAACAAATCTAATTGAAATTTACATACACTAACACTAAATATAAAAAAGATAGAGAATTGCGAATTTGGATCATATCTTTCAAATATTAAGAAGTTTATGCATTCTACTATCATGAAATCTATTGATATTATTTATTATTCTTATGGGTGGGGATTTTTTATTACAATTAGTTATTCTTAAAAAGTACTCCTCCGTTTTTCTATTTGTCTCTTTGAAAAAAAAATTGTATTAAAATATATTAAGTCTTTATATTCATTTCTTTCTTCAATTATTTAGATTTATATTTCTCACGCAATTAATGAAAAATAATATTATAAAATTATTCGTAATTTGTTTTTATATAATAATTATTTTTTTAATACATATGAAAGTTTAATGCGATTTATAAAAAAAAAACAGATGTAGTATTTTCTTTTTGTCTTCTAGGATAATGAAGGATTGATTTTATGATTTAAAAAATAATATAAACAGATATCGTCTGCTATTTTATATATAACTTTTATTAACTCCTAATTAAGAGCAAGAAGATATAATTTTAAGACTAATATTTTAATGTATAATGTTACACTGTATGGACTACGTGTAAAAATATTTTTCAATAAATTTTATCTTTTATATTATTATATTAAAAGAATAAATATAAATAAGTGTTAGTAAATATCAGATGAAATATCTTACTTATTATTTAAGTATTATTATTATTATTTAAGTTAAAATTGTATATATTTACGACTTAAGAATACGTAAGAAAAATTTTAAATTTGAATTTAGTGTAATTTTTTAATATATATTTTTTAAATTCAATTAATAATATATAAATATTAACAATTCATTTATATTAATATATAAATATAAATATATATTATTGTCATATTATCCAATATCAATTTTCAGGTGTTGCTGTTTTAAAATCCATCTACCATCATGAATGGAAGGTATATATCATTAGTTTATATTTTGGTTATATATACTTCCACCTAAAATGTGCTATAATATTAATTTAGTCTTTCCATTTGTAAAGAGAAAATAAATTTTAAAAAAAAACAGTTGTATTTGATCTAAAAAATTAAACAAATTATCTCAACATAATTTAATTATTTTTACAATTAAAAATGGAAAAATATGTATGAATAAATGTGGTCCGCTGAATAGGATGGTCAAAAATTGGAACACATATACCTCGTTCTTAGTGCAGTCAGTAATTGGTTCTTTAGGTTCTATTCAAGCGATGAGGCCCCACCCCAATAACTATTTTCTATCTGCTCCAAAGTTTTCCATTCACATGTACAGCAGTAATACGTATCCAAGAAAACCAAATTATAAGAAGCTCCCAAATATCCTTAGGGGACCAATATTATATGAATCAAAATCATAATATGGCAATAAAAAGTATTGAATTATAGCACTATAAAATTACAGACCCCACTGCCAATTTCAAGCATTACCACGGACTAGTACATTTATTGGGACTAGTGTGAATAACAAAAGTAAAAGACTGCAGGGACGAAAGCAAGATCTATGTATAATGTACATTTGATATAGGCCAATATAATTGAGATTCAGGTGTGTGAAAGAAAAAAAAAAACATAATACCATTATGGGAATACCCAAAATTTTTATCTGAGCTCTTAAATTTGAAAATTGTTTCGTACCAGAATTGGAAGTGCTAATGTAAACACTTGTATGGTTATTATTTCGATACTCAAGTGAGTGAATAAAATGAATAGAGTGACTTATGATTTGAATTATACATTTGTATGCATGTGGTGGTTTATATATCATGAATGATAAGTGGGCTTTCGTAATATTGGATGTGTGAGCTGATATATACTACCTCCGTCCCTAAATATAAGACCCCGTTGAGAAAACTACGGGAATTAAAAAAGTTGGTTAGAGTATTAAATTTATTGACTATTTTGTATAATTTTACAAGTTTATCCTTAGGAGAGAGAAATAGTTAATGTGTATATAACTGTATTTATTACAGAGTGCAAAAAAAGATGTAATATAATTAGGGGTATGTGTGAAAAAAAGTAATTAATACACTTTGAAAGTTGAAGAGGGTCTTATAAAAAGGGACAAGAAAAAAACTCAACAGGGTTTTATAATTAGGGACAGAGGTAGTAATACTTAAGATTAAGGTTTGGAGAATTTAATCTGACATCCCCCTCCTCCAAAGTGTATGAAAAGATAAAATGGATTCTGTAAAATTATTTTTAAAAATTTCAAAATTCACTTTGTTGGGGTGGAAATTTGAAATTTGTGGCGCAATACCAAAAATTCCGCGCGAGCTATCGAAAATTTTGAAAATAGTGAGTTTTTCACCGGTAATTTTAAAATTTCTGGTATTTACATTGTAATATGTACTTGAAATTCCAAAATTTCTAGTATTTACATTGAATTATGTACCAGAAATTTCAAAATTTCTGATGTTTGTATACCGGAAATTTCAAATATTTGATACAAATCTCATTCTTTATACCGAAAATTTTAAAATTTCTGGTAGTTATAAAAACCTAGTTTTGTATCAGAAAATTTTGAAAATTTTGGTTTATGCCACGGTTTTGGTACTGAAAATTTTGAAATTTCTGATATGTGCAGAAACTTTGTTTTATACTAGGAATTTTGAAATTTTCGGTAGTTGCCGATTCTTTTTTATTTTTTATTTTTTTCTTCTTTTGCAATGAAATCCAGAGGCAGAGACGACACTATTGTAGGAAGAGTTATTGATCAAGCGGCATATCAAATTAGGGTTGTTGGGGTGCTGATGTCAAGTCTTCCCAGATATGGGCGGGACGAGTCGCCCCAACCGGTTCACACCGGAAGTGGTTGGTTGAGCGGGGTCAGTTCCGGGCACATCGTTCCACTCGACGCTGACCAGTTCAATCAGTAAATCAGCCTACAGATGAGGTGGTGCCATATGTTTTTGTATTTGATCATGTGGATCATCTGGTGGTTGATCAGGTTGTTGATACAGTTGTTGAGCCGGTTGCTGATCCAGTTGATGAGGAGGTATGAGGTTGTCGCTAGGGCGTACATTCTACATATAATAGCATGTACTCTATTTGTGGATAAGTCTGGTGTTTATATCGATGCCAGATACGCGTGCCTCTTCAGTAGCCTCCAGGACACCATTTGGGCTTTGGGTGTGCTGCGTTAACCCAGTTGTATACAAACCTTAGAATGACGACGGTCTTTGAGACCAGACAGGTTGCTGGTTATTTGAGTATGTTACAGGTATACTTGAAATTATTATTTGTTGTTGATTTCTTATTTAATTATTACGAGCATCATTTCTTATTTAGTATTTATTGTGTTTTTGTTTTGATATCAGTGATAAATATACGAGTATTTCCCCATAATTTGTGATAGAAGGGTGCGACATTGCGATGTCGGGTCCCCACAAGCGAAGACATGGAAGGCCAGATAATCACATGTCGGTGGTGTTGCTGAGTAGAGGAGGAGGCTCGGTGTTCAAACAGTATATGATGTCATCTAGACACCATACACTAGTCATAGAGGCCACCGTGAGTTCGAGGAGTCGTCATTATATTCAGGTTATATGTCGTGGGAGACCATGGTTGCTAGACACTTGCCTGAAAGGTGTCTGCGATAGTATGGTTATGTTTAGAGTATCCCTATACCAGTTTCAGATATACCATCTTTAGATATTGATTGGTGGTTTCAGAGTAACTTCATCAGCTCCGGTCGTGCCATTAGAGATCGAGCAGTCATTATTTAGCACCCCTCGCGGTGTGAGGATGGTTACTTAGAGTGGTACCTCATTGTATCACACTATTGCATCACCCTGTAACACCCCGTTTTATTTTAATTATTATTCATAATTATATTCATGTGTTAATATGTATAATTATGTGACTATGCGTATTTTGTGATGTTTTGGGTACCCTTGGTGGGGGGTAGTAGCCTTAAGAATAAGATTTCAAGGTGTTAGGGGTGTATGAGCAAAAGTGTAGAACGTGGTGGTGTGAGGAGTATAGCTAATTACTTAAATTAGTTACTATTTATTTAATTAAATAATAGGAGGAGATTATTATTTAAATAAGTGAAAGCTCTGCAGATTTGAGCAAATTTTTGGTAAAACAAGGCGTTGAATGAAGTGTCCCAACATGTAGAAGACTTGATGTCCTAACGATTGTCCTGACATCTTAAGCTGATATAGCAGGCTGTTTTTTTAAGTCTGGTCCAAGAATTAAGGAAACAATCAGAATGTGGATCAAGGAATCAACAAACAGAATATTGAAGCCCAAGGCAGCAAAAGACTTTAAAGAGAAGACTTAACCCTAGGATTTGATATGCCTTTTGTAACCTAGTTCTCTTGTGTAAAAATAAGGGTTCATGGTTTTGAGAGTCGTTGGCTCTCTAGGTTGTAAGTCTCCCTTTGTATCAGTTGATGCATTGTGGCAGATATAGGTGTCGCACAGATCCATAAGCCTTGAGGTATTGGATTGTGTATTGTTCTTAGATGAAGCTTTTAAGCAAATCCTAGTTACCTTGTTTATTAAGTAAGCTTGACAAAATTTTGTATTGACAGGGATGATGTAGAAATCACAGTTGGTGATTAAGGGAAGTGAGTGGGGTATCTCGTATCAAAGAGGTTGTTCTTTGATAAAATCTTCATTGGGTAGATGTTAGGATATAAAGTTGTAAACGGGGGAGTTTAGCTTTGTAACAGTTCTACAAATAGTGGAGTCTTCTTCCTGGTTTGGTATCCCCAGATGTAGATGAGTTGCACCGAACTGGGTTAACAATTGTTGTGTTCTTTATTATTCTGGAGATTTACTTTTCTGATAGGGTTCATGATAAACATGTTGGATCAGATGTCGTAACATCTGTGATTTTGCAGTTCTGATATTCAAGGTATCAATCTGCTGTTATGCCTCTGCGTTTAAATGTTCATGCAAAATAATGTCTTGACATGTGTTAGGACATCTGTTGTCTGCATTGCCAGAATTTCAATTGGTATCAGAGCAGGCATCCTGTCTATTTCTGGATGAGATCTTTGGGAGATACTTTCTGGCATTTAAACAAGGAGGAGTTTTGAAGATCAGATCAATCAACTCAAACATACTCAAGGGCATTAATGGATGAGATGGATGTTCTGGATCGAAGGTAACAACCCAGAGTTTGTTCATGTTGCTGAGGAGGTTCTGCAACAACTGCAGGAGAAGTGGCTAGTTCTCTTGTTGGGGTGTCTTATAAGATGTTCTGACATCTTATTAGGGTAAGTAGGATCTGTTCTTTGGTGGTTCCGCTGCATGTGTTTCTGATGGAAGAGCTCTAGAATTATGGGATTCTGGAGTTGTTGCTGAAGACGGATGGTGGAAGATCTCAATCGTTGGCCTCTATATGTGAAGATATATGCATTCTTTTATTCCAAAGTCGGGAGCGATGGTGTAACACCCTTTTCTACCCCCAAATAATGTTGCAGCAGAAACAACTCATATATCAGAGTAAGGCATAAAAATTCCCTCAAAGGGTGCACATTTCTCATTTAACTCAAAATAAATACAATTGCCCTATAAATAAAGGGTCTTCCTCAAATCAAATCAAAAGCCTTCACATGGCAGCGGAACTCAAAACTTTCAATTAAAATAGGTTTTCAACAAACGTCATAATAATCCAAATAAAACCACATCATCAAATAACAGCAAAATACGGAAACAACATAGTTCAACTCAAAGGACCCCAACCCGATGTTACACTATCAGAGCAAGACCCTCTAAATTGACCAAAAGCAAATAAACTTCAAGGTCCTCGGAAGCATCCAAAGCTAAACCTGATCACCTGCACGTTACCCACGTGGAGGCAACATTCAAACAGGCATGGTGAGTAATCACAATTTAATATAAGTCATATAAAGAAAAGACATTAACAGGGCAATAGTTGTTTTTATCAAATACTACAACAACTCACCCAAAGCATCATATAAAGCATCACATCACCAATATCACTCATATGCAATCATGCAATGCCACCAAGAATGAAATGCAACGTCATAAAAATGCAAGTGGTACCAAATCGTCATAATAATGGACACTAGGCCATCAACCCTCCACAAGGGAGCACGTCACAAACACCTCAATCCACCCAATGGGATTGAAGCCACGACTGGACCGAAGTCCTAACATCATCAATAGACCGAAGTCTAAATGCTATGAATGCATGATGCACAATGTCAATATCATCATCATCAACAAAAGTCATTACGTGCATCAACATTCATCAAAATCTCATGTTAATCCATGCATCATTTAATCATCAAAACATCATGAATCGTCATCTCATAATCATCAATATACTCATGGTACTTCACATCGTCATTCTATCCTCAACATCACATATAAACATCTAATAATCATCAATAACATCATATCATCATCTAATCATCATAACATCATTTTCATCACTAAATAATTCATCATATAACACGTCAACACATAGCAGAAATTCACGGCAACACCACAACATTAATATAATATAAAACATATCTTTTTCATGAATTTTAAATTAATAAAATAATATTTTTCAGTCCCAGGTCACGCTAAGCGCGCTACTCACTGCCTCGAAGAGGCGAAATTTCTTCAGACAGCGCTAAGCGCGCTAGACACCGCTAAGCGGGCTCTGCGATTTCTGCAGAAAAACCCTGCGATAACAGCCCTTCTCCATCTGCGATTCAACACTCCTAAACCAGAATTTATCCTCAAATTTCAACAGATTATGTTATCATAACCTATAACTATCACATATACATCAATAACAACAATCATCACATAACAATTCATCAAAATCCATCATCCCTAACCTTCAATTCCTAGGTTTTCCCCAAAAACCCCAATTACCCACTAACACCTAATCTTTATATCAAAAATATTGCAAGGTGATACTCCTCATACCTTAGAATATTGTTTCCTTCGACTTCTCTTGAAGTTTCGTAGGAATTCCTCTATGCTCTAGCCTCCTTCTCACTTGTTCTTCAGAGCAGCTTTGCCTCTTCCTAAAAAATAATACGAATAATGAGTTCCTTTTCACTATTCTCTCTTAAAATACCCCTAAATGTGCTCTTCCCATCAAACCCTCACTTATTCTCCTCAAATGTCCACTTTACCCTTACTTCCTCTAATTTCATTTAAATTAAATAATAATACAAATATATTCATATTATATACTATTATTTAATTAAAATAACCAAAACTTCACAAAATCATCGACATCGATACGAAACACCAAAATTCACAGAAAACCACGAATATAATATTTAAATAAATTAAATAAATATTTTACGAAAATCGGGGTGTTACAACTCTCCCCCACTTAAAGGATTTTCGCCCTCGAAAATTACCTCAAGGAAATAGAGTCGGATACGACTCCCTCATCTGATCTGCATGCTCCCAAGTCCAACTTTTGCCAGCTGGTCCACCCCATAACACCTTCACCAAGGCTATGTCTTTACCCCACAATCGCTTCATTTCTCGACCATCAACCCGCATAGGTAATGCTTCCACAGTCAGATTATCCCTTACTTGTACATCATCCATCTGAATCACATGCGACGAGTCCGGTATGTACTTCCTCAATTGAGACACATGGAACACGTCATGCAAATTCGCAAGTGACGGCGGTAAAGCAATTTGATAGGCTACCTCCCCTATCCTCTGCGGTATCTGATATGGACCAACAAAACGTGGAGTGAGCTTCCTAGACTTTAAAGCTCAACCCACACCAGTCACTGACGTCACTCTCAAAAACACGTGATCTCCCTCTTGGAATTCAAGTGCTTTCCTCCTCTTATCATGGTAGATCTTCTGACGACTCTGTGAAGCTTTCATCCTCTCTTGGATCTTCCTAATCTTCTCAGTCGTCTCTTGTACAATTTCAGGTCCGAGTACAACACTCTCGCCCGATTCATACCAACACAAAGGAGTCCTACACCTTCTCCCGTATAAAGCTTCATAAGGCGCCATTACAATACTAGCATGAAAACTATTATTGTACGTGAACTCAATCAACGGCAAATGGCTATCCCACGATCCTCCATGATCCAACACACAAGCCCTCAACAAATTTTCTAAAGATTGGATAGTCCTTTCTGTCTGACCGTCCGTCTGCGGATGATAGGCAGAACTCATCCTCAACTTAGTACCCAAAGCATCTTGTAAACTCCTCCAAAACCTCGATGTAAACCTCAGGTCTCTATCCGACACAATACTCGCAGATACCCCGTGTAACTTCACAATCTCCTCAATATACATCTCGGCTAGCTTCTGCATGGAATGATTAATCTTCATCGGCAAGAAATGAGCCGACTTAGTTAATTTATCCACGATCACCCAAATTGAATCATTCCCCTTAGCAGTCTTCGGCAATCCCACCACAAAATCCATGGAAATACTATCCCATTTCCATTCGGGAATCCTCAACGGATGCTTCATACCTAAAGGCTTCTGATGCTCAACTTTCAACTTCTGGCAAGTCAAACACGCATAAACAAACTCCGCAACATCCTTCTTCATACTTGGCCACCAAAACAACTTTTTTAAGTTATGGTACATCTTCGTAGCACCGGGATGAATACTTAACCTACTTCGATGTCCTTCTTCAAGAATGCTCTTCTTAATACCTGGAACATCTAGGACACACACCCTATCTCTGAACATCATCACATCATTCTCATCAATCCAGAAGTCACCTCTGTTACCTTGGTTAATCAAAGTCAATTGGTCAACCAACTTTAAATCGGATTGTTGTCCCACTCTGATTTCTTCCAGAATACTACTAGTCAACCTCAACATTCCCAACTTCACACTGTCAGGAGTCGATTCACATACCAAACTCAAATCTCTGAATTGCTCAATTAATTCCAACTCTTTCACCATAAGCATCGACATATGTAATGACTTTCTGCTCTATGCATCGGCCACTACATTTGCTTTGCCCGGATGATAACTCAAATCAAAATTGAAATCCTTCAACAACTCTAACCACCTCCTCTGCCTCATATTCAATTCCTTCTGATCAAATAAGTACTTCAGACTCTTATGATCACTGACACCTCAAATTTAGAGCCAAACAGATAATGTCTCCAAATTTTCAACACAAACACCACCGCGGCTAATTCCAAGTCATGTGTAGGATAATTCCTCTCATGAACTCGCAATTGTCTCGAAGCATAGGCAACAACTTATCCATTCTGCATCAATACTCCACCAAGACCCATCTTCGACGCATCACAATACACCACAAAAGACTCACTCGGATTAGGCAAAATCAACACTGGAGCAGTAGTTAATCTCTTTTTCAATTCCACAAAACTTTCTTCGCAAGCTACATCCCACACAAAAGTCTGACCTTTTTCGAGTCAACTGAGTCAAAGGTAATGCCAACTTAGAAAAACCTTCAATAAACTTGCGGTAATAACCCGCTAATCCCAGAAAACTTCATATCTCAGTAGCAGACTTCAGAGTCTCTCACTGTAACATAACATCAATCTTAGAAGGATCAACAGCAACACCATCACTTGAAATCACATGGCCAAGAAAGCTTACTTCCTTCATCCAGAACTCGCACTTAGACAACTTTGCATACAACTTCTTCTCCTTCAAGACTTGCAACACAGTCCTCAAATGCTCAGGATGCTCTTCTTCAGATCTAGAATATATCAAGATATCATCGATAAACACCACCACAAACTTATCCAAATACTCATGAAAGATCCGATTCATATACTCCATGAACACACCAGGTGCATTGGATACACCAAACGGCATCACAGTGTATTCATAATGTCCATACCTCGTCCTGAAAGCCATCTTCGGAGTATCATCAGGCTTAACTCGAATCAGATGATAACCCGACCTTAAATCAATCTTGCTGAACACACAAGCACCTACTAGCTGATCCATCAAATCGTCGATTCTCGGTAGCGGATACTTATTCTTGATAGTCACTTTATTCAGCTGTCGATAACCAACACACAACCTCATACTTCCATCCTTCTTTTTCACTAACAACACAGGGGCACCCCACGGGGAAACACTTGGTCGAACAAACCTCTTCTCGAGCAGCTCTTCCAACTGTTTCTCCAATTCACTTAGCTCAGAAGCTGACATCCGATAAGAAGCCATTGACACTGGACTCGTACCTGGTATTAAGTCCACTGCGAACTCTACCTCACGCTCTGGAGGCAAATCACTGATGTCATCTGGAAACACATCTGGGAATTCACAAACAATAGGCAACTCCACACTAGCAGCTTCACGATCAATTTGCAACGATGCAAACATTGCAAACACCAAAGCTTCGTCTTCTTGAAGTTCGTCTACTTGCTTAGCAGACAAGAACATCAACTCCCCACTATTATCAATCTCAGGAAACTCTACAGCCTTGGTATAACAATTAATATGAACACGGTTGAACTCTAACCAGTTCATTCCAAAGATCACATCGATTTGGTGCAAGGGTAAGCATACCAAATCCATCATAAAACTCTTCTCAAAAATCGTCACAGGACATCTCAAACACACAAGGGTAGTAGTAACAGAACCATTAGCTGGAGCTTCTATTACCATATTCCCCTTCATATCAGATAACTTCAAACTTAATCTATTAGCATATTCAAGCGAGATAAAAGAATGAGTAGCACCGGTATCAATAATATCAACCAACTCGATATTATTAATAAGACAAGTACCTCGAATCAGGTTGTCCTTCTCTGGAACTTCTGCACCACTCAAAGTAAACACTCTGCCACTGGTCTGAGTAGTGGTCGCAGTCTTCTTCAGCTTCTGACATTGAGTACTGATATGGCCTTTCTCACCACAATTGAAATAGGTCGGACCCTCATCTTTGCAGTCAGTAGCTCTATGCCCTTTCTTACCACATCGATAGCACCTCACCACATTGTTGGTACACGCATCAGCACGGTGACCTTGCTCGCCACACTTATGGCACTTTCCAGAAGCGGGAGTTGCTCCCCCACTTGTCTTTTTCCCATCTGAAGCCTTCTGCTTCCCTTTGTCAGCTGAAGTTGTATAAGGTTTACCCATATACTGCCCTTTCTTCTTACTCAACTGCTTATAGTGAGCAGATCGAGCTCGGATGTCCTCATCGTAGATTCTGATCTTGTCAACCAACTCAGTATACATGCGGATCTGTTGGTACCCAATGCCCTGCTTAATCTCTGGTCTCAGCCCATTCTCGAACTTGAGACACTTAGACATCTCAGCATCAGCACGATTGTAGTGCGGACAGAACTTCACCAAAGCCTCTAACTTTGCGGCATACTCTGCCACAGTCATATCTCCTTGCTTCAGCTCAAGGAATTCCACTTCCCTCTTGCCACGAGCATTCTCTGGGAAATACTTTCCCATAAACTCCTGCTTAAACATAGCCCAAGTTATCACAGTGCCAATATCCGCAAGTCTCTGACGGGTGTTATCCTACCAGTCCTCAGCTTCTTCCTCTGGCATATGCGTTCCAAACTAAACCTGTTGTTCATCAGAATACCCCATCACCCGGAAGATCTTCTCGATCGCCTTCAGCCACTTGTGTGCACTTACTAGATCATGCGTACCCATAAAAGTCGGTGGATTGTTCCTTTAAAACTTCCCCAAAGCACGAAACCCATCAGGAGCTCCAACATTCGGATTCAGCTGCTCCACCACATTAGCAATCGATTCCAACGCATCAGCAATTGCACGATCATTTCTTCCAGCCATCCTGCACGCCACCAACAAGGTTGGAAGAACTAAAACATCGACAGTGTACACACACTCGTCGACTGACAGGGACAGACATCAAGTAAAAACCTGGCCTGACGGACCAACCTGCTCTGATACCACTAATGTAACACCCTTTTCTACCCCCAAATAATGTTGCATCAGAAACAACTCATATATCAGAGAAAGGCATAAAAATTCCCTCAAAGGGTGCACATTTCTCATTTAACTCAAAATAAATACAATTGTCCTATAAACAAAGGGTCTTCCTCAAATCAAATCAAAAGCCTTCACATGGCAGCGGAACTCAAAACTTTCAATTAAAATAGGTTTTCAACAAACGTCATAATAATCCAAATAAAACCACATCATCAAATAACAGCAAAATAAGGAAACAACATAGTTCAACTCAAAGGACCCCAACCCGATGTTACACTATCAGAGCAAGACCCTCTAAATCGACCAAAATAAAATAAACTTCAAGGTCCTCGGAAGCGTCCAAAGCTAAACCTGATCACCTGCACGTTACCCACGTGGAGGCAACATTCAAACAGGTAGGGTGAGTAATCACAATTCAATATAAGTCATATAAAGAAAAGACATTAACAGGGCAACAGTTGTTTTTATCAAATACTACATCAACTCACCAAAAGCATCATATAAAGCATCACATCACCAATATCACTCATATACAATCATGCAATGCCACCAAGAATGAAATGCAATGTCATAAAAATGCACGTGGTACCAAATCATCATAATAATGGACACTAGGCCATCAAACCTCCACAAGGGAGCACGTCACAAACACCTTAATCCACACAATGGGATTGAAGCCACCACTGGACCGAAGTCCTAACATCATCAATAGACCGAAGTCTAAATGCTATGAATGCATGATGCACAATGTCAATATCATCATCATCAACAAAAGTCATTACGTGCATCAACATTCATCAAAATCTCGTGTTAATCCATGTCATCATTTAATCATCAAAACATCATGAATCACCATCTCATAATCATCAATATACTCATGGTACTTCACATCGTCATTCTATCCTCAACATCACATATAAACATCTAATAATCATCAGTAACATCATATCATCATCTAATCTTCATAACATCATTTTCATCACTAAATAATTCATCATATAACACGTCAAAACATAGCAGAAATTCACGGCAACATCACAACATTAATATAATATAAAACAAATTTTTTCATGAATTTTAAATTAATAAAATAATATTTTTCAGTCCCAGGTCGCGCTAAGCACGCCCCTCCCGCGCTAAGCGCACTACTCACTATCTCGAAGAGGCAAAATTTCTTCAGACCGCGCTAAGTGCGCTAGACTGCGCTAAGCGGGCAATGCGATTTCTATAGAAAAACCCTGCGATAACAGCCCTTCTCCATCTACGATTCAACACTCCTAAACCAGAATTTATCCTCAATTTTCAACAGATTATGTTATCATAACCTATAACTATCACATATACATCAATAACAACAATCATCACATAGCAATTCATCAAAATCCATCATCCCTAACCTTCAATTCCTAGGTTTTCCCCAAAAACCCCAATTACCCACTAACACCTAATCTTTATATCAAAAATATTGCAAGGTGATACTCCCCATACCTTAGAATATTGTTTCCTTTGACTTCTCTTGAAGTTTCTCCGGAATTCTTCTATGCTCTAGCCTCCTTCTCACTTGTTCTTCAGAGCACCCTTGCCTCTTCCTAAAAAATAATACGAATAATGAGTTCCTTTTCACTATTCTCTCTTAAAATACCCCTAAATGTGCTCTTCCCATCAAACCCTCACTTATTCTCCTCAAATGTCCACTTTACCCTTACTTCCTCTAATTTTATTTAAATTAAATAATAATACAAATATATTCATATTATATACTATTATTTAATTAAAATAACCAAAACTTCACAAAATCACCGACATCGACACGAAACACCAAAATTCACAGAAAACCACGAATATAATATTTAAATAAATATTCTTATGAAAATCGGGGTGTTACAGATGGAATGAAGGGAGTTGTTGGAAGATATCTCATATGGTGACTTAGTACTTGGAAGCTTGGTTCCATGGTACAGTGTGAAGTCAGTTGAAGAGGAGAGGAGTTGAGTTTAAATTTATCAAGTTCATTCTCTGGGAGTTTGATAAATTATTGATCGGCTAGGTTGTCAAAGATACTTGAGAATTCTCTCAAGTCCACTCATAAAGACGTCTCTGTCGTGCATCTGGAGTCTTCTAGTTATTCTTCTGACTAGAAGATGTTTCTATGAAACACAACCTGAAGAAAGTGGAGGTGATTTATTTTCATTATCTAAAACAGCAAGGAAGGATTCATCTCTCTTAACCCTAAGGGTGGATCCAATCTAATTAGAGATTTCAGAATTGTTGAGGTAAATAGGATTTGTTCAGAGAAAATCTTAGTTACTTGAGTCAAGGGTGTCAGCCTTGGTATCTCAACACTATTTTTCAAAGAAGATACTTGCAAAAGATTAAATACTTGATAAGTGTTCATGAAGTGATCTGGTGGAGCTTAGCTACAACAGTGAAGAAGGGTTATTGGACAAGGATTTAAAATCAATTACTATTTGTGGAATTCAAAAGTATTTAATTGATTATCCTTGATAGTCAAGATTGTTGATGTCCAACAAGATGTTGGAACATCTCATCATCAGAGTTTGTGCAGAATCATGGGAGGGGTACTGCATGCACTTTAGCATATGTTTTAGTCTTGGGTGTTGACCTAAGAATCGGCTTCAGTCTGGTGTGACAGAAGCATGTGATCTCTGAAGAGTTTCCTGGCAATAAACTGGTCTGGACTTTAATGCTGTTGAAGATGAAGATGAAGACATCATAATCTTGATGGATGCTTCTTGGATCAGCTTATTTCTGATCTAGGAGGAATGGAGTACTGGTGATGACATAGCTTAGATCAGTTTATTTTTGATCTGGGTACTTATGAGCATGGGATCTTGCTCATTTTGAAGGTCAAGGTTAAGTGGCAGTTATCTATAACTTTCTACAGATGGCTCTACTAATGAAAGTGGCATTCTTTGGTATGGCTATGGTGTAGTCTAGGACTACTTTATCTTCTAAAGATTCAGACGTGGCAGGTGTGAAGTCTTTGGAGTTTCAAAGCAGGATGAAGGTTGTCTACTCAAACTTGGTTGCTGAATCAAGTCTATGGGAGCATGGAACTCTTGTTCTGTAATAGGGAAGAGGTTCTTCTAAGTGGCAGAAGGAGGAGCTGAATTCAGCAGTTGGATGTCATATCAGAATGTTCTGACATCTAGCTTAACATAAGAATCTCAGCTGGTGATGTGGCACATCGGCTTAAGATAAGGTGATCTACAGGAGAATGGAAGTTAAGGATGCTTCAAAAAGGTTTATCTCATATAGTTTGCGGGAGCTGTGGTTTAAGAAGATGTTACATGTCTAGAGGCTTGGTGGATCCAAGATGTCTTGCTATGGAGCAAGTAGTTCATGTGTCTTGAAGACCAGATTTCATTAGTGGATTAGTGTATCTTATGGGAGTTTTGACGAAGAAAGAGATCAATCAAATAGTGGCATTTGGTTGATCTTTACTGTGCATTCAAGCAGGATGCTTGAAACTGATTGCTCTTGTCCCGAAGGGTGGTTGGTTGAAAACGTAAGGAGGATCTGGTTCATATTGGAGCTTATGGCAGAAGTTCTCAGTTTATGGAAGATTACATTCTTTTGATGAATGAGAGTTTATTTCTCTCTGGGTTTCTGAAGTTCTCTTTATTCAAGCTGGTGGCGCAGTGTTGTTTGAAGATCTTCAGTTTGGATTACTATGCAGATAGTAAGCCCAGTGGTGGATCATGTCAAGAACCATGGTGTGTGGTGTCTATGATGTTGAAGGATGTCATAACTGATGTTAGAACATTTTCTGGGTTGGTTATCCTTGGTGGAGGATTCTTAAGTTCTAGTCTAGGAACTTGTTGGCTACATCATATCTAAGGAGTATCTGTCTTGTCATACGGGAGAATGATGGAGTAGAAGAACTAACTTGGGAGGATGGTTTAGAGAAGACTGAAGTGGATCATGTGTTAATTGCATGGAAGTCTGAATATGGATATTCACCAGTTGATCAGAAGTATTCCAGGTTATCATATGGGAGAATGATGAAGGAATGACTATCCTGGATTGTTGGGTGTCTATCTATTGATTGACCTTGCTAAGGTCTGATGAAAAGCTTGTGGAGGGGATATTGCCCCTATTGGCAAGTCATGCTAAAAGGAAGTGGATCAGTTTGGCAGCTGTGAAGTTCTGAAGCATGTATACAGTATCTGACACCATTGAAAGAAAACAAAATAAGAGGTATGGTATCTCTTTGAGGAATGTGGATCATTCCAGATCAATTGGATTTTATCTCAAGGAACATGGAGGTCTATACATGAGAATTCATGTGGTGTATATATGGGTTCAAGAAGAGGGGGATCAATGGAGCTTTGATCTTAATCCAAGAGTTTGTTAATTTAGGATGGTGATCCTAATGTGACCTCACGGGAAGCATGATGGTGTTCATGTGTGAGTGATTTTTGGTTCTTGTCAGAAGAAGCAATAAGTGGAGTTGATGATTGTGTTCAGCAGGTAGGTTGGACAGGAGGTGAGCTCTTGAAGACATGAAGATGCGTCTTATGTTTTCCATTCATTAGAATAGTGTTCATTGGAGGAGCACTGGTTATCTTAGATAGGGGGAGTTACTCCTTGATCTAAGACATATTACTGCAGGGGTACAGTTCAGATTCAAGTTTGTATTGTGCGTCAAGCAAGCTGCAATTTTGTTTCCATCCTGGGATGATGAGATATCAAGAAGGATGTCTTGACATTACTGCTGAAAGGTCGTATGAGGACTTGACACTATAAAGGTAATTCCATCATTAAAATGTCAATGCAAGTATCTTGGATGCTAACTGGGAGATGTTTGAAGAAATGTCTTAACATCTTGGTCAGTTCTATTTTTCTTCTGGTTAAAAGGATTATTCTTGGGACTCATCAAAAGGATGGTGACTATGATTCAGATTGACTGAACAAGCCTGACAAAATGTCAGGATATTATTTAAGACCTGAGGGTGGGTCCTAACTAGCTGTTTTGAACGGTGAAGGCATGGGTAACATGTGTCTTGATACAAGTGTTCCATTTTGGACGGTTACTCTTAAAAGTTTGAACAGTCTATCCTAGTTGGGCAGTGCACAATTATTAATGTTGAATTTACCTACCTACATTTATTTCTCCTTGAATTGTTCAGTGGTAACTTCTTTGGACTGTGGATTTCTAGAGAAACCGTTTAGGTATTTAAAGAGTGATCTGTTTGTGGAATTCCAGGCGGTGGGTTGAGTAATCATGTATTTCATTCGTGTTTGGATAAGTAACATATGGATATGGAACTATATTGGCTACTTTTGCAAATTTTTGGCTAAAAAGGGGGAGATAAGAAGTATGGATGCATCTAAGTTAGTATACTCATTTGTACAAGCAGGGTGTTAGATGAGATGTTCTGACATCTTTGAGTCTTTCCCTTGTGCCTTGTGATCTGAGTTATGAAGCAGGTTGTGTCCTGTGACCTGAGTTACATATTCTATGAACTCTGTGTTACAAATGGTACAATTGTTTCTTCTTAAGCTCTTTCTGGATCTTCTTGTGGGTTCTCTTATGTCCCTCAAGAGGAAGATTTATCCCTCAGTGGCAAGTACTGGTTTGAGGGGGAGAGTGTTATATACTCTTCCTCATGTACACCAACATACAACTAGGAATTTTAGGGGTAAGAAAGAGTCTCAAAGGTGCTCCAATCATATCTACCAAACGCCGATCTTTCTTTTTCAACCAAAGGAGTTTTAACAAAAAATTAGTCAAAAGGGGGAGATTGAAGGCTCTGCAAATTTGAGCAAATTTTTGGTAAAACAAGGCGTTGAATGAAGTGTCCCAACATGTAGAAGACTTGATGTCCTAACGATTGTCTTGACATCTTAAGCTGATATAGTAGGCTGTTTTTTTAAGTCTGGTCTAAGAATTAAGGAAACAATCAGAATATGGATCAAGGAATCAGCAAACAGAAGATTGAAGCCCAAGGCAGCAGAAGACTCTTTAAATAGAAGACTTAAACCTAGGATTTGATATGCCTTTTGTAACCTAGTTCTCTTGTGTAAAAATAAGGGTTCGGGGTTTTGAGAGTCGTTGGCTCTCTAGGTTGTAAGTCTCCCTTTGTATCAGTTGATGCATTGTGGCAGATATAAGTGTCACACATATCCATAAGCCTTGAGGTATTGGATTGTGTATTGTTCTTGGATGAAGCTTTTAAGCAAATCCTAGTTACCTTGTTTGTCAAATAAGCTTGACAGAATTCTGTATTGACGGGGATGATGTAGAAATCATAGTTGGTGATTAAGGGAAGTGAGTGGGGTATCTCGTATCAAAGAGGTTGTTCTTTGATAAAGTCTTCATTGGATAGATGTTAGGATATAAAGTTGTAAACGGGGGAGTTTAGCTTTGTAACAGTTCTACAGATAGTGGAGTTTTCTTCCTGGATTGATATCTCCCAGATGTAGGTGAGTTGCACCGAAATGGGTTAACAATTGATGTGTTCTTTATCATTTTACAGATTTACTTTTCTGTTAAGGTTCATGATAAACATGTTGGATCAGATGTCGTAACATCTATGATTTTGCAGTTCTGATATTCAAGGTATCAGTCTGCTGTTATGCCTCTGCGTTTACATGTTCATGCAGAACAATGTCTTGACATGTGTTAGGACATTTGTTGTCTGCATTGCCAGAATTTCAATAAGTATTTAGTTTATTATTTTTGTTATTATTTTAAATAGTTGGATTAAATAATAATAATATAATAATATAAGAAATAAGGGAAATAGGGAGAAAGTGGTTTTACGTGAAAACAAGAGAGAAAAAGAGAAAAGGAGCTAGGGCAAAGGAGAAGAAGAGGGAGAACCTCCATTGCTAAGGTTGAATTTTTTGGCAAAACTCTAAGGTAAGGGTGGAGTTATAACTATCTAAGGGTTGCCATGATGATTGGTGAGTAGTTTCTAACATGTAGAGTTTTGAATTTTCTTCTCTTTGTTCATGAATGTGATGGTTTTGATGAGTGATTGATTCTTGATAATTCAATGGATTGTATGTTGTTGTGTTGATTTCGGTTGAAAAATTATGTCTTGTGTGATTGTTGTTGAATTGTTGGATTGAGAGGTGTATGTTGTAAATGTGGATTGTTGTACGTGTAACTCGCGTGTCAGAGTCAGAACAATGTTATGAACGATTTTGAAAAGGAAAACTTGAGTTTTTAAACTTTTGAAAAGTGTTTTTTTTGCTTTGAAAAGTGTTTTGGACGAATTCTAAGAAAAGCTGGTTTTGAAACAACTTAAAAATAAGTTCTGGTGTAAAAATATAGCAGAAAAGCGCTTCTGTCAGTGAGGTAACCGGTTACATGGTTGAGGTAACCGATTACATTGAAAACATGTTTTTTTGGGCATTTTGGGTGATGTAACCGGTTACATGGTTGAGGTAACTGGTTACATCAAATAAAAACTGGGTATTTCTGCTTCTGGGACTGATGTAACCGGTTATATGGTGAGGTAACCCGTACATCGATGTGTCGGAAATTTTTGGAAAACTTCGAAAATTCATAACTTGAGTTCTGGGTGTTCAATTTGCGCGCCGTTCGAAGTGTTGGAAAGCTAACGCAATGAAATTTCTTATAAAAATGGGTTCTAGTCCAGAAGTGGATTACTTTGCTATGTAGTGGCTTAAATGCAATGGTAGTGTTTATGTTGTGATGTGATAGAATCTGAAATATATCGTTGTTGACTGTTATGCTGTAAGTTGTCGTTGGTGATGTTGTTGAGCTGTTATAGCATTATTGTTGCATGGTGACCAGTATTGGTATGGTATAATGATTAAGATGAATATCATTGTACGTTGTATTGTTGTTGTTGATTGCTATATTATTATGTTGTTGTTGTTGTTGAACTGTTATAGCATGTATTTGGTGCATGGTGGCATGTATTGGAAGAGTACCTTGACTATGGTGTTGGTCATTGTGCTTGATGTTATTGTTGACATGCATTACATGATTGCATGAGTTGTGAGATAAGTCGTGTGCCTATGTGGGGTGTGAGTGCCTTATCCGAATTCCTTGAAATAGAATCTTGTTGTTGTTGTTGAGGTAATCGTGTGCTCATGTGGAGTGTGAGCGATTACGAGTGTTCGTGTGCCCATGTGGGGTGTGAGTGATCACAGATGTCGTGTTCCCATGTGGGATGTGAGCGACTTATATGGAAATTCCGACGGGAATTATGATCATGAAAAAGGGATCGAATTGGTACCACATGCATTAAGTCGAATTGTGAGTCACATTGCATTGTATTATAGTTGTGATCGTTGTTGTATTTTGTTGATGGGATATTGACTGCGTGGATGTATGTGTTGAATGGGTGACTTATGCATGAAATGAGTTGTCCTTGCTAATTATCATGCTTTCCTTTATCCAGTTATGATATCTCACCCATTCTGTTTGAATGTTGTCTCTACGTGGGTAACGTGCAGATAATCTGCAGTAGGAGTTGTGAGAGTTGTGTTGTTTCCGAAATTAAAGGAAATACGGAGAAAATGCTTATACCAACTAAAGGTGTGTGCCTTAGGTAGCTTTGTGAACAAGATACATGAAACGCTATTATAGTTTGGTAAAATGGTTTATGCCCCGTCATGATTGTCGATTGTATATTGACAAATTGAGGAACTGATCACCCTTAATCTCTTGTTGATAGTAGAAGGGATCATGTTGGATGGAATCGACGTGTCTTGCCAGCTTAGATGGTGTGAACAGTGAGCTATTGGAGTTAAGCCAAGTGCTTACAGATTGTTTTGATGAGTCGATGTAGATTCTTATATCTGAAGATAAGGCTCAGATGTTTTCCATGTTGCGATGATGGTGTTCTGGAAATAGGCAGTAAAGCCACAACGATGGGCTACCAGTTGTGCATCATTTTTAGATGTGTTTCCGGATGAAATATTAGATGTGCCGCTAGAGAGGGAGGTGGAATTCTCTATTGATATTGTCCCTGGTACCAGACGTTTCTATGGCACCATACAGGATGTCGGCGTTAGAATTAGCAGAACTGAAAAAGCAGTTAGGAGAGATGCTGGAAAATAAATTCGTGAGACCAAGTATATCACCTTGGGGAGCTCCGGTGTTGTTAGTGAAGAAAAAGGATGGTGGTATGAGGTTGTGTATAGATTACAGATAGTTGAATAAAGTGACGATTAAGAAAAAGTATCTGCTTCCAAGAATAGATGACTTGATGGATCGGTTAGTGGGTGCACGTGTGTTTAATAAGATTGACTTAAGGTCGGAATATCATTAGATTCGAGTGAAGGATGAGGATATTATGAAGACAACTTTCAGGACTCAAGATGGACATTATGAGTATTTGGTGATGTCGTTCGTAATTTCTAATCCACCTAGAGTGTTTATGGAGTATATGAATCAAATATTCCATACTTACTTGGATCAGTTCGTTGTAGTTTTCATTAATGACATTATGATCTATTCTAAATTAGAAGAAGAGCATGCTAAGCATTTGCAAATTGAGTTGCAAGTGCTGAAAGAGAATAAGCTTTATGCGAAGTTGTCGAAGTGTGAATTCTAGTTGAAAGAAGTGAGTTTTCTTGGTCATGTCATTTCAGGTGATGGTATTGTTATGGATCAATCCAAGGTAGATGCAGTTCTACAGTGGGAGGCTCTGAAGTCGGTTACTATAATTAGAAGCTTTTTGGGCTTGGCTGGTTATTATCGTAGATTTATAGAAGGCTTTTCTAAGTTTGCACTTCCGTTGACCTGGTTGACTTGCAAAGGTAAAGTGTTTGTGTGGGATGTTCACTGTGAGAAGAGTTTCATTGAGTTAAAGAAGAGATTGACTACAAATCCAGTTTTGATTCTACCTGAACCAGATGAACCATTTGTGGTGTATTACAATGCTTATTTGATGGGTTTAGGTCGTGTGTTAATGCAGGATGGCAAGGCTGTGGCTTATGTTTCACGACAATTAAGAGCCCATGAGAGGAATTATCCTACTCATGATTTGGAATTAGCTGCAGTGGTATTTGTATTGAAGATTTGGAGGCATTATCTTTATGGTTCCAGATTTGAATTATATAGTGACCACAAGAGTTTGAAGTATCTGTTTGATCAGAAGGACCTGAGCATGTGACAGAGAAGATGGTTAGAATTCTTAAAGGATTATGATTTTGGCTTGAACTATCATCCCGATAAAGATAATGTTGTGGCTGATGCTTTGAGTTGGAAGACCTTGCATATGTCTACTATGATGGTTAGAGAGTCAAAATTGATTGAGCAGTTCAGAGACTTGAGTTTGGTTTGTGAACGGAAACCACAGAGTGTGATGTTGGGTATGCTGAAGATCAATAATGAGTTTCTTAATAGTATCAGAGAGGTTTAGAAGTTGGACGTGAAGCTGCTATATTTGATGGTCGAAAATGATCAGGAGGAAGGTAGTGACTTCAGAGTGGATGAACAAGGTGTATTGAGATTTTGTGATAGGATTTGTATTCTTGATGATCCTCAGTTAAAAAGAATGTTTTTGGAGGAAAGTCATAGAAGTAGCTTGAGCATTCATCCAGGAGCTACAAAGGTGTATCATGACCTAAAGAAAATATTTTGGTGGTCTGGATTGAAGCGTGATGTGGCTCGGTTTATGTATGCTTGTTTAATTTGTCAGAAGTCGAAGGTGGAGCATCAGAAACCTGTTGGTTTGATGCAACCGTTGGATATCCCAGAGTGGAAGTGGGACAAAATTTCTATGGATTTTGTGACTGGGTTACCGAATACTTCGAGGGGCATGATGCCATTTGGGTAGTTATATATAGACTGACGAAATCGGCGCATTTTATTCCGATTAACATCAGTTTTCCCCTGCAAAAGTTGGCAGCGATTTATATTCATGTGATTGTGAAGTTGCACGAAGTTCTGTTGAGTATAGTGTCAGATAGAGATCCGAGATTCACTTCCAGATTTTGGGAAAGTTTGCAAGAGGCTTCGGGTTCGAAGTTGAGGTGGAGTTCAAATTATCATCCACAGACGGATGGTCAGACGAAGAGAACTATACAATCTTTGGAGGACTTATTGAGGGCTTGTGTACTTTAACAGGGAGGTGCTTGGGATAGCCATTTGCCGTTGATTGAGTTCACTTATAATAACAGCTATCATTCTAGTATTGGAATGGCGCCTTTTGAAGCTTTGTATGGTCGGAGGTGTCGGACACCTTTGTGTTGGCATGAATCTGGTAAGAGTGTGGTACTTGGACCTGAGATTGTTTAGCAGACTACTGATAAGGTGAAGTTGATTTGAGAAAAGATTAAAGCTTCGCAGAGTAGGAAGAATAGCTACCATGATAAGAGAAGGAAGTATCTTGAGTTCCAAGAAGGGGACCATGTATTCTTGAGAGTCACTCTGGTGACCGGTGTTAGACGCGATTTGAAGTCGAGGAAGCTTACTCCTCGTTTATTGGTCCGTATAAGATTTTAGAGAGAGTTGGATCGGTTGCTTATAGGGTGGCATTGCCACCAAATTTGTCGAATTTACATGACATATTCCATGTTTCACAGCTTCACAATTAGGTTCTGGATCCATCGCATGTGATTCTATGGGATGAGGTTGAGGTGAGAGACAATCTCACGATTTAGGCGTTACCAGAGCGAATTAAAGGTCGTGAGGTGAAGCAGTTGAGAGGCAAAGAGATCGCTCTCGTGAAGGTAGTATGGGGAGACGCTGCCGGTGGAAACATATCTTGGGAGTTAGAGAGCAGGATGCGGGAGTCGTATCCGGAGTTGTTTGTGTCAGGTGAATTTTCGGGGACGAAAATATTCTAAGTGGGGGAGAGTTGTAACGCCCCATTTTATTTTAATTATTATTCGTAATTATATTCATGTGTTGATATGTATAATTATGTGACTATGCGTATTTTGTGATGTTTTGGGTACCCTTGGTGGTGGTGGGGGGGGGGGGGGTAGTAGCCTTAAGAATAAGATTTCAAGGTGTTAGGGGTGTGTGAGCAAAAGTGTAGAACTTGGTGGTGTGAGGAGTATAGCTAATTATTTAAATTAGTTACTATTTATTTAATTAAATAATAGGAGGAGATTATTATTTAAATAAGTATTTAGTTTATTATTGTTGTTATATATTATTTTAAATAGTTGGATTAAATAATAATAATATAAGAAATAGGGAGAAAGTGGTTTTACGTGAAAACAAGAGAGAAAGAGAGAAGAGGAACTAGGGCAAAGGAGAAGAAGAGGGAGAACCTCCATTGCAAAGGTTGAAGTTTTTGGCAAAACTCTACGGTAAGGGTGGGGTTTTAACTATCTAAGGGTTGCCATGATGATTGGTGGGTAGTTTCTAACATGTAGGGTTTTGAATTTTCTTCTCTTTGTTCATGAATGTGATGGTTTTGATGAGTGATTGATTCTTTATAATTCAATGAATTGTATGTTGTTGTGTTGATTTCTGTTGAAAATTGTGTCTTGTGTGATTGTTGTTGTTGAATTCGTTGGATTGAGAGGTGTATGTTGTAAATGTGGATTGTTGTACGTGTAACTCACGTGTCAGAGCCGGAACAATGTTATGAACGATTTTGAAAAGGAAAACTTGAGTTTTTAAACTTTTGAAAAGTGTTTTGGTCGAATTCTAAGAAAAACTAGTTTTGAAACAACATAAAAATAAGTTCTGGTGTAAAAATATAGCAAAAAAGCGCTTCTGTCAGTGAGGTAACTGGTTACATTGAAAACGTGTTTTTTTGGGCATTTTAGGTGATGTAACCAATTATATGGTTGAGGTAACCGGTTACATCGAAGAAAAACTGATTATTTCTGCTTCTGAGACTGATGTAACCGGTTACATGGTGAGGTAACCCGTTGCATCGCTGTGTCAGAAATTTTTAGAAAACTTCGAAAATTCATAACTTGAGCTTCGGGTGTACGATTCGCGCGCCGTTCGAAGCGTTGGAAAGCTAACGCAATAAAATTTCTTATAAAAATGGTTCTGGTCTAGAAGTGGATTACTTTTCCGTGTTGTGGCTTAAATGAAATGGTAGTGTTTATGTTATGGTGTGATAGAATCCAAAATATATCATTGTTGACTGTTATGCTGTAAGTTGTCGTTGGTGATGTTGTTGAGCTATTATAGCACCGTTGTTGTATGGTGACCAATATTGGTATGGTATAATGATTAATATGAATTTCATTATACGTTGTATTGTTGTTGTTGGTAATTGCTATATTATTATGTTGTTGTTGTTGAACTATTATAGCATGTATTTGGTGTGTGGTGACCAGTATTGGCAGAGTACCTTGACTATGGTGTTGGTCATTGTGCTTGATGTTATTGTTGACATGCATTACATAATTGCATGAGTTGTGAGATAAATTATGTGTATATGTGGGATGTGAGCGCCTTATCCGGATTCCTTGAAATAGAATCTTGTTGTTGTTTTTGTTGAGGTAATCGTGTGCCCATGTGGGGTGTGAGTGATTACGGGTGTTCGTGTGCCCATGTGGGGTGTTAGCGATCACGGATGTCGTGTGCCCATGTGGGGTGTGAGCTACTTATATGGAAATTCCGACGGGAATTATGATCATGAAAAAAGGATCGAATTGGTGCCATATGCATTGAGTCGAGTTGTGAGTCTCATTGCATTACATTGTAGCTGTGATCGTTATTGTGTTTTGTTGATGAGATATTGACTGCGTGGATGTATGTGTTGAATAGGTGACTTATGCATGAAATGAACTGTCCTTGCTAATTATCATGATTTCCTTTAACTAGTTATGATATCTCACCCCTTCTGTTTGAATGTTGCCTCTACGTGGGTAACATGCAGATAATCTGCAGTAGGATTTCTGATGTGAGTGGAAGATGGAGTCTTCCATTTATGCTTTTAGTGTCGGTGTCTGCTCTGATATGTAACACTGGGGTTTTTGGAACACTTTTATGAGTATTTATTTTGTTGAGAATTATTTAATTTTCTTTAAGATTGATGTTGACCATGTTACTTTAAACATGTTATGTTTTATTACTAATGTGACGAAGCTTTTCCGCTGCTTTAATAAAGATGAACTTCAGACATGATTTTACTATTCACAATTAATAAATTTCAAATTGTACGTGTTACACGTCGTATGTATGAGTAGGTGTTTGCTTGAAAGTAGCATCCTAAATGCCGTATGTTTTATTTTACTATAATATTTTATTATGATTTCACGCGGGGGTGTTAGGCTGTTACACACCCTACCTACAGCTGATGACGAGCCTTCTGATGACGCGGTACCTGTTGATGACATGTCGTCACCTCCTTTAGTAGATCACGCTGATGACCAACGGCGCCTCTAGATGATTGCAGTTATTATAGATAACCTCATGGGTTTGGTAAACACATATGGCGAGGTTTGTACTGGATTATGGGGCTATTTAGATATCTTTTGTATTATTTGTATCATTTGTATATTATTCAGACGTCTTCATCATAACTCTTTATTTGCTAATAATATTGATCTTGTTTAAATTGCAATGTGAATATTAACTAATATCTGACAATGGATTACATAACTTAAACAGAAAGATGGCATATGTTCCAAAATTTGGAACTTAAGCCTGGAGGCTTCGTTGGTTTCGGAGGAAACCAGAAAGGAAAAATCATTGGCTCTGGAACTGTTGGTAATGATAACCTTCCTTCTATTACTGATGTTCTTTTGGTCGATGGTTTGATGCATAACTTGTTGTAAATTAGTCAACTTAGTGACAATGGTTATGATATCATCTTTAATCAAAAGTCCTATAAGGCTGTAAGTTAGAAAGATGGTTCAATTATGTTTGTCGGAAAGAGGAAAAACAACATTTATAAAATTAGACTTTCTGATCTGTGTGAACAGAATGTCAAATGCTTAATGTCTGTTAATGAAGAGTAATGGGTATGGCATAGACGTTTAGGCAATATTAGCGTGAGGAGGATTTCTCAGCTAAATAAGCTTGAACTTGTCAGAGGCTTACCAAATCTGAAGTATTCTTCAGATGCTCTTTGTGAAGCATGTCAGAAAGGAAAGTTTTCTAAAACTTCCTTTGAAGCAAAGAATGTTGTGTTCACATCTATACCGTTAGAACTTCTACATGTTGATTTGTTTGGACCAGTGAAAACTGCTTCAATCAGTGAAAAGAAGTATGGATTAGTAATCATTGATGATTATAGTCGTTTGACATGGGTAAAATTCTTGAAACACAAGGATGAATCTCATTATGTGTTCTCTACATTTTGCTCTTAAGTGCAAACAGTGAAGGATTGCAAAATAGTCATAGTCAGAAGTGATCATGGCGGAGAATTTGAGAACAAATACTTTGAGAATCTTTTTTATTCCCATGGCATTTCCCATGATTTCTCCTGTCCCAGAACTCCACAACAAAATGGAGTAGTGGAAGGAAGAATAGGACTTTACAAGAAATGGCTCGTACCGTGATCCAAGAAACTGACATGGCTAAGCACTTCTGGGCAGAGGCAGTAAATACAACATGTGACATCCAGAACAGGGTTTCAATAAGACCTATTCTGGGTAAGACTTCTTATGAATTGTGGAAGAATAGAAAACCCAACATTTCATATTTTTATTCTTTTGGCTGTATTTGTTTTATGTTGAACACTAAAGAGAATCTTGGCAAGTTTGACTCCTAAGCTCAAAAGTGTTTACTGTTAGGATACTCTGAACGCTCTAAAGGCTACAAAATCTATAACACAGAAACACAAATTGTTAAGGAATCAATTCATGTTAGATTCAATGATAAGCTTAACCCTGAAAAGTCAAAGCTAGTTGAAAAGTTTGCGGATCTGAAGATCACCTTATCAGAATCTAAAGAAGAAGAAGATTCAAAAGAAATAAACAAAGATGCAGACTCTCTAAATTCAGATACAACCTTACCAGAAACTGAAATTAGTCCATCTCATCAGAAGAAGAATAGACTAAATACTTCTCATTCTGAAGAATTAATTTTGGGAGACAAAGCTGATCTAGTCAGAACCCGTTCATCATTTAAACCTTCTGAAGAAACTCTTTTGGGTTTGGTGTCTCTGATAAAGCCAACATCAGTTGATGAAGCTCTTAAGGAAAATGAGTGGATTTTGGCCATGCAAGAAGAACTGAATCAATTCACCAGAAATGATGTCGGAGATCTTGTTCAGAAACCCAAAGGTGTCCACGTCATTGGAACAAAATGGGTATTCAGAAACAGGTTAGATGAGAAAGGTGAGGTCGTAAGAAACAAAGCACGACTGGTTGCACAAGGTTATAGTCAACAAGAAGGGATAGACTATACAGAAACCTTTGCACCAGTTGCCAGGTTAGAATCTATTCGCATTTTAATTTCATTTGTTGTGAATCATGACATTACTTTATATCAGATGGATGTAAATAATGCATTTTTAAATGGGTATATTTCTGAATAAGTGTATGTGCACCAACCTCCTGGTTTTGAGAGTTCTGAAAACCCAGATTTTGTTTTCAAACTTAAAAAATCGTTATATGGTATGAAACAGGCTCTCAGAGCTTGGTATGAAAGGCTAAGTAACTTTCTTTTAGAAAATGACTTTACCAGAGGAAAAGTGGATACAACACTCTTTTGTAAAACCTTTAAAAATGACATTCTGATTGTTCAAATCTACGTTGATGATATTATATTTGGTTATGCTAATATTCCCTTGTGCAAGGAATTTTATAAGTTAATGCAGGTTGAATTTGAAATAAGTGTGATGGGAGAACTCAAATTCTTTCTGGGAATTCAGATTGATCAACATCCAGAAGAAACATACATTCATCAGAGCAAGTATGCAAAAGAACTTCTGAAGAAATTCAATATGTCCGAAAGTAAACATGTTAAGACTCTTATGCATCTGACATGCATTCTGGAGAAAGAAGAAGTAAAAAGGTTTGTCAGAAGCTCTATCGTGGTATGATAAGCTCTCTTCTGTATTTGAAAGTTTCTTGTCCAGATATTCAATTCATCGTATGTCTTTGTGCTCGTTTCCAATCAGATCCAAGGGAAACTCACTTAACTGCTGTTAAGAGAATCCTAAGGTATCTAAAAGGAACAACTAACCATGGCTTGATGTATAAGAAAACATCATAGTACAAGGTTTCTGGTTACTATGATGCAGATTATGCTGGATACAGATTAGAAAGGAAAAGTACTTCTGGAAACTCTCAGTTTCTGGGAAGTAACCTCGTCTCCTAGGCAAGCAAAAGACAATCAACAATTGCCCTCTCAACTTCAGAAGCAGAATATATCTCAGCATCTTTGTGCAGTACTCATATACTCTGGATAAAGAATCAACTTGAAGATTATCAGATACACGAGTGTAACATTCCTATCTTCTGTGACAATACTTCTGCCATTTGTTTATCTAAGAATCCTATTCTACATTCTAGGGCAAAACATATTGAAATAAAACATCACTTTTTACGTGACTATGTTCAGAAGGGTACTTATCAGTTAAAATTTGTGGATACAGATCACCGGTGGGCTGATATTTTCACAAAACCCCTTGTGGAAGATAGATTCGTATTCATTTTGGAAAACCTATTTATTAAACCTTATCCAGAATGAGAAGATGATACTTTAAAGTGTCAAGCCATCAGACCTTCTGATATAAGATTCTGATGTTAAGCAAAGTATGTTATTTATTTTTATTGACCTTCTGATTCATGATACTTCTACAAGTTAGAAGATATCCTGATCAGAAACTAGTCCAGTTAGATACCTCTTGGTATTCTTGACTTTGGGAATATCAAACGTACTCTCTTGAAAATAAATGATCATGATTATTTTTTACACTTGTCCAAAATCAAATCATACATACTGTTGAAGAGACACCTCGAGCATTGTGATTTCGTGAGACTAGGTTTCAAGTAATTACTCCTTAATATTCCCATAATCATGTTTAACGCATTGGATTTAAAAATCTACTTGATAACTGTTTAAATCTTTACATTTTCCTCCCTTATTAGGCATTCTTAAAGCTGTGTGTAAGACAAAGATTTCTTAAAACTAAACACTTCTCTTCCCAACCTTTATTCTTTGTCAGATTCTGCCCTCCCACTTTCAAGTATACATTTATTCGTATTTATTGACTGATGTCAATATTTGAATAACGTATACCTGATCTATGATCTTTTGGAGACTGATACACTCCCTTATCATTCTTTGTTCTTGTTTGTATCTCTTGTATTGGAAATGATGAATTCCTCGTCTCAATTCATCTATTATGTATTGCTACTTATTGTTATCACTCTTTGTTCTCTTTAAATACCACACTTCTCCTCATAACTATTCATCTGTTCCTAAACTTGCTTTTTATTCTGATATTTCTTCATTCACCATGTCTATCAAAACTTTTGTTGGCAATGATGAAGTTATGGAGGTCATTAATGAGAAAAGACCCAATCTCCCAAGACTAAGAGACTCAAGCGTTTACATATCCACCAACATTCAAATTCAAGGGTGGTCAAGATACTATACAATCCTGCATGGACCCATTTATCCTGTCATGGTGAAAAAAATCTGGAAATACGCACGGATTGGAGAAGACAACAATTATGTCTGGTCTTCTGTTTTCGGTGCCGGTCATCATAACACCTACCTTCATCGTCCAAGCCATCAATTGTGTTCAATCTGGAGTAACTGTTGAAGATTTCCATCTAAACTATTCCTTTGTTGAGGGTCTCATTGGAATTCATGATGTGTCTCGAAACAGATATGAACCCTATAATCCTGAAGGACTTCTCCCTAATGGAAAATTGTGGTTTCAACTCCTGCTTACCAACTTTCTCCCCAGAGGCATGGCCAAAAACACCTTGACTCATGATGATAAACTGTTTATCTATCTCATGATGTACAACGTCCGGGTGAACCTTCCTCAAACCATCTTCAATTATCTGAAGAACTGTGTTGAAATCTCCAGAAATCAATAGAAGTCCTTCATACCTTATGGAAGAATTATGTCTGAGTTATTCTTCAAGATGCTACAGATGAAGAAAGGTGTGAAAGGGTTGATGAGGTGGAGGATTTCTGATAGCTAGTTGGCGAGTGTTTCTGTTGGTCTCTCGGTTGCTTGGTCTCTCTTTTCATCATTGTTGCTTCCGTCCGTTGTCCTAGTTATTTGTTTGTTTTCTTGTTTTGTGTTCTGTTCCTGTACCGCGCCGCTGGAATTTTGTTTTTAATCAATAAAGTATTTTCCTTATTTGCATCTATCTTATCTCATTGCATTCTATTATGATTGCCATAAAAGGGGGCGAAGTACTGAATTTAACTTATCTAAATTCTCTCAATTCAAAATGCTTATGTTAATCGTTGATTACCCTTTTTTATTATGACAAAAAGGGGGAGTATTAAAATGGAAAGTTATTTTGAAAAATATATTGTCTATAATCATAGCTCTAACATTCTAACACTTTAATTGCAAATTCTCTTAGAATGTTTTTCAGGGAAAATAATTATATTGGCAAAATGACTCTGATATCAATCAGGCTCTGATTTACATAATCAAGCTCTGTTATCAGAATGCATTACCGCTATAATCAAGTTCTGATATTTTGGATCTGTCCAAATCATTGCAATCGGGCTTTGTATCCCAAATCTTATAAGATTTTCTTTAAGTCTTAGATTCAGGGGGAGCTTGATAAAGGGAAGTTTACTTTGAACTTATCCGAGTCAATTCTTATTATCTTCGTACAAAATTGTGTTATCAAAATACATTGTGTTGTCATTATCAAAAAGGGGGAGATTGTTAGAACAAGATTTGGTTCTGCAAGATATCTCTAAGTTTTGATAATAACAAAGTTGTATTTGTGTGAGAACAATTTTGGTACTCTAACGTTTGTTTTCTAAAGTATTGACAAACAGGTTCTGACTCTGATAAATATAATTCTGACTCTGATAAAGATAGCTCTGACTCTGATAGAGATCATGTGAAACTTCACTCTCAAATTATCAAAATTATCTTCTGCGTCAAAGAAGCAAGATTGCTTATGATCTACTATGCTTCAGAAAGACTCTAAGAAGACAATATGTTGCTGCTGCAACGTTCTCTTGGATTCTGGCTCTTAATATAACTCTGATATTTATCTACTGAAGACTAAGTGCTGAAGACTCTGAAGACAAGGTTCTGATGAACAACGCTCTGAAGACTCTGAAGACCAAGTTCTGAAGATTCTGAAGACAAGGTTCTGCTGAACAAGATCTGAAGACTCTGAAGACTTAAGTTTCTGATAACCAAGGGTTTCGAAGAAGGAGCGTTGAAGACTCTGAAGACAAGGTTCTGCTGAACAAGTTCTGAAGACTCAAGACTCTGAAGACCCAGTGATCCATTCTTTTGATCATGTTTCAACCATATCAATTCAGAAGCCTCTGATGAATAGAATAAGATGAAACATTTGCGAGGGAAAATAGTACATAGTACAGAACAAACACGTTCCTTTCCACGACCATTCCACTACCCTGATTTGGTGGCAGAAATGACAATTTCAGTGTACGATTTTCATCCCAGCATAACGACATTATTTCAAGTTGCTAGTAATTTTACTGATATTCCTGATCTACCCTTCAACGGATCTTTTTCTGGCTATATAAAGACTTGATCACTCAAAGAATCATGTGACACCAATTGTGAAAAAGATATATACTTAGACACTGATTCATACGAGAAAGAAACACAAAAATACAAATAGAGAAATCTATGAGTGAACAGTAAAGCTCTACAATACAAAGAAGAAAATTGTTTTTACTATATAGATTTTCTCTAAGTTAGTTTGAGCTAGAAATTGTGTTTATATCAGCTTGTGTAGAAGCACTTCACTGTAAACATTTTATTTGATCAAACAGTTGTTTGTATTCCTTAAGGGACCAATTGGGTCAGAATCCTTAAGAAGAGACAGTTAGTCTGTGTATGTTAGTCACCAGCAGTTGTAATCAGTTTGGGTATAGTGGATTAAGTCCTTGTGTATAAGGCGAAATCACCTTGGCTGGTGGACTGGATTAACTTGATAGTTTTAAAGTGAACTAGGATATATCGAGTGTCTTTCTCTATTGTTAGTCTATTTGTGATCTTTGTTTGAGTTTCACAAAAAGCTTTCAGTTTGAAAACTCAATTCAAACCCCCCCCCCCCCCCCCCCCCCCCGTTTTTTGTGTTTTTCTCACACTTTCAGAAAATATCCCCACGAAAATGGTAAACGAACCCAATGGTGAAGATTATTCTCCTTTTAAAATATTTGAAAACCCAAACGTTCCAAATGATGAACCTTTAGTTATTAGCTATCCAAACCTAACATGGTCGTACTTATTGACAATTTTGGACCTCGCGAGGATTCTATATTGAGTGGTGATGGATCCCTCAGTGCTTCTACTAAGGGAAGTACTGACGGATCTTCTAAAGAAGATGGAGAGGGGAATTTTGACAACCTTGATATTATGGATGTGGTTATCCTTCTTTCTTCCTTTACTAGGTCTCACATCACATATATCTGGATGCTGCTATAGCGACTCGAAAAAGCGGCAAGCTCGCTATTTTGATATTAACTTTAGTGAGACGCATGTTTAGGACCCTAACGACATAGAGATTAGGGACCACCTTACTTTTCAGACCCAATGTGTAGTGAAGATATAGTGGAGAGAGCTCACGTATAAGTGGGCTCGTCTTTTGAGTTGTCAGTTTTACATGTTGATACTAGCAAGAGGATGTACAACTAATTTGGTGGGTGTTTCATCCCATTATATAAATGCAACTTTTCTCGACTTAAACACAGGTTTCCTTTCAACGAGATTGAGGAAAGGGTGTTGAGGCGCTTAAAGATTGCCTTATTTCTAACTACACCCATTAGCCTGAACATTTGTTAAAGTCTATCAGTACTGGTCTGAATACCATGACAAAGAACCATATTTGAATCTCTTTTTGAATCTTTTTACTATATCTTGCGCCTCAAATGATCCCTTATGCAGACAAGGATTTATGTCATTGCGTCAGGCATCCAAGGTGTTTGGCGTTTATATGGAAAGTTGAAAGAATTTCAAGGATCATTTCCTTCTAGTAACTCCTCACTATATAAGCCAATTAAGTATTCTACAGGGTCCTTGAGGGAGAATCTACACCAATCAACCCTTCTTCATCAAATTCGGTCAAATGTAAAGAGAGGATTCAAAAATATCCATTTCAATGGAGAATCGCAAAACTATGTCATTCCTTCCGAATCTTTGACCCCAGAAGAAGTGTCATTGAAAGACAATCTCATAACCTTATGGGAACACTTGGGTTTTGAAGAAGGTGAATTTCTTCAAATGTGGGGCCCTATATGCAAGAGATGCGACTCATCAATGTTGATATGCGAAAAATATAGAGTCGCCACCGAACTTTATTTATTCCAAAGGAAAGGGAAAATATCGATAAAACCCCAAAAGAGAAGAAAATGGTCGTCGCAACCAAATTCGGGTTCGGGAGTCGATTATGCAAGGGGAAGGTATTAGCATCCCTCAAATATTTTGTACTCAACGGGGACAATTTTGATTGTTCTTCCGTGAATGAGTGTTACTATCTAAAAGTTACTTGCAAAATAGGAAAAAAAAGTTTTAAATTAGTGTACTTCCTAAGATTTCGCAATCCTATGCCTACATATTCCCGTAGTAAAATGTGAAAATCATAGCTCCATAGTTCGGGGTAAAAAATAAGTGTTTGTTGATTGTTTTTAGTGAATGGTATTAACATTCGCGTACTAGCAGTTAAACGTTGCTTGTATACTCGCATGTGGGAGACTTTAGTGTTGTTTCTATTGCGGTAGAACAAAAATAACATGTCCTTTTTTAAAGCTTTTGAATGCCCTAAGGCGGAAAATTGAATTTTATTGGTTATGATTATTTTAGAGTAGGAGACAAGCGTCAGACCACGAGCTAAGTACGGCTAGCAATCCGAGTACTTGGGAGCTGAAAGGACAATGATATCATAACCTCTCTTTATCATCCAAAGAGTTTTTGTTTATGAAATTTGTGAGGCGAGTTTAATCGTTGGTACTCAAAGGGAGACAAACATCTAACCACAAGCTAAGTACGGTTGGCAATCAGAATACCTGGGAGTTGAAAGGATAATTCATCCTGACCTCTCTTTTTTTCCCTATGAGGACCGAATTAAACTCGTTTTATTTTTAAGTGTTTTAAATGGAAGACAAGCATCGTGCCACAATCTAAGCATGGCCGACAACCCAAGTACTTGAAAAATGGTGTGCACAAGTACGTACACCCCATCCTTTTTCATCTAGTTTATTGTAAAAAAGCTTTGAAAATGACTTAACATTGGATCAAGTGTTTAGAAGTTGAATAGAACAAAATGTGTGAATCAAATGGAAGAGATACTTGACGTTGGATCAAGCACTCGCGTTGCGTTTAATTGAATTTGATTTGGAGAAACACTTGACATTGGATCAAGTTTATTTTTTTTTCTTTAAAAAAAAGTTATTTTTATCGTTTTGGTTTTATCTTGTTTATTAACATGTAAAGGAAAGTGGTAAAATGGAAAGCGATAAAAGTGTTACATGTTCATGGCAGTTGGGTACATTTTTCCCAAATGGGGGAAAATCATACACCATGCAAGAGGAAACCATGTACATAAGAATCATTCAAGTGCACGAAAATAAATCATTCATGCAAAAAGTCCATAACCATCATCAATGCATGCAAAAGTGCAATCAAGAGTAAATGAAAAGGAATCAAACTCTAATGAGTTCTAATTAAAAATCAATTCTAAGACTAATCCTAATTAAATTACTAATTAAAGTCTGATGTGAATTATCTTAATTGTTTATTCATTTCAAACAAGAAATTGATTAATGCGACTAAAATAAACTAAAATCTAATTAAATTCTAAGCATTGACATCATTTTTATTTTTGTTCATTTTCAAAGTATTTTCCTTAAGCAAAATAAAGAAAAAATATTTTTAAAGCACTAAAATGTGTTAAAAGAGATTTAACCAAAAAAATATTAAGAAAAACAATCAAAGATTAAAGAAAATAGAACAAAAAGACAGGCAGAGGTGTAGTAGCAAACAGTAAAGTGTGTTGAGCAACCTGTATGGGCTTGAATTGGAAAGCCCAGGGTGCTATGGCAATTCAGAGAAAATTTTACCCCATACCCTATCATTTATTTCCCTACCCCTACATTATATTTTTTTTATACCAAAATATCCTCATATAAATAAGTGTAAAATTTTCCTAATTTAATTATTTGATCCACAATTTAATAAATAAATCTATCTTTAAAAGCTGCGTTATTAATATTCTCAACAAATATGGCAAGTATTATCTATACTATTATATAATCTTATAATGTCTCCATCAAAGATTTTCCGCTAAAACTTTTTCCTTTAATTAATTAATTAAATATAAATATATTTATTATTAACTCCATTTAAAACTTCCGACTAACTCGTTCTTATATTTTAAATAATTATTAACTAACAATACAATAAGACGCATCTTAAATTTTTTTTAAAATGCAGCCACCTACCAAAAATTAATTAAATATAAATATATTTATTATTAACTCCATCATTTAAAATTTCTAACTAAGTCACATTCTTATATTTTAAATAATAATTAATTAACAAATACAATAAGACACTCCTGAAATTTTTTTAAAATGCAGTCACCTACCAATAATATGTTAACATAGTAACTACCCAGCATAACTTTTCTCTTCATTCTATTAATTAATCATTTATTATTACTAATTAAATATTATTATTAATTAAATAATAATTAAATTAAAATATTTAACATGTTTATTTCTCAAATTTTTCTTCGCTCAACACTCTCTATTTATATCATACAAACAATTAACCTTTCTCCACTCTTAACATCTCTTTAACCCCACATTGATATAACACATAGTAATATTAAATTAAAAAATAAAAAAAAATAAAAAAATTAGACATATAATACAAACTTTAAATTTACTTAATACAAAAATAAATTAATAAATATAATTCATAAAACGGTTAAAGTTTTTTATAGTTGATCGTACCTGGATCAGACAATGATGGTGGCCAACGGCGTCTGGAACGGCAGCTCCGGTGATGGTGAAAGACGGTGGGGGGGTGTACCTGCAAGGTACTCCGATGCTCAAGTGAGAGAGTGTACAGAATATCAGCAAATACGAGAAGTGAGAATGGTAGGAAGAAAGTGTCTAACCTGACCCTCTCAAATGAGAGGGTATTTATAGAGAGCCCCCAACGCGGGGCCAACGGTTACCTGCAATGGGCTGGATCAACTAGGCCCACTCCAAGTAATTGCTAGGGCTTACGTGTAGTAGTGAAGACCAGCACGTGGTCTTCGCCCTAGAGTAACTGCTCCTAGATTTCCGGAAGTAAGGCAGGCCGAATCTTTCGGAAGTGGGAGGTTACTTGGAACGTGTCCACGCGGGGTGGACCGTTGGGTGCTCCTCGCGGGGAGGAGCCTTCCGTGTCGAGGAGATGTGGAGCTCGTAGAAAGGGCACGGCCTCGCGGGGAGACGGTAATGTCCGTCGAGGAGGGACGAGTAGCATGCTCGCGGGGGAGAGGCTAGCTTGTCGAGGAGTCACATCTCAGCGGTGTGGGACGTCCTCGACTCCTATTGTCCAAGGTGCCCGAAACTACATGAGTGCCCGGCGAGACTGTGGCTAGCACGTGGCAGTCGCGTACCCGCAGAGGGACCTTGCCTTATTGGGCCTCCCCAGGTAGTATGGGTTGGGCCTGCCCGACTGTTGGGCAGCCTCGGCCCAGTCCAGAACAGGAGCCCCCCAAGTCGTTGCTCTGAGGCGTCAGAGTAATGACTTAAGGCTTACTGGCATGTCGGGGATACTCCAAGAGAGGAACCGAGGAAGCCATTTTCGTGGTCGACGTACGTACGGTCGCTCATAAGTCGGGCATCATTCAGTCGCGTTTGGCCGGCACGCCGGAGAGATGAGGAGTTTCAGATTTAAAGCGTTGGGAAAACTGGAACGACACGCGTGGGGAAGACGCGCAGCTGCATGCATGCCACGTGTCGCCTGCCATTATTGCCTAGGGGGCTAGGGCGGCTGGCTAGGGTAGCGCACTTGAGTGCCCTAAGCCCCTCGAGTTCCGCGAGAATCGCCTATAAAAAGCTGCCCCCCTCGTTCATTTCCACTTTTCCGCTTCTCTCTCAAGAATCCCTCTCCTTCTCTCTCTACTTGCCGTTCGTCACCGTCAGCCGCCGGACACTCCGTGCCGGAAACCTAGTTTCTCCTACAACCGTTCGTTCGCCGCCGTAAAGTTACCGGAGACTCCGTGTCGGAACCCTAAACCGCTACTCACAAGGTACTTGTTTCGAAATTGAGCTTTTTCTTACATTTCTCTTTAATTTCATCTAGTATATGGCATTTCTTTGATGAACTGATGATGTTCTCACGAGAAATGAGAGGATTCCTGGCGAATACGGCAGGAATCTTTAGTTGTTGAGAGAGGGGGTGCTAAGAACTTCACCCGCTCTCGTTGAATATTTTGGGGACTAGGGATGAACATGTCGGGGACCCATTGAATGTCTCGGGGTCCCCAATAGTTACTCTCTTTCCTTAGCGTCACGGGGACACGGGGCAGAATCTTCCGGGGAGGCGATGGGTTCCCCGGCGAACGTGTCGATCCTCGGCCGGTTATGTCGGGGAACCGAGAGAGCCTTGCCCCTTCCTCGCCCGTTCGCTTGAACAGCGGTGGAGGGGTGAATTTGATACGACCCATCGAATTCACCATTTCCTTCTGCTTTTCAGGTAAATGGACGATTTGTCTACGAAGGTGGCCGTAGGATCATTCGAAGAAGACGACGACCAAGCCGACTCCCCCATGGCTCACATGGCTTTCGCACGGGAGCGCCCGCTCGAAGAGTGGGTCTGTAAAGAAGCCTTGGAGATGTCGTCAATCTTCGTCTACAAAGAAGTGGACGACGCGTTCTGCACTGTCGAGCACAGGCTCATCGGTTCGGACAAATATTGGAAGGTTTTCCGTCCAGAGGAGCATCATCGGATATGCTCGCCTTATCGGGGAATGCGAATTCCGTTATATGAATTTATGTTCGACAAGGCGGGGTGGAGGTTGCCCTTCACGGACTTACAAGAGGGAATCTTCTCCTGGTTGCAGCTGGCCCCCTCACAAATTCATCCGAACTCCTTGGCTTTTATCCGGGCCTTCGAGCTTGTCTATAAGTATTTAGAAATCGTCCCGACGGCGTCCCTCTTTTTCCGGATATTCCATCTACAGAGGTCGTCATCAGGTGGACGACATGGATGGGTGTCCTTCAAGCAAAACAAAGCTCTGTTTCATACATACTTAGATTCCATCCGGGACTTCAAGTTCTGTTATTATTTTGTGAAGCCGGTCACCGTCGGGGCCATATACTCGTTGTACCGGAAAGTCACTCGAGAGGTCGACGGTGTCTCCGAGGAGGTTCTTGAGCCGAGGTTCCCCCTATACTGGACGGAGGAACACTTCAAAAAGGGGGTCGACAAATATAAGGTGAAGCATAATCAGCTGGATGTCTATGAGCGGGAAGCTTACGATAAGATCGTCGCGTTCGTCGCGAGCTTCAACGAGGCTCAGCATGAAATGCTGGACGGCCAGCCTATACTGGAAGCAGACGGGCAGGTGAAGAAACAACGCCGTCTGATCAATACCCGTGTTCTGCTCGAGACCTCTCCGATGAAGAGGCCATCGAGTTGTTAGGTGGTGAAAACATGCACGATTTAAGCTTTCCTCGCATCTGTATTCTTTTCATTCCTTACCTTACTAACATTTGCTTTCTTTTTGCCGGAAAAATGGCCGGAGCCGAGGAAAGATTCAAGAAAATGAAGGCGAAGAGGGCTAGGGAGGAGCAGCTTCGGGTGGAGGCGTCTCGCTCGAAAGGTCAAGATATCGCTCCTTTTGGGGCCATGCCTGAGGGTGGTTCTTCGGCCGCCATGCCCGAAGGTTCCAGTCAGTCTCAGCCTGCTGCCACTGTGTCCGAGATTTCAGAGAGGCGGACACCTCCAGCTGGGAGTCAGTCTCCGGGTACTCAAGGGACGCCAAAGCGGCAACGGGTTTCGAGCGTCGAGATCGTCGACCTAGGCCATGAAGACAGTCCCCCACCTCCTTCAAGGTTTGAACTTCCACCATGCCATCAAAAGCCTCGCTTCTTCTTCGAAGTCATATATCCCCGTGTCCCTCCCTCTGAAGTCCAAGCTGTGCTGGGAGCTGCCGCGGAGGCGAGGAGGAAGACGATCTTCGAGGATTTGTCTGCGGTCATGCGGCTTTGCTCGACCGCCATTGTCCTGAACGACGAGACTCGCCCTGCTGCCGAGTTTTCTCGACTGCAAGAGAAGCTCGAGAAATTGGATGCTGAGATGCTCGAACTGCATAATGAGTTGAAGGAGTGCAGGGACCTGAACAAAGAACAAAGCGAGCAGCAGCAGCGGGCTGAGAAAAAGCTGAAGAAAGTCGAGGAAACGAAGAGAGGCCACGTTGCCCGTATCGCTGAATTGAAGGCAGAGGAGAAGCGGCTCAAGGAGAGGGTCACCGAGTTGGAGGCTGCTGTGCGGCCAGCTGAGGGCGAAACCGAAGAAGACAGGCTCCTAACCACTCGAGCAGCGTTGGTGGCCCAACTCAGGAAACTCGAGCAGGATATTCGTCTGGCCGAGGATGACGCTCTTAAGACTGCGAGCATAGGGTTCCGAAACGCAGTGGCACAACTCCAGATCCTGAATCCCGGCCTGGTGACCGATGGGGCGGACGTTGACTTCGAGGTGGTCGACGGCCGGATAGTGCCGCCCGGGCAAGGAGGGGACGCCAACGAGGGAGGTGGGTCGGACGCCACCGAGACTGCCGCAGAGTAGGGACATAGTTTGCTTGGCCTGCGTGCCATTTTGTTTTCGCCCGGCTTGTGGGCTTATTTGATGTACTTTTTGCACAATGGTTATTTTGCCCGCTTTGTGGGGTTATACGTGTAACATTCGTACAATGGGTTTTGCTCGATTTTCATACTTCGTTGTGCCTCTTTATTAATTTTGCTTGTGTGTGATATTTTATGCATTTCTTATTTTTGTCTAAGTAGTTGATACCACTGGCGCCTTGGGATTTTGCTCGACTTTGATGATGCTCGACTGCGAAGAGAGCTTATTCGAGCGGTCAGGGGTTGTACTCCGACCTTCGACGAGGCTAAGAAAGCGGTCGATGCCTTAGCTTCGCGGCGTGAACTTCCCATCGCGAGCTGGGTGTTCTGCCTATTTGGTACGTCGACGAAGGAGCTCGGGTGAGGTCTCCTCGCCGGGCCAAAAAGTCTCACGCACACACTTCGTGGTTTTTGGCCGTCGTGTATTATATAGAAGGGTCGCGCATGTACCGTTGCACGCCCCCGTGGTCGCGACGTTGTACTGTCCCGGGCAGTGTCTAACTGTAGTATTGCTTGAGTTTCTCAGCATTCCATGGTCGAGCAAGTTGTTCCCCGTGTAGGTTCTCGAGGTAATAAGCACCCGTCCCCGTCTTAGCGGTGACGCAGTACGGGCCCTGCCAGTTCGCGGCCAGTTTTCCTTCGCGCGAATCTTTTTGATTCCTCCGTAGGACAAGACTGCCTACTTGGAAGTCTCGTTTGATGACTTTGTCGTTATAACGCAAAGTTATTTTTTGTTTTAAAGAGGCTTCTCGGAGGGAAGCGTCGGTCCTTATCTCTTCGACAAGGTCGAGTTCCTCTCGCAGGGCTTCGTCGTTCGTTTCATCATCGAGGGGAGCTTCTGTTCTCCTCGAGGGTTCCATGATCTCGACGGGGATAACCGCTTCGGTTCCATACGTTAGGCGAAACGGGGTCTCCCCGGTCGTAGAGTGTGGGGTCGTTCGATACGCCCAGAGGACGCTGTGCAACTCCTCGACCCACTGTTGTTTGGCTTCGCCGAGTCATCGTTTGAGTCCCCGGAGTATCACTCTGTTCGCTGCTTCGGCCTGCCCATTAGTTTGAGGGTGTTCGACCGACGTGAAGTGCTGTTTTGTGCCCAGTTTGGCGACGAAGTCTTGGAAGTTCTTGTCGGTGAACTGTGTCCCGTTGTCTGTGACAACAGCTTGGGGCACCCCGAATCGGGCGAGGATGTTTCTCTTGTAGAAACGGAGTATGTTGAAAGCAGTGATTTTGGCCAGTGCCTCGGCCTCGATCCACTTCGTGAAGCAATCCACCCCGACGATGAGGTACTTGTTTTGGTACGACCCCATGACGAAAGGTCCGAGGATATCCATTCCCCACCACGTAAATGGCCACGGGGACGATAATGACTTAAGCTCGTTTGGAGGAGCGAGGTGCATGTCCCCGTGTCTCTGGCAGCGGCCACACTTCTTAACGTGTTCCTTTGCATCATGCTGCATAGTGGGCCAATAATATCCCGCCCGGAGTGCTTTCCGGGCAAGGGATCTTCTGCCGAGGTGCTGGGCGTTGATCCCTTCGTGGATTTCCTGGAGGATCCCCGACACTTTGCCTTCTTCGACACACCGGAGTAAGGGAATGGAGAATCCTCGACGGTATAGCTTGCCTTCGACGACGGTATAAGCACATGCCCGCCTCTTGACTATGCCCGCTTCTTTAGGATCGTCAGGCAGTTTGCCCGTCGTCAAGTATTCGTGAACGGGGGTCATCCAACAGTTTGCGTCTCCGATTGCGTTGACTTCCGTGGTCGGTGCGGTTTTGGTTATGCTCGGTTGGGTCAGTATCTCCTGGATAACTGATTTGTTCCCTCCTTTTTTCTTAGTGCTCGCAAGCTTGGAGAGCACGTCTGCTCGAGTGTGGTGCTCGCGCGGGATGTGAGCCACTTCCGCGGAGATAAATTTCTTCAACTTTTCTTGCAGCAGGGTTAGGTACTCGATGAAACTATCGTTTTTAGCCTGGAATTCTCCCCGAACCTGTGCCGCCACGAGCTTGGAGTCTGTGAATATTTTGACTTCCTTTGCTCCAAGGTCTTCCGCCAGTCGAAGTCCCGCGAGGAAGGCTTCGTATTCTGCTTGGTTATTCGATGTCTTGAAGGACAGTTCGAGGGAGACCTCTATCAAGATGCCCTGTTCGTTCTCGAGGATAATGCCCGCACCGCTGCCTTTTGCACTGGAGGCCCCGTCGACGTAAATCGTCCATTTCTGGGATCCATTGGTGGAGGATTCTGGGATGGTCATTTCCGCTACGAAGTCGGCCAGTACTTACGCTTTAAGGGCTTTTCTTCCTTCGTACTGAAGGTCGAACTCGGATAGCTCAAGAGACCACCGGAGCATTCTCCCCGCCATATCTGGCCGGCTGAGGAGCTGTCGGATAGGCTGCTCTGTCCTTACCACGATTGTGTGGGTAAAGAAGTAGTGACGTAATCTTCTGACCGCGGATATGAGGGCCAAGGCGACTTTTTCGATGTGTTGGTATCTGAGCTCGGGGCCCTGCAGAGCTCTGCTCGTGAAATAAATCGGTTTCTGTCCGTCGGGGGTCTCCCGTATAAGGACAGCGCTCACTGCTTCGCCGCTGACGGCCAGGTACAAGAAAAGTGTTTCCCCGGTATCTGGTCGGGATAAGACCGGGGGTTGAGACAAGACTCGCTTTAGGTGTAGGAGGGCTTGCTCGCACTCCTCACTCCATTCGAAAGTTTCCCTCTGTCGGAGAAGCTTGAAAAAGGGGAGTGCATACTGCGCAGATTTGGCGACGAAACGGGAGAGAGCGGTCAACATTCCGTTAAGCGATTGGATCGACTTTTTCGAGTTCGGGGTAGGGGTTTCGGAGAATGCCCTACATTTGTCGGGGTTTACCTCGATCCCCCTCTCCGTGAGGTAGAAGCCGAGGAACTTCCCCGCGCGAACGCCGAAGGTGCACTTGTCGGGGTTGAACCTCATGCGACATTTCCTCGCCGTATCGAAAACTTTTTTGAGATGAGCAGCATGGTCGACTTCCTCTGCAGACTTGACGATCATGTCGTCCATGTAGACCTCGAGTACGTCGCCGATATCTGCCCGGAAGACCTTGTTCATCATCCGTTGGTAGGTGGCGCCAGCATTTTTCAAGCCGAATGGCATTACGTTATAGTAGTAGTTGCCCGACTCGGTCATGAAAGCGGTGTGTCGCTTGTCGGCCTCGTCCATGGGGATTTGGTTGTACCCCGAATAGGCATCCATGAAGGATAGTAATTTAAATACTGCAGAATTATCGACTAGTTGGTCGATGTTAGGTAAGGGATAAGAGTCTTTCGGGCATTCCCGGTTAAGATCCGTGTAGTCAACGCACATCCTTCACTTTCCATTATTTTTCTTAACGAGTACAACACTTGAGAGCCAAGTTGTGTACTTGGCCTCGGAAATAAAATTTGCCTCTAGGAGGTCTTTTACAAGTTTTTCAGCAGCCTCCATTTTTTCCGGAGACTGCCTACGCCTACGTTGAGCTACGGCCCTAGCGGCCTGATCTATGGTCAGCTGATGACAAGCTACTTCGGGGTCCAGTCCGGGCATCTCTGCAGCACTCCAAGCGAACAAATATGCATTTTCCCTGAGGCATGCCTTCAGTTGCCTCTTCGCCAGGTCGGGGAGTCCAGAGCCAATCTTCACGCTCCGATCTGGGTTATCTCCGAGGGGAACCAGCTCGAAATCTCCATCTGGGACGGGGCGCGTTGGGTAGAGAGGCTGCCCGTTGGCTTCAACTGGGAGGTTCCCGCCTGCAGCTTCTTCCTGCTCACCGGGGAACCTGCTGTCAAGGTCGACCGCGCTGACCGGCAGGAGTGGAACCTGCACGACGTCTGGAGCTGTCTCAGCCTGAGTCTTGGGTTTGACGCCGCCGACGACGCTCAGACCCTTGATTGCTGCGTCGAAACATCTTCTGGCCACCTTGATGTCTCCGGGAAGAGTGACCACACGTCCACGCTTCGTGTAGTACTTCATCTTCAGGTGGACCGTTGATGGCACGACCGTTAGTTCCGCCAGCGTGGTCCTCCCCATGATGCAGTTGTAGAGGGACGGGCAGTCTACCACCAAGAAACGCGTCTTCACCTGTCGGGCAGTTTCCTCAATCCCGAAGGTGACCATCAACTCAACGAAGCCCCATGGTCGGGTGGTTGCGCCGTTGAAGCCTTGCAGATCCGATCCTACGTATGGGGACAAGTGTTGCTTGGTTAGCTGGAGGGTCTCGAAGAGGTGGACGTACATGATGTCCACCGAGCTCCCCTGGTCGACCAAAATTCTATGGACATCAAAGTTGGCCATCTGTGCCCGGATCAAGAGGGGAATGTTGGCGTTCGGTGCCCCACCGGGAAGTTCCTCGAGGTAGAAGGTAATCGGACATGATCTTCCCTTGAACCTGTCGAGTGTAGGGGCGGGGGAGCTGTTGTTTTCAGTTCGTCAAATTTCCTCTTTATCGACCCTACGGTCAACCGGTCTGGGGCTCCGCCAGATATGACCAGGGCTTGGGGGAAGGACTCCCAGGTACTGCGAGCACTTATCGAGTCTTCTGCTGGGAAGTTCAGCCACATGTTTCGGACAGCCTCAGGGCTGTCGAGTTCACCCGAGAAGCCGAAGTCTTCAGGTCGCGTATGCTCAGCGCGACTTGCAGCGATCCGTTGTTGGGGGAGGGAGTTGACTCCTCGACATTCTGGGCCTCTTGGCCGCTGGGGCGGGGGGCCTCTTGCTGCTTGGCGTACTTCTTCAGGTACCCTTCTTTGATCAGTGTTTCGATTGCGTCCTTAAGGTGGACGCAATCTTCGGTAACGTGCCCGTGACTGCGATGAAACCGACAATACTTGGACTTGTCAGCATTTGGTTTAGAAGCCGTCGATTTCGGGAAGCGGATTCCCCCTTTGACGAACTCCGAGTTGGCACAGTCGCTGAAAATGCGCGAGCGGGACACGTTCAGCGGTGTGTATTCTTTGAAAAGGCTAGACGGTCCCCGTGATTCGCGGGGCTCTTTGGTCCGGACTTCTTTCTTTCTTTCCCCGCCTCGCCTGGGTGGAGGGGAGTCTTCTCTTCTCCTATCTCCACCCCGCCTTAGTGGAGGGGAGTCTTCTTCCTTTTTGCCGCGGGGGCCTTCTCTGCGCCTCGAGTCGAGGGCGATTTGTGCAGCCTCAGCTTCCTCGAACTCAATATGCGACTGAGCCCTTTCGAGGAGGCCTTCAAAGCTGCGGGGACGGTGCAGCCCGACGGATTCTACGAACTTGGACCCTATCCGCAAACCCTTGATGATGAGATACATTTTGATGTGGTCGGTCACGTGGATCTCGACCGCTTCCTTGTTGAACCTCTCTATGTAGCTCCGGAGAGGTTCATCCTTCCCCTGAAAGATGGCTTCCAGGGAGGCTATCGTCTTCGGATGGCGACGAGAAGCCGTAAAATGTTTCCTGAAACGCTCCCTCAGGACTCTCCATGACGTGATTGACTCAGATGCTAGGTTTTTGTACCAAGCCATGGCCCCTTTCCGCAGAGTCGTAGGGAATAATCAGCATTTAATAGCGCCGGAAACATTCCTGAAATCGAGCAGAGCCTCGAAACTCTCGACATGGTCGTCAGGATCGGAAGTCCCGTCATATGTCCCCAAAGATGGGGGCCTCTTCAGGCCCTTAGGAATAGGGGCGTCCATGATGTGCCTGGCCAGAAGGGTCCGGTAATCGTCATCCTCGCTGGCACCCGGAGACACAGAAGGGGAGCGGCGTCCATGAACATAGTGACGTCTCAGGGAGTGGTCCTTCGGGCGGCCTCTGGTCTCCTCGTCGTCCGGCCTGCTCCTTTTATTTTTCGAGGAGCGAACTGTTTCCTTTGGTGGCGGGGAACGGTGGCGTTTCTGAGGATACTCAGGCTGAGTACGCTCCAAGCATGGTCTGCGACCCCTGGGAACCGGGGAGGGGCTGCGAGATGCCTCCGGGGACAGTGAACGTCTCGGAAATGGTGGTGGTCGGTGCCTTCGCGGGGAAGACCGACCACGACTTTTCTCCAGCGCTTCGATCCGGATGTTCTGGTTGAAGATCATCTGGTTGGTCTGATTGACCAACGCAAATAGGGCAGCGGTGCTCGGATCCGTATTTGGCGGCGGGTCCACGGGTTGGAAACGGGCTGGAGGACGGTTTCCTGTCTGTCCTGGTGAGCCGTCTCGTACTCTACTTCCTCGGAAGATGGAGAAGCTGTGAGTCCGTCTCTGACGTCGTTCTCCGCGACAGGTCGGGCAGAGTTGTTGTCGACGTGGTTGCCAGTGCTAAGCTGCGCAATAACGTTGTCTAGAGCCTGATTCGCTGACAGGTTGGCCATGATGGTTGTTTGAGCGGAGAAAGCTTTGGTTTGTCGAACAGAAAAACGGGGAAGCTTATGTTGTTCCCACAGACGGCGCCACTGATCGTACCTGGATCAGACAATGATGGTGGCCAACGGCGTCTGGAACGGCAGCTCCGGTGATGGTGAAAGACGGTGGGGGGTGTACCTGCAAGGTACTCCGACGCTCAAGTGAGAGAGTGTACATAATATCAGCAAATACGAGAAGTGAGAATGGTAGGAAGAAAGTGTCTAACCTGACCCTCTCAAATGAGAAGGTATTTATAAAGAGCCCCCAGCGCGGGGCCAACGGTTACCTGCAATGGGCTGGATCAACTAGGCCCACTCCAAGTAACTGCTAGGGCTTACGTGTAGTAGTGAAGACCAGCACGTGGTCTTCGCCCTAGAGTAACTGCTCCTAGATTTCCGGAAGTAGGGCAGACCGAATCTTTCGGAAGTGGGAGGTTACTTGGAACGTGTCCACGCGGGGTGGACCGTTGGGTGCTCCTCGCGGGGAGGAACCTTCCGTGTCGAGGAGATGTGGAGCCCGTAGAAAGGGCACGGCCTCGTGGGGAGGCGGTACTGTCCGTCGAGGAGGGACGAGTAGCATGCTCGCGGGGGAGAGGCTAGCTTGTTGAGGAGTCACATCTCAGCGGTGTGGGACGTCCTCGACTCCTATTGTCCAAGGTGCCCGACACTACATGAGTGCCCGGCGAGACTGTGGCTAGCACGTGGCAGTCGCGTGCCCGCAGAGGGACCTTGCCTTATTGGGCCTCCCCAGGTAGTATGGGTTGGTCCTGCCCGACTGTTGGGCAGCCTCGGCCCAGTCCAGAACAATAGTCCCCACTAATTTCACTTTAAAGCTAGTAAATAGTAAAATAAATGTATAAATTGATGAGATATAAATTTGATTAGTAGGAAGATAATTTTGTGAAAAAAATGGAATAAAGTAATGAGGTTAATTGATGAGATATGCATTTGATTAGTGGGAAGATAATTTTGTGGAAAAAATGAAATAAAGTAATGAAATTAGCGGGGTTATAAAAAACTTTAACCGTTTCATGAATTATATTTATTAATTTATTTTTGTATTAAGTAATTTTAAGATTTGAATTATATGTCTAATTTATTTACTTTTTTTATTTTTTAATTTAATATTACTATGTGTCCTATTAATGTGGGGTTAGAGAGATGTTATCCGTGGACAGATGTTAATTGTTTATATGATATAAATAGAGAGTGTTGAGCGGAGAGAAATTTGAGAAATAAATATTTTAAATATTTTAATTTAATTATTATTTAATTAATAATAATAATATTTAATTATTAATAATAAAAGATTAATTAATAAAATGAAGAGAAAAGTTATGTTGGGTAGTTACTATGTTAACATATTATTGGTAGGTGGCTCCATTTAAAAAAAATTCTGGAGTGTCTTATTGCGTTTGTTAATTAATAATTATTTAAAATATAAGAATGTGACTTAGTTAGAAGTTTTAAATTATGGAGTTAATAATAATATATTTATATTTAATTAATTTTTGGTCGGTGGTTGCATTTTTAAAAAATTTTAGGACGTGTCTTATTGTATTTGTTAATTAATAATTATTTAAAAATATAAGAATGAGTTAGTCGGAAGTTTTAAATGGAGTTAATAATAAATATATTTATATATAATTAATTAATTAAAGGAAAAAGTTTTAGCGGAAAATTTTTGATGGATACATTATAAGATTATATAATAATATAGATAATACTTGCCCTATTTGCTGAGAATTTTAATAAAACAGTTTTTAAAAATAGATTTATTTATTAAATTGTGGATTAAATCATTAAATTAGAAAAATTTTACATTTATTTATATAAGATTATTTTGGTAAAAAAAATAATAATGTAAGGGTAAGGGAATAAATAATAGGATATGGGGTAAAATTTTCCAATTCAGAAGGGAGGTAGATTAGGAAAATAGGGGCGTTGGGCCTTGCTCTGAAGGTCCAAGCTTGTTGTAAAGTTCAAACAGGAGGTGTGTGCGTGGAACTGGAGCGCTGGAAGCAAATCTACGGGCTTAGGAGGTTTGAAAGCTCAACGATCCAAGACCTAAGGAGAATGGATCAATTAGTAAGCTTCATTTCTCATGTTCAATCCTTTTCACCGCGTCTCTCTCTCTCTCTCTCTCTCTCTCTCTCTCAGATTCACCTCGCCGGAGAACAACTCCCCTCCATCCCCGCTTCGCTGGAAAACGCCTCAGGCGGCGGTGGAGGTTCAAGTGACCTCAAACCTATATCAAACTGCTTGTCTTCCTTCCCTCTTTCATAATCTCACAATGATTCAACCTAAAACATAACTAAATCCCCTACTCGAAACAAACAAGTGATGAACCCTAAGACGAAATTTGGAAATTAAATAGTATGGAGGAGGAATCTAAGCCTAACACCTTAGGGCTTTGATTCCTCATGCTTGATTCTACATAATGGTAATGGAGTAACATGAATTGATAAAGAAGAAATGACACTCACCTACGAGGCGAAGATTAGCCATAGAACTATAGAAGTTGAAGAAGACTAAGTTGAGGACGAAGGAGGATCAAAGATGTTCAGGTAATAGCTCGAATCTACGTTGTCTTCTTGCTTCAATTCTTCCTTCTTTTTCTTCTTCTTCAATCTTGTTGTGGTCTGTAGGTGAGAATTTGTTGATGATGCTTTATGTTCTCTATGTTGTTGCTCTGCATTCGCGAGAGTGAGGGAGTGTAGAGTGGCCAAGCTCAAGTTGCAGGAAGCTTCAAGGATAAGCTTGCTCAACGATAGAGTATCTTAGAGCTCTAGGTGAGTGGTGAGGAAGATGAATTGTAGAGGGAGAGAGAGTGATGAGAGTGGGAATTTGCAGAATGTGATTTTGGAGAAAACGTGATCTCCTTTAATGATTGGAGAGGGTGATGAATATATAGAGGTTTGAGTCATAACAAAATCGCGTACTTGGGGCAGCAGTTAGGGTAGGTTAGCTCCGTTAGATTTTCACAGTGCAAGTTTGTTAAGCTGTTAACAATGTTAGATTTTAGTTAAGTTAGTTGTTAGATTCAGTTATGTTGAATTGAGGTTAGTTAGTTAATGAGATGAAGAAATTTAATTTGAGATCTTAGTGGTGAATGAAGTTATTTGAGAGCCTGCACTGAAATTAGAGTGTCAGTTAGTTTCAGTTAAGGGTGATTATGCCGGTTAAGTTAGTTATGAATTAGTGTATTGGATGTTAAAATGAATTTCAATGAAAAAAGTCAGGTTCTGTTAGAGAGAGTTAGGAAGTTAGTTGTTATTTTGATACTAAGAAAGTCTATTAAGTGAAATGAGGAATTTAGTTAGAAAGTTGTTAGTGAAGTGTTGATATTGGTTTGACTTATGATTAAACTGTAAGTGAACAGAGTTTCGAACTTGGAATTGGTTAGGTGGTGAATTGATTAGCTAAAAGTTATCTACTGATATTGTTATGAAGTGAAACTGACTTGGCACTGATCTTATGGTTTAGGTAATTAGATTATGTTTTCTTGTGATTATTAGAGGTTAGGATGAATTAGTGAACTTGATTGAAGTTGAACTCAGTTATGTTAGGAATGTTAAGCCAATGTTTGAACTAATATTGTGAAATATGAACTAATTGTATAGATATTTGATGTGAAAATGGTACAATGTTCTTTTGTGTAGTTGGATGAGTGAGTTGTGGAATGGTTATGTGTATGAATTGATTTGATACTTCTGATTTGTATAGTGTTTTCTCTATTGGTGCATGGTTGTACATAGAGCTGTCAAAAAAACCCTATTTGACCAAGCCCCAATAATTAGGCCCCCTACTTGGCCCTTAATTTTTAGGCCCCCTACTAAATGAATATTTTTTGGGGCCCTTTATTTTAAGCCCACTCATATTTTTGTGTTATATGGGGCCTAAGTGAGGGGCTCAAAATCTAATTTGTTTGGAAAATAAAAAGTTGAAGATTTTTTCCAAAAACAAAAAAAGTCAATTTTTTTAAATAAAATAATTATTTTTTTTCAAAAATTAAAATAAGAAACAGTCCATACTATGTTTCAATATTATTATTCAGTTTTTTTGTTTTCTTTTGATTTTTCAATTAGATTTAGATAGATTTACTTATTCTTAATTATTTAGCATACTATGTCTACATGATTTGAATATATGTAGTTAAATATGACATTTTACATGTTTAATATTTAAAAAATCATTTAAGTTGCCAAACATTTAAACTCGATTAGCTAGGTAACTTATTCATCATAGCATAAGATTTCGTTTCTTATGAAATAATTTACCATAACTATTTCTGCACGAAATCAAAAATTAAAAATAAATTTAACTTAAATCTAATTTTCAAAGTAAAAAGACTTACTTAAAAATCACTTTCACACAAAGTAGTTTTTAATTATTTGAATATATGATTTTATTGGAGAAATTTTAAATTGGTTTTGATTAAAATCGAATTGAAAACAAGATAATTTATTTCAAAATTATGATGATCCATGTATAAATAAGTTTAACAACAAATTGTATATCTAAAATCAGGCTTGGAGACAAAAAAAAAACTTTGAATTAAAATAGATCTTGAAAACAATTCTGCATGTATTATAAAAAAAAAAATCCAACTTTTCTTTTACAAAATGTAAAAATAAAAGAGAAACCAAAATTTATTTGCCAAAAAAGAAAAAAATTCAAACGAACCTAGACACGCGCGTGACGTTAAATTTAAAATTAATAAACGCGCGACGATAGTTAAGTATATTTTCAAATACTGTGACGATAGTTAAGTATATTTTTAAGTTCAAATACTGTGACTATGTTTTCAAATACGATGACGATAGTACAAATACGATGACGATAGTACAGGACATTCTTAAACTTTTAAACTAAATTAGGATTTTTTTAGAAATTAAAAAGTTTATTTTTTTTAAATATAAAAAAAGTTGAATTTTTTCCAAATATTAAAAAAAAATCGATATTTTTCAAAAATAAAAAAGTCAATTTTCTTTGAAAATAAAAAATTAATCAATTTTTTTTAATTTTAAAAAATCAATTTTTTTCAAAAAAAAAAATTGAAAAAAAAATCAATATTTGAAAATATTGGGGCCTTGAGGCCTTTCTTGAATTTTAAGGGTCTTCACTCTAGGGGGCCTACATATTTTAGGGCTCATTTATTTTTAAAATTTTGGGCCCCCTATATTTTTGGGGCCTCAAAAGTTAGGCCCCGGCCCCTTAAATTGACGGCTCTAGTTGTACAGGTCTGGTAGCTGGTTGGTATGCTAGTCCATTGGGTGGTTGGGCATGGATTTTGACATGGTCATGGCATGATACTTGAAAGCAATATGGAGCATGGAAGGATGATCATGAGTTTGAAGATGAAAAAGGCTTGAAGATTAGTGGGAAATAGGTATAGGGTTAGACACATGGTCAAAGTCCAGTCCGGTCAACTAATGACCAAAAAAGTCAACAGTCGACTAAAAAGTCAACACTTGACTAAAAAGTCAACTGTGACAAAATGTAGATTTACAATGTAAACATTAATTTTTCTTGTAATTGCCTTGAATTTGAATGTCGTAGTGACATTTGGCATCGACCTTGTATGGATAACATGCCATTCAAGTAATGAAGTAAAGAACACTTTACCTCCTTTTTTGAATTTAAATTCTTGCAATGATGTATTCCAAAATGTCTTCACAATGTAACTTATGGTCCAATACCAATGAAAGAACTAGTTATGACTTGGTCAACAAAAGGTCAACTTCCATATACATAGAACCCAAGTAGCTTGTACCACAAGGAATGGTGAGATCCAACTTTGTCCAAATGAACCAATCAAAAGCACATTACCCATTGTTAACAATCCTTTGAACTAATAATCTCACAATATGCAAATGCAGATGATTGAATGGTTTTACCTAAAATGAATGATTAATAGAATGTATGCAAATGAATAAAAACCTAAGCTAGCTTAAAAGTGAAAATGGTGATCGCGACTTTACGAGTCTAGCGAAACCTAACTGTAAGTATACAGTTTATCGCGTAGTTTTAAAAGATATCGAACCCACAGAGACTAATAATCAATCTACCGTCATCTATTGATGTTGTGAAAAGCTAAGGCTATGGTTAAAAAGGTTAAGTTAGGAACAAAAATCGCAAATAACAAAAGTTCAGAATTTATCATAAAAAGAGGCTGGAATATGGATTCTGCGTTCCTAAGGGACTTCGTAGATTATATGCACTAATTATGCTTAAATACGTTTTATAGAAAATATTGGTTTAAAGACACTGTCTCACACTCTCGCCTTATTGAATGAGCCACACTTTCTAACCACCGGATTTTGCTCTCTCTCGCCCGTTTTAATTAGAAAGAATATTTTGAAAATCAATTAAATTCTAATCGATACCTAAAGCGCTCTCGCTGTTTTCAAGATCGATGCCTAGTTTCCACTATCCGGTTCAATCCTCACACTCTCACGCTATCGGCTCGAACCTTAATTTTCTACTCACTTTCGTGACGAAACAATATGACATTCAATTTAGAAACTAAAACCAAAACATAATTTAAAACACAATTTCGTGCCTATTATTTTCTACTGAGTCCCGTCGGTAACGATAGTCCTCATACGCCGGACTCTGACAGAATTAGCAACACATTACTTCAGACAGAAACAACATATTCATGGCATTCAAATTTAAAGACAACATAATGACAATTAAAACAACAAGACAATTTTGCTAAAGTAAAGAAAACGGTAAACAAGAAAAACCTGTAAATAAATTCTCAATGAAACTGAACTGAGAAAGTAACTTTATTCCGACAAGATTTGCTTTGGTCCAAGGGTACAGAAAATGTGCAGCAAATTATAGAGAAAATATTATGACAATACCTCGATGTGAGTTATTGTCACTTTACAATTAAATTTATCTGCCTAAGAATTTCTACAGTGCTTCCGCACGACTTAGATACATCCAAGTGATCAAAAAGGTCCTATATATAGACTGAGAAACTCCTAAAAACTTCCTAGAACATGCATGATAATGGTGAACGTCATTAGGGAATGGCGAATGCCACTTCCTTGCTTATTAATTGACGTGGCATCCTTGACAATGGCGAACGCCACTTAAGGATGGCGAACGCCATTTGGCCAGAACGCCCAAAATTTGTTCTTCTGCTCCTTCTGTTCTCCTTTTCGACAACCTCGCTCGAGTTGCTCCTGAAATGCACAAAGCTGCAAAACAAACATAAAACGACGTAAACGTAATAAAAAATAAGGTAATATAAATGTGAAATCAAATGTTTTAATCCTAATAAACTTGATACGTTTTCACGTTATCAAACTCCTCCACACTTAGACTATTGCTTGTCCTCAAGCAATTCCCAACGTAATAAAACAAATAAGTGCAGCGTCTGAGATGTAGGCCTGACAAAACTCTAAAAGATAAAGGTTGTTAGGCTAATGCTAAACAGATAGGTACTAGACAACGACACTAAGGATACAGTAGTGACACACATCCGCATCTCGCGAACGAAAACTCCCCCTATGCAAAACCAATCTGAATCGTACCATTATAACTTGACCTACATTCTTTGTTCTTTTTCACCTCTTTTCATTCTAGCGCAATCACATTAAGCCCGTTATCCCCGTACACACATGGTAAGCGAACATGTTAGTGTCTAGTGATCTCATTATTATTATATAAATATTTTTTTTCTTTTTCTTTTTTGCTTATTCTTTCGAATTCGAAGTTCATCCTGTTGGGCTAAATGGTCAGGCGAGGACCACCTAACTTAGAAGGGACTTATCCTATCATTCGACTTTCTCTAAAAATGCAATTTTTTTTCAAATTTTTGAGATCCCACACATATTTGCATCGGTTCCTTACTTAGTGTGGCATTGGAATGGTGATGTCTACTAATATAAACTACTTAAGAGGTTACTTCAGAAATTTAGAACTCAAGGTCTCTGCATAATGGCTATTCAAATCGACGTCACATACTTAGGGAGTTTAGGGTGTTAGGACGGTACTGATCTTATCGAAACTTTCCATAGTATATCTAACATAGCCTAAATGTGAGAAATAACCTATACCCTAGGGGTGTCAAACAAGTGAATCATAACAAAACTTTTTTCGATAGGGGTCAAATCTAAGGGAGAGTTCTAACAAGTAAAAGGAGTATCATGCAATAGGACTCAACTAAACACAAAACAACAAAAGTAAACACAACTAACTAGAAAGAAGTAGAAAAAGTAAAAATAAAAATAAAGCGGTAAAGCTCCACCCTCGCACTTGAACCAAACATTGTCCCCAATGTTTCAGTACAAGGTGGAAATAGGAGCGAATAAAACCTGGTATGAGGGTCAGTGTCGGCCTCGGCCTCTATGACGTCCAATACCGCCTCTACCAAAAGCTGGGTGTGGTACATGCTGCATAAGCTCTCTCATGTCTGACACCTCTATACGTAACCCGTTCATCTGCTCGGTGAGGTCACCCATATTATGCCCGGTCCTGTCAGCAAGTCAATCTGCTCCTTTTTTATCTGGTGTATGGTGGCCATCATCTCCTTATACTGCCTTTGCATACTCTTGAGTAGTACGTCACGCTCCGCGTCGATATCATTGCGGTGTCTAAGCTCACACAGGACATCATCAAGGGTTGTCTTGATAGCGGTGTAATCATACTCCATGTGTGACTGACGTCCAAATGAAGTACCTGCAGAAAAATCAGTATAACCATGTGTAGTGTGTGTATGTGTGGTGTTGATCATGTGAGGATCATCTTCCATACGCTCAATCTCCTCGTCAGTTTCATTTCCCACACCAGCTTGTGCATTAATGTTATCACCATCTCAGGGGCATTCAAATCTTAAATCAAGTTGCCCCTCACTCGCACATTAGTACGTGCAGCGGAGGGCAAGGTAACTCCCATAATCCCTCTGTTACTCACCATTAAGTAATACCTGCCATCAGGTTTGTTCTTTATTAGACGCATACTACGGCAAGCATCAAGGTCTAAAAATGGTACCTCGAGTGGTTGTAGTGTAGGCAACTCATCGTGTAAATTCAATGTTAGGGCAATGGATGTGATCACCCCTCCAACACAAACAGGCCTCCCACTCTAACACTAACAGACTGGAGATGTGCAAGAAGAAAGGGTGTAGGATTCACCCAAGTCTGTGTCAGAGTGCAGTATTAAAAGAAGAGGTCCTTGGAATTCACCTTTTCATTATATTTCTGAACAAAAATGGTATTAGGCAAAATACGGTGAAGATACCGAATTGTTGGATTATGGATAGCACTAGCCTTAAGGCCTTCCTAATCATCGGTGACTTGGCGAGTGATCTCACACCAAAAGCCAAAAGCATCGGCTTGCCACTCATTCTCTAGAGGGGTTTCACATGCAAAGCCTTCTCCATGAGGAAATTGGAATATGTTGGCCATTCGGTCTTGATCAAAGGTGTAATATCTGTTGAACATCCTAAAATAGACAGTGCCTACTGTGCGGGAACCTCCTATAGGTGTTTCCTATCTATAAGTGCTTAGGAATTCATATGCCAGCCTAACATAAACAGAGCAAGCCAGTGAACAAAAGTGAGACATTCCTAAATTAGTAAGCGTCCAAGTAACACTATCTATCAGACCTAAATCACGAAGGGCATTGTTATGGGGATACCTCGTTGCCGCGATACCCCTCTCGAACAATTTGTGATACTTTGCTCCCTGGTTCTCTCCCTTAATTTCTTCTGAGAAAGTAATGCCCAGATAATCAACTTCTGCCCTGTGTCTTGCTACTCTAGGAGGCATGATGAATGAGTGAATGAAAGGGTTGGATGGAAAAGTTGAGAAATTTGGAAAAGGGCGAGAATGAGTAGAAGAGTTTTTTGGATTGGAATGTGAGAAAATGATTAGGAATTTGGTATTTATGGTAATGGAAGGAAGTTGGAAGGTTTGGAAATGAATGAGTGAAGTATAGCAAGAGTTTTCAAAGGTTTAAATGAGGATTAAGCTGGAAAACGCACAAGAGAGAAGTTTGAAAAGCGTAACTGCCTCTCAGACTGATATGGCGTTCGTGCTTTAGGTTCATGGGGAATGCCATTTTCTTAAAACGTTTCAATTTAAAAATAGGCTAATGGCGAACGCGATTAGCATCATGGTGACCGCCATATGCCTTGAACATGCAGAAATACGAATTTAGGCCTGAGATTAGTGCAATTCCTAAATCTTTTAGATATTAAGGCCAAAAATATTTTAGTAGGAATGGTTTTTGCATAAGGCCTAAATTAAAACCGTAAACAGTAAATAAACGAACAATTAATTTGACTTAAAATAAGGAAAAATGAACAAACAGAAAGAAATCGAAACATATAAATGAAACTTTGAATTAATAGAAACATGATAGAATTTAAACATAAGCCTGCGTTGATAGCTCGACGGTACAATATCATAATAAGAATAATAAAATGTAGTCTACGAAATACAATAAAATGCCTAAATCAAAAGGAAACATAAAACGGTACAAATAAACCAACACTAGTCCCTGCGACGTGCAACATTAGGCTCAATGAATCGCCTCATAGAATATATCTGCTGAAATATGTGATCAAACTGCTCATTAGCATCATCCATTAATCCATGAATGTCTAGACGCAAGGTGGTGAGCTCTTCTCTAAGTGTAGCAATCTCCGTCCTGAGGGCGTTGATTGCTGTAGTATAATCAATCGGAGGCTCTGCGCGAGCACCAGAAGCGAATGAAGCAGCATAAGAGAAAATGGCATTTTTATTCTCATAGGACTGAGGGGTATCAGGTGGAGTGGATGACTCACTCTGGCCCTCCAAATTATATAGCCAGTTATTCCAGTTGTGTACACTCGTCCTTTCATGGTTAGGAAATGTAAAATGGTGTGCCACTTGTTTATCAATAAGCAACTCAAATTCTATAGGTCCCAGATTAGCAACAATCCCACGGTTAAAGCAAAAGTGGATATGCATTGGACGAATACCGCCCAAAGCACGCAGACGGCTAATAGGGTATCTCAGACCAATGGCAACAACAATCATAGTGACTAATCCTCTTACAAGGATAGGTTCATGGGTCTCTCGAATATTTCTATCAAGGTTAGCTAACATGAATGTAGCAGCATTAACGGGTCTACCTTGTGAGGCACATAACATGATGAATAACTCATCTCTCGACACTTGTGTAATGTTTTCATCCTTACCAAAAAGTGTGTGGGCTAGGATTTTGTGGAAGTGTCTAATAGCAGGGTTGTGAATGCTCTCGGAAAACACGGAGTTAGGTTCGGGATGGTAGTATCCGGTTATGCTACCACATAAATACTCAAGGTCAAGATCAGTAAAAGCATCTTCTTGGGTTATGGTAAAAACATCAGGACCATTAGGAAATTCTAACAGCTCGGCTATTTCACGGTGTGTGAAATGGTACTTCGTCCCAAAAAGCCTAAAGGTAGCCAGACCCCTGTTGAATCCTAAACCTCTGTTAAGATCATAAAAAAATGAGCTAAGGAACTCAAGGGTTAGCCTACGGTAGGTGATAAACCTCCTCCTCACAGCAAAATTATCCCAGCCTATTTGGCTAAGAAGATATATCATACTATCACGGATCCCTAAAATGGTCATGGTGGGTCCGTCTGGATAAATAGACAATGCCATATCTCTCTGAGCTAATGCTTCGAAACGTCGACTCTGGGCTTCGTTCCTAAAGACACCCTCCATATCATCCACATGCTACATTCTCTAAAGTTAGTGTCAAGTTAGCCTAAGCTAAGTTAGCCTGAAAGTAGACAAAGATTAAGTTAGTAGTGATTAGATTAGTTAATTTTACCGCAAAGAAGAAAATAAAAAGAACAAAAGAAATAACAAAAATCTAGCCTAGAATCATGGGTTGCTCTTCTAATTCGTAACTTATGTAGAAATCCTTGTTTTTTACGCTATGGTAATGCTTAAGTCGCTGCCCGTTTATGACGAATGTCTCATTGGATTTTCCTCTTATTTCTATGGCTCCACTTTGGAAAACTTTTACGACCTCAAAAGGGTCAGACCATCTAGAACATAGTTTGCCTGGAAACAATTTCAATCGAGAGTTAAAGAGAAGGACTACGTCACCCTCTTTAAATTCCCTCCTGGCTATCCGCTTATCATGCCACTATTTAGTTTTTTCCTTGTAAATTTGGCCATCTTCATATGCATCTAATCTAAGTTCTTCTAGCTCGTGGATGTCTAAGATTCATTTCTCTCCTGCGGCAGAGTAATTCATGTTTAGGGTCTTAATGGCCCAATATGTTTTGTGTTCTAGCTTGATCGGTAGGTGACAGGATTTACCATAAACTAACTTAAATGGAGTGGTTCCTATTGGAGTTTTATAGGTTGTCCTATAAGCCCACAGAGCTTCGTGAAGTTTTGCAGACCAGTCTTTCCTAGAAGTTGTAACAATTTTTTCTAGTATTTTCTTAATTTCTCTATTGGAAATCTCAACTTGTTCACTCGTTTGAGGGTGGTAATGTGTTGCTACTTGGTGTCAGACTCCATATTTGAGTAACAGTCTCCCAAAAAAATTTGAAATGAAATGGGAGCCTCCGTCGCTAATGACGAGTCTCGGCACACCGAATCTGGGAAAAATGATGTTCTTAAAAATCCTAATAACTACTCCCATGTTATTTGTAGGCGAGGCTATCACCTCTATCCATTTTGAAACGTAATCGACCGCTACGAGTATGTATTTATTACCAAAAGAATATGGGAAAGGGCCCATGAAGTTGATACCCCACACATCAAAGACTTCCACTTCTAAGATACCTTTTAATGGCATCTCATAGCGCCTAGAGATATTTCCAGTGCGTTGACACTGGTCGCAATTTATAATCACAGTGTAGACATCTTTCCATAAACTAGGCCAGAAAAGACCTGACTGTAACATTTTTGCACACGTCTTGGATGTGCTTACATGCCCTCCATAGGGTGCAGCATGGCAATGGGTTATGATATCTTCTACCTCTTCTTTGGAGACACATCGACAAAAAATACCACCAGCACCTTTCTTGAAAAGAAGGGGCTGATACCGATAGTAATGTTTTAAGTCATGAAAGAACTTCTTCTTATGTTGATAAGTCAAGTCTGGTGGAAGTACTCCGGATGCTAGGTAGTTGACAAAGTCAGTATACCATGGCAGAGCAGTTTTAGTGTAAACTGCTTCCATAACTTCATCGATTTCTGTGTCATTATAGATTAGAGAACATTCGGTCGTGTTCCTTTCCAACTGGGCTACTAGTCTATCATAAGGGAAGTCATCGTTGATGGGTACTTGTTCAGCTTTTATGTTATTAATTTTGGGGAGGTGATCGGCTACTACATTTTCGGTTCCTTTCTTATCCTTAATCTCTAGATCAAATTCCTGAAGTAGTAGGATCCATCTCAAGAGCCTTGGTTTAGCATCCTTTTTGCTCAATAGGTACCTAATTGCGGCGTGATCGGTGTAGACAATTATCTTATCTCCCACTAAGTAGGAACGGAATTTATCTAATTTAAAAACGACAGCTAGGAGTTCCTTTTCCGTGGTGGCGTAGTTCATTTGTGCTTCATCTAGAGTTCTACTTGCGTAATAAATCGCATGAAGCTTTTTGTCTTTGTGCTGTCCTAAAACTGCGTCTATGGCATAGTCACTAGCGTCACACATTATCTCGAAAGGTTTACTCCAATCAGGCGGCTGCATGATAGGTGCAGTAATCAGAGCCTTTTTCAATAGTTGAAATGCTTCTAATCACTTTTCATAAAAAACGAATTCAATGTCTTTCATCAACAGGCTAGTTAGTGGTTTAGTTATTTTAGAGAAATCTTTTATAAACCGTCGGTAAAAACCAGTGTGACCTAAGAAACTACGTATTTCTCTAATGGTTTTCGGAGGTTGAAGGTTTTCTATAACTTCTATCTTTGCTTTATCGACTTCAATCCCCTTATCGAGCAATATGTGTCCAAGCACTATTCCTTTTCGGACCATGAAATGGCATTTCTCCAAATTTTGCACGAGATTAACTTTTACGCATCTCTCTAGTACCATTTCTAGGTTCTTCAGACATCTCTCAAATCTCTGCCCACATATGGAAAAATCATCCATAAATACTTCCATGATGTCATCCAGAAAATCCAGAAGATTGCCATCATGCATCTTTGGAACGTTGCGGGAACATTACCTAGTCCAAATGGCATTCGTCGATATTCGAAAGTGCCATAGGGACATGTGAAGGTAGTCTTTTCTTGGTCATCAGGGTGAATAGGGATTTGTAAAAATCCTAAATAACCGTCTAAGTAACAGAAATGAGAGTGTTTAACCAATCGTTCAAGCATCTGATCTATAAAGGGTAAAGGGAAATGATCTTTACGAGTGGCTTTATTCAGCTTTCTATAATCAATACACATCCTCCATCCAGTTACAACACGTTTCGCTACAGATTCTCCTTTCTCGTTATCGACAACTGTAACACCTCCTTTCTTTGGCACGACATGTACTGGGCTGCCCCAGTTGCTATCAGATATCAGGTATATAATTCCTGCCTCTAACAACTTTTGTACCTCTCTCTTGACTACATCACTCAAATCTGCCTAGAGTCTTTGCAGTCTTCCTCTAGCATAATGCGATGCATGCATACAGAGGGGCTTATCCCTTTCAGATCTGAGATGTTATAGCCTAGAGCTTTAGGGTATTTCCTTAGGACATGTAATAATTTTTCGATTTCTATCTGTCCTAAATCTGCGTTGACTATTACAGGATGTTCAAGTTCTGTATCTAGGAATTCATACCTTAGATTTTTGGGTAGTGTTTTAATTTCCACTGAAGGTTTCTTCGGGCAAGGCATTGGATCTGGAGTTAGTGCTAAACATTCCCTCAGACTATCATCTTCGTATGATTTACACTAGTTATCATCTTCCATTATGGGATGAGTTGGAATCTTTAGTATGTCAGTATACTTTGATTGTTCCATCTTCATATCTCTTACACAATCGTCAATGATATCTAGTGAGCAACATGAATCGTTGATAGATGGTGCCTTTAGGAATTGTGAAAGGATGAATTCAACTTTCTCTTCATCAACCTCGAAGGTTAACTTTCCTTTCTTCACATCCACGATGACTTCAGCAGTGGCCAAAAAGGGTCTTCCTAATATAATGGGGGCATTGGAATCCTCATTTATGTCCATTATTATGAAGTCAGTTGGGATATAAAATTGACCTATTCGAACGGTAACGTTCTCTAGCATACCTACAAGAAATTTGACAAAACGGTCAGCTAGTAGTAGAGACATCCTCGTTTGTCTTACCTCTCCTAATTTGAGTTTTTCACATATAGAAAGGGGCATTAGACTAACACTAGCTCTTAAGTCACATAGTGCTTTATCTATGACACATTTTCTGATTACACATGGTATGAAAAAACTACCTAGATCTTTTAGTTTCGGAGGCATATTGTTTTGAATTATAGCGCTACACTCTGCAGCAAGTGTAACAGTTTCATTATCCTCTAGCTTTTTCTTATTAGATAGAATCTCTTTGAGGAATTTAACATACGAGGGCATTTGTGTAATAGCTTCTGTAAAGGGTATAGTGATATTAAGTTGCTGAAGAATCTCTACAATTTTCTTAAATTGGCCTTCATTTTTAGGTTTAACAAATCTTTGAGGATAGTGGATAGGTGGTTTATATGGTGGTGGAGGCACATATGGTTTTTCTTTCTATACGGCCTCTTCATTTTTGTCATCTTTCTTACCATCGTTTGCTTTATCTGATTGGTCGTCCATTGTCGACTTCTCAGTTTCTTTTCTAGATTTCTGATACACGGATGGGTTTTTGACTCTAGGATCTACCAGTCCATCTAATTTTGTCCCACTTCGCAGTGTGATAGCTCTTGCATGATGTTCTGGACTGTGCCAACGGCCATGCGAGGCTCATTCCATGATTTCTACAGTAACGGCCCAGACGCTTGGATCCAGTCCATTAAGGGGACAAAAGTACCCTTTTGCCCCTACAACCGGTCACGGACTGCTCAGTCCTGCCCGGGGTTATTGCCCATCACGTACGGACTATAACCACATGCCTGCCTGGTATAACGGCTAGTTTGGGCATCCTGCCCGTCATAACGGCTAGTTTAGGCAGTTACCTATTCTTCAGGAAAACGGTTGTTTCGCCCTGAAAATAGGACTTTTGGCCACGCGCTGGGGAACATTATATAAACTCTCTCATTCGAGAGGGTCAGGTATCAAATATTCACCCTAAGAATACACTTTGTACTTGCCCTTTTTCTCTGACCCTTTCTTACTTGAGCGTCGGAGTGCCTTGCAGGTACACCCCCTCCTCTCCTCATCAACATTTCGAGCACCTCGCCCGTCTGACGACCAGTATACATGGACCTGTTCAAATACTCCGGATCAGTAGTGCCGTCTGTGGGAACTCCTTGTTCTCCCCTTCTTTCTTTCCTCCTCGGAAACTGAAAGATCAAAACATACTTTCTTTGATCCACCCACATATGGCCGCTCAGAACTCCACAAAAGGTGCTGACATTACGGTTCTCGTCCCCGTCAACAAGATGGACGTTGACAGCAGTTCTTTGTTACTCTCTAATCCCCGTTTCCTTCGGGACGGAGCTACTGCGTCTCCGACTCCTCCTCCCACCGAGCAAGGAGGCAAACAGATACCGTCGGGTGAACGACCAATTCCTGGCCCCCCCAGCGCCGACTTGGCCGTGCAGCTCTTCTGGAAGTTGTCAACCGCACAAACCTCCTTATCTTGCAGTAAGGAGAGAGAATATGAGCTCTCGAGGAAGCATCTCTTCCAAGATCCTCTCCTCCAAAGAGTAAGCATCGAAAATCAAGAAGCCCGCCACCTAGGCGTGGGGAAGACCATATATCGAGGCATGAGCCCAAATCACAACACATTCGCAAGCGCGACCAGATCTCCCCGCGAGATCGATCATCACCAAGACACAAGAGAACGAGGCAGGATATGCATTCTCCACCGGTCAGACCTCGTGACCGGCTACCCTTACCTCGCAGAGGCCGCCGCCGCGAACGCTGACAACGGTCACCATCAACTCCAAGCTCAGACAGCGACGACGAGCCTCGCGGCCCATTGTCCCGCAGGATCTTGGCCACCCGTCTCCCTAAAGGACTAGAGAAGCCTCCGTCCCTAGGGACTTACGATGGAACCACTGATCCGGACGAGCACATAGAAAATATAAATGCTCTTTTGGACTACAGAGGGGTACGAGGAGCCATCAAATGCCGCCTGTTCTCGACCACGCTCCGGAAGGGAGCAATGACATGGTACAAGCAACTGCCAGAGGAATCCATTACGTCATGGAGGCAGCTGAGGAGGATTTTCTCCCGTCACTTTACTGCATCACGACACCATCCAAAGACCGAGGAATCCCTCGGAGCTGTCGTACAGGGAAGGGATGAGCCTCTTCGGGCTTATATTGAACGGTTCAATAAGGAGGCCGTCCAAGTGCCAACAACCGACGGCATGAAGAAATTCCTGCTCGAGCAGGGATTACGTCCTGGCTCAGACTTCGCGAAAGCCATCGGCCTCGATCCACCGAGGAACCTTAACGCCCTTCTCCTCCAAGCCCAGTCGCACATACAGTACGAGGAGAAGGTTGCTGCTCACTTTATCCAGGCCTCTCGACACCATGAAGGTGCCCGCGCGTCCAGAGCTGAAGAAACCTCGACAACCCGTCGAGGAGATAAAAGACCCGATGATCGGCCTCGCGATGCACGCGAACAGAAGGGACCTTCTGGGCGGTTCCATGACTATACCCCCCTCACTGCCTCGAGGGAGAAAATCTTGTCCGAGTGTGCCAACTCGGAATTCAAACAAGCGGGAGTCCGTTTCCCCAAACAGCTGCCAGCCAGACCGGGTGTAGACAAATCCAAGTATTACCGCTTCCACAAGAGTCACGGTCATACGACGGAAGAATGCATCCTCCTCATAGATACCATAGAGATCCTTATTCGCGACGACCACTTGAAGCAGTTCGCGAAAAAGAAAGATGCTCCCCGACAGGAAACCCAGGAGAGCAAAAAGGTTGCAGAAGAAACTCTGCCCTCTGATGACACCAACGTGCAGGTGGCTATGTCCATAACTCGGCCAGAGGACTTCTGCATCCCTGATAGTCTGTCCGTCCCCACGTACCTCGCTGCTCACAGTCCATGGGAAGCCTTCCCGTCAACCATGGTCATTTCTGGTGGGGGATTCAACAAAATCACGGCCGGTTCTGTCAAGAAGAGATTCGATCAACTGATCAGCAAAAGTTTCAATGAAGTCACTACGCTGGACACCACTCACAAAGGATCCATTCCTATTTCCTTCTACCAGGAAGAGCTCCTCGACGGCGCACCAAACTCAAGCATTCCGCTGCTTATCCAACCAAAGATGGCGAACTTCGACGTACGCCGAATACTCGTGGACCAGGGCAGCTCGATTGATATTATGTACAACCACCTGTTCGAAACGCTGCAGCTGAATGACTCTCACCTTACTCCATACGTTGGATCCGACCTGCAAGGATTCAACGGAGCAGTGACAAAGCCTCGGGGTTACGTAGAGCTCATCGTAACCTTTGGTTCAGGAGAGACAACCCAAGCAATTAAAGCACAGTTTCTGGTAATTGAATGCCCGTCATTATACCAATGCATTTTTGGAAGGCCAACCCTGGCAGAGTTGATTGCTGTTCCTTCCACCGTACATCTCAAGATGAAGTACTACACTTCTAAAGGGATGGTCGCCACCCTCCACGGCGACATCGAATCTGCCCGTCGGTGCTTTGAAGCAGCATCAAAAGGACTAAGCACCATCTCAGCAAGACCGAGGACTTCTGGCCATTCCCCGCTGCCCAGCAGCTCCGAGCAGCCAAAACCGCTCCCCCAGGTCGAATCTGTCGACTTGGACAACCGTTTCAGCAAAGAAGATCACGCCAAGGACCCAGCGACTTCAGGCAGCCAGCCCAACAACAGCGGCCATCTCCTACGCCCCGTCCCAGATGGCAACTTCGAGATCGTTCCGTTCGGAGAAGACCCCTAACGGGGAATAAAGATCGTAGCAGACCTCCCCGACCTGGCCAGGAGACAACTAAAAGCATGCCTCCGGGAAAACGCAGACTTGTTCGCGTGGAGCGCCGCTGAAATGCCAAGATTGGACCCATCTGTCGCTTGCCACCAGCTTACAATTGATTCGGCCGTCAAAGTCGTTGCCCAGCGCAGAAGGAAACAATCCCCGGAAAAGATGGAAGTCGCAGAGAAAGCTGTCAAAGACCTTCTAGAACATAGTGACGTCTCGGGGAGTGGTCCTTCGGGCGGCCTCTGGTCTCCTCGTCGTCCGACCTGCTCCTTTTATTTTTCGAGGAGCGAACTGTTTCCTTTGGTGGCGGGGAACGGTGGCGTTTCTGAGGATACTCAGGCTGAGTACGCTCCAAGCGTGGTCTGCGACCCCTGGGAACCGGGGAGGGGCTGCGAGATGCCTCCGGGGACAGTGAACGTCTCGGAAATGGTGGTGGTCGGTGCCTTCGCGGGGAAGACCGACCACGACTTTTCTCCAGTGCTTCGATCCGGATGTTCTGGTTGAAGATCATCTGGTTGGTCTGATTGACCAACGCAAATAGGGCAGCGGTGCTCGGATCCGTATTTGGCGGCGGGTCCACGGGTTGGAAAACGGGCTGGAGGACGGTTTCCTGTCCGTCCTGGTGAGCCGTCTCGTACTCTACTTCCTCGGAAGATGGAGAAGCTGTGAGTCCGTCTCTGACGTCGTTCTCCGCGACAGGTCGGGCAGAGTTGTTGTCGACGTGGTTGCCAGTGCTAAGCTGCGCAATAACGTTGTCTAGAGCCTGATTCGCTGACGGGTTGGCCATGATGGTTGTTTGAGCGGAGAAAGCTTTGGTTTGTCGAACAGAAAAACGGGGAAGCTTATGTTGTTCCCACAGACGGCGCCACTGATCGTACCTGGATCAGACAATGATGGTGGCCAACGGCGTCTGGAACGGCAGCTCCGGTGATGGTGAAAGACGGTGGGGGGTGTACCTGCAAGGTACTCCGACGCTCAAGTGAGAGAGTGTACATAATATCAGCAAATACGAGAAGTGAGAATGGTAGGAAGAAAGTGTCTAACCTGACCCTCTCAAATGAGAGGGTATTTATAAAGAGCCCCCAGCGCGGGGCCAACGGTTACCTGCAATGGGCTGGATCAACTAAGCCCACTCCAAGTAACTGCTAGGGCTTACGTGTAGTAGTGAAGACCAGCACGTGGTCTTCGCCCTAGAGTAACTGCTCCTAGATTTCCGGAAGTAGGGCAGACCGAATCTTTCGGAAGTGGGAGGTTACTTGGAACGTGTCCACGCGGGGTGGACCGTTGGGTGCTCCTCGCGGGGAGGAACCTTCCGTGTCGAGGAGATGTGGAGCCCGTAGAAAGGGCACGGCCTCGCGGGGAGGCGGTACTGTCCGTCGAGGAGGGACGAGTAGCATGCTCGCGGGGGAGAGGCTAGCTTGTCGAGGAGTCACATCTCAGCGGTGTGGGACGTCCTCGACTCCTATTGTCCAAGGTGCCCGACACTACATGAGTGCCCGGCGAGACTGTGGCTAGCACGTGGCAGTCGCGTTCCCGCAGAGGGACCTTGCCTTATTGGGCCTCCCCAGGTAGTATGGGTTGGTCCTGCCCGACTGTTGGGCAGCCTCGGCCCAGTCCAGAACAATAGTCCCCACTAATTTCACTTTAAAGCTAGTAAATAGTAAAATAAATGTATAAATTGATGAGATATAAATTTGATTAGTAGGAAGATAATTTTGTGAAAAAAATGGAATAAAGTAATGAGGTTAATTGATGAGATATACATTTGATTAGTGGGAAGATAATTTTGTGGAAAAAATGAAATAAAGTAATGAAATTAGCGGGGTTATAAAAAACTTTAACCGTTTCATGAATTATATTTATTAATTTATTTTTGTATTAAGTAATTTTAAGATTTGAATTATATGTCTAATTTATTTACTTTTTTTATTTTTTAATTTAATATTACTATGTGTCCTATTAATGTGGGGTTAGAGAGATGTTATCCGTGGACAGATGTTAATTGTTTATATGATATAAATAGAGAGTGTTGAGCGGAGAGAAATTTGAGAAATAAATATTTTAAATATTTTAATTTAATTATTATTTAATTAATAATAATAATATTTAATTATTAATAATAAAAGATTAATTAATAAAATGAAGAGAAAAGTTATGTTGGGTAGTTACTATGTTAACATATTATTGGTAGGTGGCTCCATTTAAAAAAAATTCTGAAGTGTCTTATTGCGTTTGTTAATTAATAATTATTTAAAATATAAGAATGTGACTTAGTTAGAAGTTTTAAATTATGGAGTTAATAATAATATATTTATATTTAATTAATTTTTGGTCGGTGGCTGCATTTTTAAAAAAATTTAGGACGTGTCTTATTGTATTTGTTAATTAATAATTATTTAAAATATAAGAATGAGTTAGTCGGAAGTTTTAAATGGAGTTAATAATAAATATATTTATATATAATTAATTAATTAAAGGAAAAAGTTTTAGCGGAAAATTTTTGATGGATACATTATAAGATTATATAATAATATAGATAATACTTGCCCTATTTGCTGAGAATTTTAATAAAACAGTTTTTAAAAATAGATTTATTTATTAAATTGTGGATTAAATCATTAAATTAGAAAAATTTTACATTTATTTATATAAGATTATTTTGGTAAAAAAAATAATAATGTAAGGGTAAGGGAATAAATAATAGGATATGGGGTAAAATTTTCCAATTCAGAAGGGAGGTAGATTAGGAAAATAGGGGCGTTGGGCCTTGCTCTGAAGGCCCAAGCTTGTTGTAAAGTTCAAACAGGAGGTGTGTGCGTGGAACTGGAGCGCTGGAAGCAAATCTACGGGCTTAGGAGGTTTGAAAGCTCAACGATCCAAGACCTAAGGAGAATGGATCAATTAGTAAGCTTCATTTCTCATGTTCAATCCTTTTCACCGCGTCTCTCTCTCTCTCTCTCTCTCTCTCTCTCTCTCTCAGATTCACCTCGCCGGAGAACAACTCCCCTCCATCCCCGCTTCGCTGGAAAACGCCTCAGGCGGCGGTGGAGGTTCAAGTGACCTCAAACCTATATCAAACTGCTTGTCTTCCTTCCCTCTTTCATAATCTCACAATGATTCAACCTAAAACATAACTAAATCCCCTACTCGAAACAAACAAGTGATGAACCCTAAGACGAAATTTGGAAATTAAATAGTATGGAGGAGGAATCTAAGCCTAACACCTTAGGGCTTTGATTCCTCATGCTTGATTCTACATAATGGTAATGGAGTAACATGAATTGATAAAGAAGAAATGACACTCACCTACGAGGCGAAGATTAGCCATAGAACTATAGAAGTTGAAGAAGACTAAGTTGAGGACGAAGGAGGATCAAAGATGTTCAGGTAATAGCTCGAATCTACGTTGTCTTCTTGCTTCAATTCTTCCTTCTTTTTCTTCTTCTTCAATCTTGTTGTGGTCTGTAGGTGAGAATTTGTTGATGATGCTTTATGTTCTCTATGTTGTTGCTCTGCATTCGCGAGAGTGAGGGAGTGTAGAGTGGCCAAGCTCAAGTTGCAGGAAGCTTCAAGGATAAGCTTGCTCAACGATAGAGTATCTTAGAGCTCTAGGTGAGTGGTGAGGAAGATGAATTGTAGAGGGAGAGAGAGTGATGAGAGTGGGAATTTGCAGAATGTGATTTTGGAGAAAACGTGATCTCCTTTAATGATTGGAGAGGGTGATGAATATATAGAGGTTTGAGTCATAACAAAATCGCGTACTTGGGGCAGCAGTTAGGGTAGGTTAGCTCCGTTAGATTTTCACAGTGCAAGTTTGTTAAGCTGTTAACAATGTTAGATTTTAGTTAAGTTAGTTGTTAGATTCAGTTATGTTGAATTGAGGTTAGTTAGTTAATGAGATGAAGAAATTTAATTTGAGATCTTAGTGGTGAATGAAGTTATTTGAGAGCCTGCACTGAAATTAGAGTGTCAGTTAGTTTCAGTTAAGGGTGATTATGCCGGTTAAGTTAGTTATGAATTAGTGTATTGGATGTTAAAATGAATTTCAATGAAAAAAGTCAGGTTCTGTTAGAGAGAGTTAGGAAGTTAGTTGTTATTTTGATACTAAGAAAGTCTATTAAGTGAAATGAGGAATTTAGTTAGAAAGTTGTTAGTGAAGTGTTGATATTGGTTTGACTTATGATTAAACTGTAAGTGAACAGAGTTTCGAACTTGGAATTGGTTAGGTGGTGAATTGATTAGCTAAAAGTTATCTACTGATATTGTTATGAAGTGAAACTGACTTGGCACTGATCTTATGGTTTAGGTAATTAGATTATGTTTTCTTGTGATTATTAGAGGTTAGGATGAATTAGTGAACTTGATTGAAGTTGAACTCAGTTATGTTAGGAATGTTAAGCCAATGTTTGAACTAATATTGTGAAATATGAACTAATTGTATAGATATTTGATGTGAAAATGGTACAATGTTCTTTTGTGTAGTTGGATGAGTGAGTTGTGGAATGGTTATGTGTATGAATTGATTTGATACTTCTGATTTGTATAGTGTTTTCTCTATTGGTGCATGGTTGTACATAGAGCTGTCAAAAAAAACCCTATTTGACCAAGCCCCAATAATTAGGCCCCCTACTTGGCCCTTAATTTTTAGGCCCCCTACTAAATGAATATTTTTTGGGGCCCTTATTTTTAAGCCCACTCATATTTTTGTGTTATATGGGGCCTAAGTGAGGGGCTCAAAATCTAATTTGTTTGGAAAATAAAAAGTTGAAGATTTTTTCCAAAAACAAAAAAAGTCAATTTTTTTAAATAAAATAATTATTTTTTTTCAAAAATTAAAATAAGAAACAGTCCATACTATGTTTCAATATTATTATTCAGTTTTTTTGTTTTCTTTTGATTTTTCAATTAGATTTAGATAGATTTACTTATTCTTAATTATTTAGCATACTATGTCTACATGATTTGAATATATGTAGTTAAATATGACATTTTACATGTTTAATATTTAAAAAATCATTTAAGTTGCCAAACATTTAAACTCGACTAGCTAGGTAACTTATTCATCATAGCATAAGATTTCGTTTCTTATGAAATAATTTACCATAACTATTTCTGCACGAAATCAAAAATTAAAAATAAATTTAACTTAAATCTAATTTTCAAAGTAAAAAGACTTACTTAAAAATCACTTTCACACAAAGTAGTTTTTAATTATTTGAATATATGATTTTATTGGAGAAATTTTAAATTGGTTTTGATTAAAATCGAATTGAAAACAAGATAATTTATTTCAAAATTATGATGATCCATGTATAAATAAGTTTAACAACAAATTGTATATCTAAAATCAGGCTTGGAGACAAAAAAAAAACTTTGAATTAAAATAGATCTTGAAAATAATTCTGCATGTATTATAAAAAAAAAAATCCAACTTTTCTTTTACAAAATGTAAAAATAAAAGAGAAACCAAAATTTATTTGCCAAAAAAGAAAAAAATTCAAACGAACCTAGACACGCGCGTGACGTTAAATTTAAAATTAATAAACGCGCGACGATAGTTAAGTATATTTTCAAATACTGTGACGATAGTTAAGTATATTTTTAAGTTCAAATACTGTGACTATGTTTTCAAATACGATGACGATAGTACAAATACGATGACGATAGTACAGGACATTCTTAAACTTTTAAACTAAATTAGGATTTTTTTAGAAATTAAAAAGTTTATTTTTTTTAAATATAAAAAAAGTTGAATTTTTTCCAAATATTAAAAAAAAATCGATATTTTTCAAAAATAAAAAAGTCAATTTTCTTTGAAAATAAAAAATTAATCAATTTTTTTTAATTTTAAAAAATCAATTTTTTTCAAAAAAAAAATTGAAAAAAAAATCAATATTTGAAAATATTGGGGCCTTGAGGCCTTTCTTGAATTTTAAGGGTCTTCACTCTAGGGGGCCTACATATTTTAGGGCTCATTTATTTTTAAAATTTTGGGCCCCCTATATTTTTGGGGCCTCAAAAGTTAGGCCCCGGCCCCTTAAATTGACGGCTCTAGTTGTACAGGTCTGGTAGCTGGTTGGTATGCTAGTCCATTGGGTGGTTGGGCATGGATTTTGACATGGTCATGGCATGATACTTGAAAGCAATATGGAGCATGGAAGGATGATCATGAGTTTGAAGATGAAAAAGGCTTGAAGATTAGTGGGAAATAGGTATAGGGTTAGACACATGGTCAAAGTCCAGTCCGGTCAACTAATGACCAAAAAAGTCAACAGTCGACTAAAAAGTCAACACTTGACTAAAAAGTCAACTGTGACAAAATGTAGATTTACAATGTAAACATTAATTTTTCTTGTAATTGCCTTGAATTTGAATGTCGTAGTGACATTTGGCATCGACCTTGTATGGATAACATGCCATTCAAGTAATGAAGTAAAGAACACTTTACCTCCTTTTTTGAATTTAAATTCTTGCAATGATGTATTCCAAAATGTCTTCACAATGTAACTTATGGTCCAATACCAATGAAAGAACTAGTTATGACTTGGTCAACAAAAGGTCAACTTCCATATACATAGAACCCAAGTAGCTTGTACCACAAGGAATGGTGAGATCCAACTTTGTCCAAATGAACCAATCAAAAGCACATTACCCATTGTTAACAATCCTTTGAACTAATAATCTCACAATATGCAAATGCAGATGATTGAATGGTTTTACCTAAAATGAATGATTAATAGAATGTATGCAAATGAATAAAAACCTAAGCTAGCTTAAAAGTGAAAATGGTGATCGCGACTTTACGAGTCTAGCGAAACCTAACTGTAAGTATACAGTTTATCGCGTAGTTTTAAAAGATATCGAACCCACAGAGACTAATAATCAATCTACCGTCATCTATTGATGTTGTGAAAAGCTAAGGCTATGGTTAAAAAGGTTAAGTTAGGAACAAAAATCGCAAATAACAAAAGTTCGGAATTTATCATAAAAAGAGGCTGGAATATGGATTCTGCGTTCCTAAGGGACTTCGTAGATTATATGCACTAATTATGCTTAAATACGTTTTATAGAAAATATTGGTTTAAAGACACTGTCTCACACTCTCGCCTTATTGAATGAGCCACACTTTCTAACCACCGGATTTTGCTCTCTCTCGCCCGTTTTAATTAGAAAGAATATTTTGAAAATCAATTAAATTCTAATCGATACCTAAAGCGCTCTCGCTGTTTTCAAGATCGATGCCTAGTTTCCACTATCCGGTTCAATCCTCACACTCTCACGCTATCGGCTCGAACCTTAATTTGCTACTCACTTTCGTGACGAAACAATATGACATTCAATTTAGAAACTAAAACCAAAACATAATTTAAAACACAATTTCGTGCCTATTATTTTCTACTGAGTCCCGTCGGTAACGATAGTCCTCATACGCCGGACTCTGACAGAATTAGCAACACATTACTTCAGACAGAAACAACATATTCATGGCATTCAAATTTAAAGACAACATAATGACAATTAAAACAACAAGACAATTTTGCTAAAGTAAAGAAAATGGTAAACAAGAAAAACCTGTAAATAAATTCTCAATGAAACTGAACTGAGAAAGTAACTTTATTCCGACAAGATTTGCTTTGGTCCAAGGGTACAGAAAATGTGCAGCAAATTATAGAGAAAATATTATGACAATACCTCGATGTGAGTTATTGTCACTTTACAATTAAATTTATCTGCCTAAGAATTTCTACAGTGCTTCCGCACGACTTAGATACATCCAAGTGATCAAAAAGGTCCTATATATAGACTGAGAAACTCCTAAAAACTTCCTAGAACATGCATGATAATGGTGAACGTCATTAGGGAATGGCGAATGCCACTTCCTTGCTTATTAATTGACGTGGCATCCTTGACAATGGCGAACGCCACTTAAGGATGGCGAACGCCATTTGGCCAGAACGCCCAAAATTTGTTCTTCTACTCCTTCTGTTCTCCTTTTCGACAACCTCGCTCGAGTTGCTCCTGAAATGCACAAAGCTGCAAAACAAACATAAAATGACGTAAACGTAATAAAAAATAAGGTAATATAAATGTGAAATCAAATGTTTTAATCCTAATAAACTTGATACGTTTTCACGTTATCAAACTCTTCCACACTTAGACTATTGCTTGTCCTCAAGCAATTCCCAACGTAATAAAACAAATAAGTGCAGCGTCTGAGATGTAGGCCTGACAAAACTCTAAAAGATAAAGGTTGTTAGGCTAATGCTAAACAGATAGGTACTAGACAACGACACTCAGGATACAGTAGTGACACACATCCGCATCTCGCGAACGAAAACTCCCCCTATGCAAAACCAATCTGAATCGTACCATTATAACTTGACCTACATTCTTTGTTCTTTTTCACCTCTTTTCATTCTAGCGCAATCACATTAAGCCCGTTATCCCCGTACACACATGGTAAGCGAACATGTTAGTGTCTAGTGATCTCATTATTATTATATAAATATTTTTTTTCTTTTTCTTTTTTGCTTATTCTTTCGAATTCGAAGTTCATCCTGTTGGGCTAAATGGTCAGGCGAGGACCACCTAACTTAGAAGGGACTTATCCTATCATTCGACTTTCTCTAAAAATGCAATTTTTTTTCAAATTTTTGAGATCCCACACATATTTGCATCGGTTCCTTACTTAGTGTGGCATTAGAATGGTGATGTCTACTAATATAAACTACTTAAGAGGTTACTTCAGAAATTTAGAACTCAAGGTCTCTGCATAATGGCTATTCAAATCGACGTCACATACTTAGGGAGTTTAGGGTGTTAGGACAGTACTGATCTTATCGAAACTTTCCATAGTATATCTAACATAGCCTAAATGTGAGAAACAACCTATACCCTAGGGGTGTCAAACAAGTGAATCATAACAAAACTTTTTTCGATAGGGGTCAAATCTAAGGGAGAGTTCTAACAAGTAAAAGGAGTATTATGCAATAGGACTCAACTAAACACAAAACAACAAAAGTAAACACAACTAACTAGAAAGAAGTAGAAAAAGTAAAAATAAAAATAAAGCGGTAAAGCTCCACCCTCGCACTTGAACCAAACATTGTCCCCAATGTTTCAGTACAAGGTGGAAATAGGAGCGAATAAAACCTGGTATGAGGGTCAGTGTCGGCCTCGGCCTCTATGACGTCCAATACCGCCTCTACCAAAAGCTGGGTGTGGTACATGCTGCATAAGCTCTCTCATGTCTGACACCTCTATACGTAACCCGTTCATCTGCTCGGTGAGGTCACCCATATTATGCCCGGTCCTGTCAGCAAGTCAATCTGCTCCTTTTTTATCTGGTGTATGGTGGCCATCATCTCCTTATACTGCCTTTGCATACTCTTGAGTAGTACGTCACGCTCCGCGTCGATATCATTGCGGTGTCTAAGCTCACACAGGACATCATCAAGGGTTGTCTTGATAGCGGTGTAATCATACTCCATGTGTGACTGACGTCCAGATGAAGTACCTGCAGAAAAATCAGTATAACCATGTGTAGTGTGTGTATGTGTGGTGTCGATCATGTGAGGATCATCTTCCATACGCTCAATCTCCTCGTCAGTTTCATTTCCCACACCAGCTTGTGCATTAATGTTATCACCATCTCAGGGGCATTCAAATCTTAAATCAAGTTGCCCCTCACTCGCACATTAGTACGTGCAGCGGAGGGCAAAGTAACTCCCATAATCCCTCTGTTACTCACCATTAAGTTATACCTGCCGTCAGGTTTGTTCTTTATTAGACGCATACTACGGCAAGCATCAAGGTCTAAAAATGGTACCTCGAGTGGTTGTAGTGTAGGCAACTCATCGTGTAAATTCAATGTTAGGGCAATGGATGTGATCACCCCTCCAACACAAACAGGCCTCCCACTCTAACACTAACAGACTGGAGATGTGCAAGAAGAAAGGGTGTAGGATTCACCCAAGTCTGTGTCAGAGTGCAGTATTAAAAGAAGAGGTCCTTGGAATTCACCTTTTCATTATATTTCTGAACAAAAATGGTATTAGGCAAAATACGGTGAAGATACCGAATTGTTGGATTATGGATAGCACTAGCCTTAAGGCCTTCCTAATCATCGGTGACTTGGCGAGTGATCTCACACCAAAAGCCAAAAGCATCGGCTTGCCACTCATTCTCTAGAGGGGTTTCACATGCAAAGCCTTCTCCATGAGGAAATTGGAATATGTTGGCCATTCGGTCTTGATCAAAGGTGTAATATCTGTTGAACATCCTAAAATAGACAGTGCCTACTGTGCGGGAACCTCCTATAGGTGTTTCCTATCTATAAGTGCTTAGGAATTCATATGTCAGCCTAACATAAACAGAGCAAGCCAGTGAACAAAAGTGAGACATTCCTAAATTAGTAAGCGTCCAAGTAACACTATCTATCAGACCTAAATCACGAAGGGCATTGTTATGGGGATACCTCGTTGCCGCGATACCTCTCTCGAACAATTTGTGATACTTTGCTCCCTGGTTCTCTCCCTTAATTTCTTCTGAGAAAGTAATGCCCAGATAATCAACTTCTGCCCTGTGTCTTGCTACTCTAGGAGGCATGATGAATGAGTGAATGAAAGGGTTGGATGGAAAAGTTGAGAAATTTGGAAAAGGGCGAGAATGAGTAGAAGAGTTTTTTGGATTGGAATGTGAGAAAATGATTAGGAATTTGGTATTTATGGTAATGGAAGGAAGTTGGAAGGTTTGGGAATGAATGAGTGAAGTATAGCAAGAGTTTTCAAAGGTTTAAATGAGGATTAAGCTGGAAAACGCACAAGAGAGAAGTTTGAAAAGCGTAACTGCCTCTCAGACTGATATGGCATTCGTGCTTTAGGTTCATGGGGAATGCCATTTTCTTAAAACGTTTCAATTTAAAAATAGGCTAATGGCGAACGCGATTAGCATCATGGTGACCGCCATATGCCTTGAACATGCAGAAATACGAATTTAGGCCTGAGATTAGTGCAATTCCTAAATCTTTTAGATATTAAGGCCAAAAATATTTTAGTAGGAATGGTTTTTGCATAAGGCCTAAATTAAAACCGTAAACAGTAAATAAACGAACAATTAATTTGACTTAAAATAAGGAAAAATGAACAAACAGAAAGAAATCGAAACATATAAATGAAACTTTGAATTAATAGAAACATGATAGAATTTAAACATAAGCCTGCGTTGATAGCTCGACGGTACAATATCATAATAAGAATAATAAAATGTAGTCTACGAAATACAATAAAATGCCTAAATCAAAAGGAAACATAAAACGGTACAAATAAACCAACACTAGTCCCTGCGACGTGCAACATTAGGCTCAATGAATCGCCTCATAGAATATATCTGCTGAAATATGTGATCAAACTGCTCATTAGCATCATCCATTAATCCATGAATGTCTAGACGCAAGGTGGTGAGCTCTTCTCTAAGTGTAGCAATCTCCGTCCTGAGGGCGTCGATTGCTGTAGTATAATCAATCGGAGGCTCTGCGCGAGCACCAGAAGCGAATGAAGCAGCATAAGAGAAAATGGCATTTTTATTCTCATAGGACTGAGGGGTATCAGGTGGAGTGGATGACTCACTCTGGCCCTCCAAATTATATAGCCAGTTATTCCAGTTGTGTACACTCGTCCTTTCATGGTTAGGAAATGTAAAATGGTGTGCCACTTGTTTATCAATAAGCAACTCAAATTCTATAGGTCCCAGATTAGCAACAATCCCACGGTTAAAGCAAAAGTGGATATGCATTGGACGAATACCGCCCAAAGCACGCAGACGGCTAATAGGGTATCTCAGACCAATGGCAACAACAATCATAGTGACTAATCCTCTTACAAGGATAGGTTCATGGGTCTCTCGGATATTTCTATCAAGGTTAGCTAACATGAATGTAGCAGCATTAACGGGTCTACCTTGTGAGGCACATAACATGATGAATAACTCATCTCTCGACACTTGTGTAATGTTTTCATCCTTACCAAAAAGTGTGTGGGCTAGGATTTTGTGGAAGTGTCTAATAGCAGGGTTGTGAATGCTCTCGGAAAACATGGAGTTAGGTTCGGGATGGTAGTATCCGGTTATGCTACCACATAAATACTCAAGGTCAAGATCAGTAAAAGCATCTTCTTGGGTTATGGTAAAAACATCAGGACCATTAGGAAATTCTAACAGCTCGGCTATTTCACGGTGTGTGAAATGGTACTTCGTCCCAAAAAGCCTAAAGGTAGCCAGACCCCTGTTTAATCCTAAACCTCTGTTAAGATCATAAAAAAATGAGCTAAGGAACTCAAGGGTTAGCCTACGGTAGGTGATAAACCTCCTTCTCACAGCAAAATTATCCCAGCCTATTTGGCTAAGAAGATATATCACACTATCACGGATCCCTAAAATGGTCATGGTGGGTCCGTCTGGATAAATAGACAATGCCATATCTCTCTGAGCTAATGCTTCGAAACGTCGACTCTGGGCTTCGTTCCTAAAGACACCCTCCATATCATCCACATGCTACATTCTCTAAAGTTAGTGTCAAGTTAGCCTAAGCTAAGTTAGCCTGAAAGTAGACAAAGATTAAGTTAGTAGTGATTAGATTAGTTAATTTTACCGCAAAGAAGAAAATAAAAAGAACAAAAGAAATAACAAAAATCTAGCCTAGAATCATGGGTTGCTCTTCTAATTCGTAACTTATGTAGAAATCCTTGTTTTTTACGCTATGGTAATGCTTAAGTCGCTGCCCGTTTATGACGAATGTCTCATTGGATTTTCCTCTTATTTCTATGGCTCCACTTTGGAAAACTTTTACGACCTCAAAAGGGTCAGACCATCTAGAACATAGTTTGCCTGGAAACAATTTCAATCGAGAGTTAAAGAGAAGGACTACGTCACCCTCTTTAAATTCCCTCCTGGCTATCCGCTTATCATGCCACTATTTAGTTTTTTCCTTGTAAATTTGGCCATCTTCATATGCATCTAATCTAAGTTCTTCTAGCTCGTGGATGTCTAAGATTCATTTCTCTCCTGCGGCAGAGTAATTCATGTTTAGGGTCTTAATGGCCCAATATGTTTTGTGTTCTAGCTTGATCGGTAGGTGACAGGATTTACCATAAACTAACTTAAATGGAGTGGTTCCTATTGGAGTTTTATAGGTTGTCCTATAAGCCCACAGAGCTTCGTGAAGTTTTGCAGACCAATCTTTCCTAGAAGTTGTAACAATTTTTTCTAGTATTTTCTTAATTTCTCTATTGGAAATCTCAACTTGTTCACTCGTTTGAGGGTGGTAATGTGTTGCTACTTGGTGTCAGACTCCATATTTGAGTAACAGTCTCCCAAAAAAAATTTGAAATGAAATGGGAGCCTCCGTCGCTAATGACGAGTCTCGGCACACCGAATCTGGGAAAAATGATGTTCTTAAAAATCCTAATAACTACTCCCATGTTATTTGTAGGCGAGGCTATCACCTCTATCCATTTTGAAACGTAATCGACCGCTACGAGTATGTATTTATTACCAAAAGAATATGGGAAAGGGCCCATGAAGTTGATACCCCACACATCAAAGACTTCCACTTCTAAGATACCTTTTAATGGCATCTCATAGCGCCTAGAGATATTTCCAGTGCGTTGACACTGGTCGCAATTTATAATCACAGTGTAGACATCTTTCCATAAACTAGGCCAGAAAAGACCTGACTGTAACATTTTTGCACACGTCTTGGATGTGCTTACATGCCCTCCATAGGGTGCAGCATGGCAATGGGTTATGATATCTTCTACCTCTTCTTTGGAGACACATCGACAAAAAATACCACCAGCACCTTTCTTGAAAAGAAGGGGCTGATACCGATAGTAATGTTTTAAGTCATGAATGAACTTCTTCTTATGTTGATAAGTCAAGTCTGGTGGAAGTACTCCGGCTGCTAGGTAGTTGACAAAGTCAGTATACCATGGCAGAGCAGTTTTAGTGTAAACTGCTTCCATAACTTCATCGATTTCTGTGTCATTATAGATTAGAGAACATTCGGTCGTGTTCCTTTCCAACTGGGCTACTAGTCTATCATAAGGGAAGTCATCGTTGATGGGTACTTGTTCAGCTTTTATGTTATTAATTTTGGGGAGGTGATCGGCTACTACATTTTCGGTTCCTTTCTTATCCTTAATCTCTAGATCAAATTCCTGAAGTAGTAGGATCCATCTCAAGAGCCTTGGTTTAGCATCCTTTTTGCTCAATAGGTACCTAATTGCGGCGTGATCGGTGTAGACAATTATCTTATCTCCCACTAAGTAGGAACGAAATTTATCTAATTTAAAAACGACAGCTAGGAGTTCCTTTTCCGTGGTGGCGTAGTTCATTTGTGCTTCATCTAGAGTTCTACTTGCGTAATAAATCGCATGAAGCTTTTTGTCTTTGTGCTGTCCTAAAACTGCGTCTATGGCATAGTCACTAGCGTCACACATTATCTCAAAAGGTTTACTCCAATCAGGCGGCTGCATGATAGGTGCAGTAATCAGAGCCTTTTTCAATAGTTGAAATGCTTCTAATCACTTTTCATCAAAAACGAATTCAATGTCTTTCATCAACAGGCTAGTTAGTGGTTTAGTTATTTTAGAGAAATCTTTTATAAACCGTCGGTAAAAACCAGTGTGACCTAAGAAACTACGTATTTCTCTAATGGTTTTCGGAGGTTGAAGGTTTTCTATAACTTCTATCTTTGCTTTATCGACTTCAATCCCCTTATCGAGCAATATGTGTCCAAGCACTATTCCTTTTCGGACCATGAAATGGCATTTCTCCAAATTTTGCACGAGATTAACTTTTACGCATCTCTCTAGTACCATTTCTAGGTTCTTCAGACATCTCTCAAATCTCTGCCCACATATGGAAAAATCATCCATAAATACTTCCATGATGTCATCCAGAAAATCCAGAAGATTGCCATCATGCATCTTTGGAACGTTGCGGGAACATTACCTAGTCCAAATGGCATTCGTCGATATTCGAAAGTGCCATAGGGACATGTGAAGGTAGTCTTTTCTTGGTCATCAGGGTGAATAGGGATTTGTAAAAATCCTAAATAACCGTCTAAGTAACAGAAATGAGAGTGTTTAACCAATCGTTCAAGCATCTGATCTATAAAGGGTAAAGGGAAATGATCTTTACGAGTGGCTTTATTCAGCTTTCTATAATCAATACACATCCTCCATCCAGTTACAACACGTTTCGCTACAGATTCTCCTTTCTCGTTATCGACAACTGTAACACCTCCTTTCTTTGGCACGACATGTACTGGGCTGCCCCAGTTGCTATCAGATATCAGGTATATAATTCCTGCCTCTAACAACTTTTGTACCTCTCTCTTGACTACATCACTCAAATCTGCCTAGAGTCTTTGCAGTCTTCCTCTAGCATAATGCGATGCATGCATACAGAGGGGCTTATCCCTTTCAGATCTGAGATGTTATAGCCTAGAGCTTTAGGGTATTTCCTTAGGACATGTAATAATTTTTCGATTTCTATCTGTCCTAAATCTGCGTTGACTATTACAGGATGTTCAAGTTCTGTATCTAGGAATTCATACCTTAGATTTTTGGGTAGTGTTTTAATTTCCACTGAAGGTTTCTTCGGGCAAGGCATTGGATCTGGAGTTAGTGCTAAACATTCCCTCAGACTATCATCTTCGTATGATTTACACTAGTTATCATCTTCCATTATGGGATGAGTTGGAATCTTTAGTATGTCAGTATACTTTGATTGTTCCATCTTCATATCTCTTACACAATCGTCAATGATATCTAGTGAGCAACATGAATCGTTGATAGATGGTGCCTTTAGGAATTGTGAAAGGATGAATTCAACTTTCTCTTCATCAACCTCGAAGGTTAACTTTCCTTTCTTCACATCCACGATGACTTCAGCAGTGGCCAAAAAGGGTCTTCCTAATATAATGGGGGCATTGGAATCCTCATTTATGTCCATTATTATGAAGTCAGTTGGGATATAAAATTGACCTATTCGAACGGTAACGTTCTCTAGCATACCTACAAGAAATTTGACAAAACGGTCAGCTAGTAGTAGAGACATCCTCGTTTGTCTTACCTCTCCTAATTTGAGTTTTTCACATATAGAAAGGGGCATTAGACTAACACTAGCTCTTAAGTCACATAGTGCTTTATCTATGACACATTTTCTGATTACACATGGTATGAAAAAACTACCTAGATCTTTTAGTTTCGGAGGCATATTGTTTTGAATTATAGCGCTACACTCTGCAGCAAGTGTAACAGTTTCATTATCCTCTAGCTTTTTCTTATTAGATAGAATCTCTTTGAGGAATTTAACATACGAGGGCATTTGTGTAATAGCTTCTGTAAAGGGTATAGTGATATTAAGTTGCTGAAGAATCTCTACAATTTTCTTAAATTGGCCTTCATTTTTAGGTTTAACAAATCTTTGAGGATAGTGGATAGGTGGTTTATATGGTGGTGGAGGCACATATGGTTTTTCTTTCTATACGGCCTCTTCATTTTTGTCATCTTTCTTACCATCGTTTGCTTTATCTGATTGGTCGTCCATTGTCGACTTCTCAGTTTCTTTTCTAGATTTCTGATACACGGATGGGTTTTTGACTCTAGGATCTACCAGTCCATCTAATTTTGTCCCACTTCGCAGTGTGATAGCTCTTGCATGATGTTCTGGACTGTGCCAACGGCCATGCGAGGCCCATTCCATGATTTCTACAGTAACGGCCCAGACGCTTGGATCCAGTCCATTAAGGGGACAAAAGTACCCTTTTGCCCCTACAACCGGTCACGGACTGCTCAGTCCTTCCCGGGGTTATTGCCCATCACGTACGGACTATAACCACATGCCTGCCTGGTATAACGGCTAGTTTGGGCATCCTGCCTGTCATAACGGCTAGTTTAGGCAGTTACCTATTCTTCAGGAAAACGGTTGTTTCGCCCTGAAAATAGGACCGTTGGCCACGCGCTGGGGAACATTATATAAACTCTCTCATTCGAGAGGGTCAGGTATCAAATATTCACCCTAAGAATACACTTTGTACTTGCCCTTTTTCTCTGACCCTTTCTTACTTGAGCGTCGGAGTGCCTTGCAGGTACACTCCCTCCTCTCCTCATCAACATTTCGAGCACCTCGCCCGTCTGACGACCAGTATACATGGACCTGTTCAAATACTCCGGATCAGTAGTGCCGTCTGTGGGAACTCCTTGTTCTCCCCTTCTTTCTTTCCTCCTCGGAAACTGAAAGATCAAAACATACTTTCTTTGATCCGCCCACATATGGCCGCTCAGAACTCCACAAAAGGTGCTGACATTACGGTTCTCGTCCCCGTCAACAAGATGGACGTTGACAGCAGTTCTTTGTTACTCTCTAATCCCCGTTTCCTTCGGGACGGAGCTACTGCGTCTCCGACTCCTCCTCCCACCGAGCAAGGAGGCAAACAGATACCGTCGGGTGAACGACCAATTCCTGGCCCCCCCAGCGCCGACTTGGCCGTACAGCTCTTCTGGAAGCTGTCAACCGCACAAACCTCCTTATCTTGCAGTAAGGAGAGAGAATATGAGCTCTCGAGGAAGCATCTCTTCCAAGATCCTCTCCTCCAAAGAGTAAGCATCGAAAATCAAGAAGCCCGCCACCTAGGCGTGGGGAAGACCATATATCGAGGCATGAGCCCAAATCACAACACATTCGCAAGCGCGACCAGATCTCCCCGCGAGATCGATCATCACCAAGACACAAGAGAACGAGGCAGGATATGCATTCTCCACCGGTCAGACCTCGTGACCGGCTACCCTTACCTCGCAGAGGCCGCCGCCGCGAACGCTGACAACGGTCACCATCAACTCCAAGCTCAGACAGCGACGACGAGCCTCGCGGCCCATTGTCCCGCAGGATCTTGGCCACCCGTCTCCCTAAAGGACTAGAGAAGCCTCCGTCCCTAGGGACTTACGATGGAACCACTGATCCGGACGAGCACATAGAAAATATAAATGCTCTTTTGGACTACAGAGGGGTACGAGGAGCCATCAAATGCCGCCTGTTCCCGACCACGCTCCGGAAGGGAGCAATGACATGGTACAAGCAACTGCCAGAGGAATCCATTACGTCCTAGAGGCAGCTGAGGAGGATTTTCTCCCGTCACTTTACTGTATCACGACACCATCCAAAGACCGAGGAATCCCTCGGAGCTGTCGTACAGGGAAGGGATGAGCCTCTTCGGGCTTATATTGAACGGTTCAATAAGGAGGCCGTCCAAGTGCCAACAACCGACGACATGAAGAAATTCCTGCTCGAGCAGGGATTACGTCCTGGCTCAGACTTCGCGAAAGCCATCGGCCTCGATCCACCGAGGAACCTTAACGCCCTTCTCCTCCAAGCCCAGTCGCACATACAGTACGAGGAGAAGGTTGCTGCTCACTTTATCCAGGCCTCTCGACACCATGAAGGTGCCCGCGCGTCCAGAGCTGAAGAAACCTCGACAACCCGTCGAGGAGATAAAAGACCCGATGATCGGCCTCGCGATGCACGCGAACAGAAGGGACCTTCTGGGCGGTTCCATGACTATACCCCCCTCACTGCCTCGAGGGAGAAAATCTTGTCCGAGTGTGCCAACTCGGAATTCAAACAAGCGGGAGTCCGTTTCCCCAAACAGCTGCCGGCCAGACCGGGTGTAGACAAATCCAAGTATTGCCGCTTCCACAAGAGTCACGGTCATACGACGGAAGAATGCATCCTCCTCATAGATACCATAGAGATCCTTATTCGCGACGACCACTTGAAGCAGTTCGCGAAAAAGAAAGATGCTCCCCGGCAGGAAACCCAGGAGAGCAAAAAGGTTGCAGAAGAAACTCTGCCCTCTGATGACACCAACGTGCAGGTGGATATGTCCATAACTCGGCCAGAGGACTTCTGCATCCCTAATAGTATGTCCATCCCCACGTACCTCGCTGCTCACAGCCCATGGGAAGCCTTCCCGTCAGCCATGGTCATTTCTGGTGGGGGATTCAACAAAATCACGGCCGGTTCTATCAAGAAGAGATTCGATCAACTGATCAGCAAAAGTTTCAATGAAGTCACTACGCTTGACACGACTCACAAAGGATCCATTCCTATTTCCTTCTACCAGGAAGAGCTCCTCGACGGCGCACCAAACTCAAGCATTCCGCTGCTTATCCAACCAAAGATGGCGAACTTCGACGTACGCCGAATACTCGTGGACCAGGGCAGCTCGATTGATATTATGTACAACCACCTGTTCGAAACGCTGCAGCTGAATGACTCTCACCTTACTCCATACGTTGGATCCGACCTGCAAGGATTCAACGGAGCAGTGACAAAGCCTCGGGGTTACGTAGAGCTCATCGTAACCTTTGGTTCAGGAGAGACAACCCAAGCAATTAAAGCACAGTTTCTGGTAATTGAATGCCCGTCATTATACCAATGCATTTTTGGAAGGCCAACCCTGGCAGAGTTGATTGCTGTTCCTTCCACCGTACATCTCAAGATGAAGTACTACACTTCTAAAGGGATGGTCGCCACCCTCCACGGCGACATCGAATCTGCCCGTCGGTGCTTTGAAGCAGCATCAAAAGGACTAAGCACCATCTCAGCAAGACCGAGGACTTCTGGCTATTCCCCGCTGCCCAGCAGCTCCGAGCAGCCAAAACCGCTCCCCCAGGTCGAATCTGTCGACTTGGACAACCGTTTCAGCAAAGAAGATCACGCCAAGGACCTAGCGACTTCAGGCAGCCAGCCCAACAACAGCGGCCATCTCCTACGCCCCGTCCCAGATGGCAACTTCGAGATCGTTCCGTTCGGAGAAGACCCCTAACGGGGAATAAAGATCGTAGCAGACCTCCCCGACCTGGCCAGGAGACAACTAAAAGCATGCCTCCGGGAAAACGCAGACTTGTTCGCGTGGAGCGCCGCTGAAATGCCAAGATTGGACCCATCTGTCGCTTGCCACCAGCTTACAATTGATTCGGCCGTCAAAGTCGTTGCCCAGCGCAGAAGGAAACAATCCCCGGAAAAGATGGAAGTCGTAGAGAAAGCTGTCAAAGTCGTGCAGGTTAATAATATTCTCAAGATAAACTTGTCTGAGTGTAGTATCGCGTATCAACCATTTGGGACTACTCCCTCATAGTCATCGCACTACGGGTAACTACGGTCCTCAGTCTCACGGACTCCCAGGTCGGAAAGAGTGACATCAATACGACTACTCGCATAAGACATCAATAATCCCAAAGGGGCCTCAACTGAGCATGGTCATCATATGCCAAACTTGTTAGGACTACTCCCAACAGCCGACTATTTATTACACCACAATCCTATCATATGTGTGCTCTCAAGTCCGGGTTAAGACTTATCTCACCACACAATGTAACAACCCTGCATACAGCAAACCCAAGCAGATAACAGCAAATATGCAGACATACAGATATACAAATATGCAAATATAGAAATAACACAAATAAACAAGATAGGCTTAACCCTCTTAGGGGAATGAGTCCCCAATGAAGTCGCCATTTCTGTCGCGGTGAGAATTGGATATCAAGCTATTGATAAACTTGAATCGCAAATCATTATTCACCACCGGTCTTTGATTTATCCAAGGGAAGGGAGAAAGATCGAATGTCCCACAGTATGCAATGCAATGAAAAGCTAGAGAATCTAAGGTTCGGGGGTTGGTTATACCTAGGGAAGGTGTTAGCATCCTAGATATCTGTAGTACTCTACAAGAACCTCTTGTTAATACTTATGTTATCTACTGATGTTATATGTTCGCTAAGGGTTAAAGGATAGGAATACCTAAAGTTATATTCCTAAGTGTGCTTGACAGGATATGTAGGCACAAGATATCGCATCTTGTGCCTACATATCCTGTCGAGAGTGGAATCGGAGCACTTGTAGTTCCTCTCTGAGGATGTACTAAGGTTTGTTTGAAAATGGTTTAGGAGAAAAGATGAGTCGTCATCTTAAGAACCACCACAGTTTTTTAAGGAGAATGAACCTTTGCTTCATCTTAAGAGAAGGCCTCTAACTCGGATATAAAATCGACGAGTATGCCTCATACCTCTCCTAAGTGGAAAAGGAATCCACATCTTGTTTGTGTTGTGGGGTATGAGATTGTGTGTCTCTTCTTTGAGATGATTCACATCTAATTCTCTTGTGGGGAGAATTAGGTGATCTAAGACTGTTGATTGTCTAATCAAAATTACGAGGGACTAACTTAGGAAAATCTATCTTAAAGTTGTCTAAGAAATTAATTCTTAAGGGATACCTACAACCACTAAGGGGGGATGAAATGCAGATGAAATGCACCATGTACGACAAATGATTATCATGCATGGGATTTTCCCTTGGATATAATGCAAGCAATATAATTATAAGATAGAAGCAATAAAAGTAATAAGCGTTTAAATCTACAGACGTCATCGATTAATCAAAACAATGAATTGAGTTTTAATCGTGTACACTAGCAAAGTGGGCTAACCTTGTGTATAGTGACCAAAAGGTTGATGGCGATGCTTAAAAGCCATCGGCTTACATGGGTGGAAAAGTGGTTCGACGTTAGATGGAGAATTTTACTTCTTTTGAAAGGGTTTAGAGCGCAATCAAGACGAATAAGTAAAGTGCATACATCACGTAAAACGAAGACGAATAATAGTTTGAATTGATCTAATTTAAACAAAGGTGTAGGGACTAAAAATGTTGAGATGGGCTGAAAATATTTTAAGATTAAACATAGTTATTAAACAAATCTTAAATTATTTAAAAACAAAAGACCCTATTTTCTAATATTTTAAAAAAATTTAAAAGATTTATTATGAAAAAGTGGTATATTATACTAGTTTTAACAAACTTGTTAATTAGAAAAAAAAGAGTTTTAACTTAATCTCTATTCTTAAAAAGGGGTTTTACTTTTAACTTAAAAGAGTTCTAATTAATTAATTTTGAAGAATAGTTATTTTTTTAATAATAAAAGGTCCAATTAAAAAAAAGTTTCTATTTTATTTTAAATTAAATATAAAGTTCTATTATCTCAGAGGGGAAATTTATATTTGTCCTCATTTGTTAATAAATGTTAATTAGAAAAGTTTTATACTTGATTTGTACTAACAGGTTGTTTTTAAGTTTAAAAAGTTTATAATCAATAAAAAAGGAAAGTTGTGTTTTTTGTATTAAGGAAAACAAATCAAATATAAAAAAGTTGTTTTTAAAAAAAGGTTAAGATATAAATCTAATTTTTAGAAAAGTTATCTTATAAAAAACCTTGAAATTAAAACCTTTATATATTAATCCAAAAAACTAAACTATTAAAAGAAATAAACATAAAATGCAAGAAATAAAGGAAATGAGGGACGTGTACAGGTCCTGACGGGAGAGAGGGTCCATCACGGACCCTCAGATCTCAACTGTTCGATGAAAACATGTTGTGATCCAGTGTATAAAATATGAGGGTGCATGATAGTATATGTGGACGTGTGTGTGTGATCGCAAGGTGATAAAACAGAAAGGGAAATGAGGGAACACGAAACACCCCTCTCTCGTTCACTCAAACGTTTTCTCTTCTCACCTCTCAACTCTCGTTCATCTCTCTTTCTCCAAGATAAACCCTAATCCGCCATCGTCCACTTCCGCTCAAACCTCTCAACCATCTCCGTTCAAACCTCTCTTAGAACAAGAATCAGAAACACGGAAACCATAAAAACCCTAAATCTAAGACGGAAGAAACCCTAATTCCCCAATACAAACCCTAACCCCACATTCTTATTAATATTGTTACGATTACAAACTACAATATGATAAACAGAGGAATTACAAGAACAATAAAGAAGGGAGCCAGGTTGCCGATTAGGGATTCAAGCGAAATTAGGTAATCTTACGAACCCTTATTCTTCCGTTGATGTGATTTTAAGAGTCTTGTGAAAATTCTGATGCTTTATCTGTTTCTGCAGATGCGTGCGAATTTGGGTGTTTGACAAAGGTTTGGACGAGCTTGGTGCGAGGATTTGTGCTTGAAAATTCGACGGCCTCTTCGTGGTTTCTTTAAAGGTTTTGTTCTGTCCACTCTTATCTTCCCAGTTATGATAATTGTCTCCTTTTATTCACGTATGTATGTTTTTTATGATTGATGAGGTGTTTTATGATGATTGCTTTGAATTTCTGATTATGGTATGGGTTGGATGTGTAAGGTTTTGTTTCTGATCTTAAGTTGGTTTGTGTACATTGATATGAAATGGCTAGGTTTCGTATGATTTGATGAACTGATATGATTTGTGAATTTTGTTTAGTTTTGTGAATTATTGTCGTGTCCCCCTGAACAACAGTCAATACCTCTCTCTTATAACCTTTCAAACATGAGAATTGATGCTCTGCTTTTAAATTTATTTCCATTTTGAGTGTGACATGTTGGGACACGCTTTAGCTTATTTGGAAAGTTCTGATGGCTGTCTTGAAACAATGCTGGTCCTGAATGTATCGTTTTGGAATTAAGTGATACCGTGATTCTTCTTGTTTGAGATGCATTTTAGTATGTCCGGTATATGCTTTTTGAAATTCGGTTTGAAGCAAAATAGATTTGGTTTTGAAGTCTGATGATATCATTTGCAATTCTGAAAACCTCCCTTTTTATTACGAACATTGCTTTTGAAATGCTTGTAAATTCTTGAATTCTATGATGTTTTGGTTTAATCCTTATCATAACTTTCTGTTTTGATTCCATATGAATAAACCTTAATGGTGTTGGTTTGAGCTTATTCACTTTTTTTCCCATGTTGCTTGGATATCAAAACAACAACTGCTCGTGGAAGGGACAACAGCCATCATTGGAGGATGAGTTGGTAAGCAAGCAAAGGTTGTTTTGAAAAGCACATTTCTCCTTAGTCACTTGCGAAGAGAACCGTACCATAATGAGTCTAACCTCTTTTCTTTAATGTGCAGCTAGGTGGTTCTTGTATGAGCAAAGGGAAATTTGGAGAATTGGCAAGAATGTGCAAACTTGCACGAGATTTTCAGAGTTCAAAATAGCTTGGCTATCCGTTATTGTTACATTGCCTTATGATTGAACCTGTATGGTTCGCAGTAGATGTGGCCAAGCTTCTTCAATTCACACTGCCTAATAGCTCCTATTTAGGGATGGCAAAAAAATTCGTACCCGCAGATATTCGTGGATAAAATCTGTCACGGATATGGAGCGGGTAGCTTAATGGATATTCACGGATAAAATAAATGGATATTTAAATATCCGTTTGTTAATGGATATGGATACAGGTTTAATGATATCCGTGCCCGCGGATATCCATATCCGTTTATAAATTATAAAAATCATTTAAATATCATTAGTTTATTATACCTTATCTTTTCATTTTCTAAAAAAATAGTCTTCTTATATTTCTTTATTTCTTTATTTATTTTTTTAAATTTTCTTCGAAGAAAACCTTTCACATTTCATTCAAATTCTATTAGCCATTTCATATTTAAACTCTTCAATACTTCATATTTCATTTCAACAATTTCACAGTCCAACCAACTAGTGTTTTCATTCCTCCGTCGAATCAGTGTCTGCCTGCCTACACCTCTGTCGTTCACTTTTCCATCATAACTCACAATCACAATATCTTCTATTTTTTCGGTTAAAAATAAAATGTATAGATATTATGTTTGGATCTAATAATGTTTTGGTGAATAAGAAGTAAATTAATGTGATGAAATTTTATTATTAAATTAAGAGCGAATTGTATGGATCTTATGTGATAATAATTTTTTGTGTTTTTAAAAAAAGTTAAAAATATTTTTTCAAAAAAATAATTTTTATAAAAAAAATATTATCCATGGATATCTGTAAATATCCACGTATATCGTAAAACCCGCGGATTACCCGTTTAACGGATATCCGTATGGATATGGGGCGGATATGGATATCATATTTATCCAACGGGGCGGATACGGATATCATAATATCTGTCTCCATGGATATTCATTTACATCCCTACTCCTATTAAGTGATACTGTTGCAGGCTACGGAAAGCTCGTGGCTTATGAGTTTTGGATTTGAACAATATTCTTTTTCTCTTTTAGAACTAGGGCCCATTTTTGTAACAAGGCTTTGTAATTTGTACTTGCAGTTTGAGCTCTTAGGTAAATGAATTCTTGGCTTAAGCATTTGATCATTGCTTGCAACTTGAAGCTGAAATAGTATGATTCAAATCAAAACTTGAAATCCTCTCATCTTAAAATAAAAAATGATCTCGTATGCAATAACCACTTTGCCACAATAATAGCAACATTGAACCAAATGTTTTTGAAATATCACTCTAGCCTTAGTTCCAACAATTTGCAATGTTCACAAAATGTTCTAAGCATTGATCCAAAACCAAAAAGGCTCACCGTGGCCAACTTGAATAATCTTAACATGTAAATTTTGGAAAAATAACATGATCTTTGTAAAACACAAAAGAAACTTGTAGCACTTTGGTTTCAATGATAGATTCCACACATTTCAAAGTAAACTTTTTCCAAATTGCATCTTGAAATTAAGCTTGACGCCTAACCTTGGCATTGACTTTGTTTTGAATTTATAAATCCAATCATGGTTGAACTTGAATTTTGATCATTGATACCTTATGCCTGAACTTGCAAATATAACTTGAGTCTTGTGCTAACTTGAGAAAAAAAATTCAACTTTGGCTTTCCATCAACTTGTAATATACTCATCTTATGCTTCGATCAAACTTTCCAATAACTTGGACATATCCTTAATGGCAAGTTAATTGTGCCATAAAAATTTCTTAACTCAAAATCTCCATTAATCTTGCAACCAAATCAATATAACCAACTTGCTTGATGCATATCCTTAGGGTCACTTGGGATAAGTTCTAAAATATATTAAAACAAAATTTTAAACAACTTGAAATAAGATTAAAAAAAAACTTAACAACCAAATATCATGCCTTGAAGTGAATCCATTCATAATGTCTTAGGCAAATGATCAAGTAATAGCTATTTGGTTATGATTATGAGGCACACTTCCCTTTCATCTCCTCTTGAAATTGCCAAACCTACACAAATTGGTTAGTGATAGAAAAAAAACACACAGAGACCTAGATGTTATGCAAAGAACAAGGGATCTTAGGGTCAAAAATTAGGGTGTGGCAGATGGGCTTTTGAAATGTTAGCCAGACGAGAACTGGGCTTTTAAAATGATTGGCCAGACGAGAACTGGGCTTTTAAAATGACCGGTCAGACGAGAACTGGGATTTGAAGGAGTGTCAACTGAAGTTGGACTTTGTAGGGAGCTTGCTGGAAATATCAGTTGGGAACTTGTGTGGGTAATATTCTCTTCAGAGGCATATTATTGTCTCAACTAAAGATTAGTTTGTACTTTTGAGGAAGGCTTGAATCTGGCTCGTGCTAGATATGCATGTATGATTTTGTAGGGCATAATTCTCCATCTTGATGGATATGCTACACATTTTAGTGATGCAATACCATGTGATGATGAACTACTATATGCAAGATGCCAACTATGATTGGGATTTGTGGTATGTACGAGCTATGTAGGACCGAATGTTTTTTTTGTCAAAGGGGATAAGGGTTCGGAATTTACAATACCAATGATCATTGCCTTTATCAATCGGAATCACGGTTTTGAGTTACCAGTGAAGCAAGTTTTTTGTGTAGGCCAATACTGATTGGGCTTTTACAGGGAGTCAACCAAGGTTGGTTTTTTTAGAGAGGCCAAGCAAGTTGGGCTTTAAAGAGGGGCCAAGCTAAGTTGGGCTTTGGAGGGTGATGGCCAAAAAAGTTTCGACTTAATGAAGATGGCCAAACAAAGTTTGGACTTAATGGAGGTGTCCAAACAAAGTTTATACTTAAGGGAGGCGGCCAAACAAAGTTTGGGCTTAAGGGGGGTGGCCAAACAAAGTTTCAGCCCAAGGGAGGTAGCCAAAAAAATTTTTGGCTTAAGGGAGATGGCCAAACTAAGTTTAGACTTAAGGGAGATGGCCAAACAATGTTTAGGCTTAAGTGAGATGGTCAAATAAATTTTGGGCTTAATGGATATAGCCACACAAAATTTAGGTTTGATAGAGATGGCCAAACAAATTTTGGGCTTAATGGAGATGGCCAAACAAAGTTTGGGCTTAAATGGAAGTGGCCAAACAAAGTTTGGGCTTAAATGGCTGTGGCCAAACAAAGTTGTGCTTGAAGCTGGTTTGTAGGAAAGACTTGATATGGCCAAGTATGATTGGGCTTTGGAGATGCCAAACGGCTTGGGTTTTGAGATGTGCCAATGAGGTTAAGCTTTATCTTTGTTTCTGGGAAAGGCTTGACTTCCCGACATCTTTGTCTCTAGGTATTGTTGTAGTAGTGAGACAGATCTGAATCTCCTAGTGCCCCAAGCTTGATATGAGCAGGCAAGTTGAGTGTTGATTACCTTGAGTGAATGATAATTCTTGTGATCTGCTAGGTCAATGTGACCTCTGTGATTTGTTTCTTTGTGAATTGTATGCAATATTTGGAAACCATGGTTATTCTTCAGACATTTCAAAATCAAAGTAATTTTGTGTTTTCTTTCAATGCTTTCGTTATTACCCCCAAAATATTTAATGCATTGTTTATTAGAAATAAATTCACATTTCGCAAACAAGCAAAAAAAAGTAAAGAAGATGGGTATCACTTTTGGTAAAAGAATTTTATTGATGAGAAATTGAACCGTAGATGGGCGATTACATGAATAAGCAATTCCCAAAAGAGGTCAATCCAAGAAAGTAAAGAATACAATGGCAATGAGGAAAGCTCAGATTTCCATTGAGTTCCAATTCTGCTATGATCCTTATATCCTTGAAGATCCTGGTACTTTGCTTCTGAAGAGAGTCATTAGATCGATTCTTCCCATCCGAGGTTTCCATAGTTTAAGTGATGGATTTACATATTCTTCATAGACCGTAACCCTTTGCCTTTTAAATCTCTAACTTTTACCTAGACCACCCTTTCGGGTTTTTAGTCTACCGAAATACCTTTTTTTGGCTAAGTTACTACCCCTTAGGGTTTTCAACTTAGCGGGTTTGTCATTTCTTTTGATTTTATCCCTAATTTTTGCATGGACCTTTTCTTTTTGTGGTCCACCGAGATGCCTATTTTTTCCTAAATCGCCCCTCAAGGTTTTTGACTTAGCGGGATGTGAGGTCTTCACCATCCATAGTTGTGAGAATCAAGACTCCTCAAGAGAAAACCCTTTTCACAATGTATAGTCCTCCGTAGTTGGATGTCCATTTGCCCCGTGAATCTGTATGGATTGGCAGAATCTTCTTCAACACTTGGTCTCCCACTTGGAGATTCCGAGGACGAACCTTCTTGTCAAATGCTTTCTTCAGCCGCTTCTGGTATAATTGATTGTGGAAAAGGGCCATCACACTCTTCTCTTTAACGGGGTCGAGTTGATCAAGCCTCATTTAAACCCATTCAGCTTCTTCAAGCTTGACTTCTGTTAATATCCTCAGGGTGAGAATCTCTACTTCAATGGGAAGAGCTGCCTCCACGACATATATAAGGGGAAATGGGGTTGCCCCATTTGAAGTACGCACTGAAGTGAGATAGCCATGTAAAGTAAACGGTAGCATTTCATTCTAATCTTTGTATGTCCTCACCATCTTATGAACAATCTTCTTAATGTTCTTGTTTGCTGCCTCAACAACGTCATTCATCTTTGGACTGTATGACGATGAGTTATGGTGTTCGATCTTAAAACTTTTACATAACTCTTTCATCATCTTGTTATTAAGATTCGATTCATTTTTCAGTAATGATCTTGTTGAGAATCCCATAATGGCAAAAGATTTCTTTCTTTACGAATTAAGCAACCACTTGTTTGGTGACATTTGCATAGGAAACAACCTCCACCCATTTGGTGAAGTTATCAATGGCTACCAATATAAATGGATTTCCGTTTGAAGCAGTTGGCTCAATGCATCGAATCACATCTATGCCTCACATGGTGAAAGGCCAAGGTGATTCAGGACGTTCAGAGGCATTGGTGGCACATGTACTCTGTATGCATAGATCTGGCATTTGTGGCACGTTTGTACATGGTGATAACAGTCAACTTCCATTGTCATCCAGTAATAACCCACCCTCAAGATATTTTTTACCATCGCGTGCCCACTGGAATGGGTCCCAAAGGAGACTTCATGGATTTATGTTATGATTCGGTCTACTTTGCGTCTATCCACGCATCTGAGCAAGACCGATTCATAGTTCTTCTTGCAGGGAACTTCCCCTCTTAAGAAGAATTTGGCCTAGAACCTCCTCAAGGTCTTCTTATCTATAATGGACATGTTCTCGGGATACTCCTGCTTTTCTAAATACCATTTGATATCGTAGAACCAAGGTTAATCATCAGATTCTATCTCAGTTCTAGAAAATACAGCGGTTCATCCAGGTGTTCAATGTGAATAGAGGGTGCTTCATTGGCCCATTTAACCATGAACATAGATGCTTGAGTAGCTAAGGCATTTGCTAGTTGTTTTTCTTTTATGGGGATATGGTGAAAAGTGATTTCATCAAAGTATGGAATTAACTTCAAGACATGGTCTCGATATGGAATCAACTTGACATCACGAGTTTCCCAATCCCCTTTGACCTGACTGATAACCAAAGTTGAATCTCCATAGACCTTGAGAATTTTTATTCTGTTATCAATGGTTTCTTGAATCCCAAAGATACGTGTTTGATACTCTTTCAATGGTCACTTGATTGTCCCAATTCCATTACCTTGAGCATTTGAGGCACCATCAAACACGAGTGTTCGTCGCGATCCTGGTTCGAGACCTTCGTCAGGGCCTAGAATTTCATAGTATCTGATAAAATGAATATCCTCATTTGGAAAATCAAATCGCATTGGCTAATAATTTTCCTCGGGTTGGTGAGTAAGGTAATATGACAATACACTCCCCTTGATGGCTTTCTAGGTGACGTGTTGGATGTCGTATTCTGTCAATATCATTTACAACAAACAACTCTTCTGGTGAAAGCAGGCTTTTGAAATATGTACTTGATCAGATCCATCTTGGATATCAACAACGTTGTATGTATGTGTCAACATATATTGTCTTATGCGTTTGGCATCCCAAGCAAGTGCACAACATGTTTTTTTAAGCAGTGAATACCTATTCTCGTAATCACTGAACTTTTTGCTTAAGTAGTAAATGACGTGCTCTTTTCCACCTATCTCATCATGTTGCCCAACTACACAACCCATAGATTCCTCAAGAACAGTCAGATACATGATGACTGGTCTACCCGACACTAAAGAAATTAAGATTAGTGGCTATTGCAGATACTGTTTTATTCTTTCTAATGCTTTCTGACAGATATCATTCCGTTTGACAGCTTGATATTTACGGAGTAACTTGAATATAGGTTCACAAGTGGCTATAAGGTGTAATATGAATTTAGAAATGTAGTTGAATCTTCCTAGGAAACCACGAACCTCTCTCTCTGTTCTCTGTGCGGGCATAATTTGTATGGCTTTAACCTTATAAGGATCAACCTCAATTCTATGTTGGCTTACAATAAAACCCAGTAGTTTGCTGGAACTTACCCCAAAGGCGCATCTGTTAGGATTTAGCCTCGACCTGAATTTTATCAATTGTGAAAACAACTTTTGTAGATGGACAAGTTGTTCTTCTTTAGTATGGGACTCTGTAATGATATCGTCAACATATACTTCGATCTCTTTATAAATCATATCATGAAAGAGAGTCACCATTGCTAGTTTGTATATTGCATTGACGTTCTTTAAATCGAAAGGCATAACCTTGTAACAAAATGTTGCCCACGGGGTGATGAACATAGTCTTTTCCATGTCTTCCGGAGCCATTTTAATATGGTTCTAACCAGATAAGCCATCCATGAATAAAAATATAGAGAACTGAGCCATATTATCCACCAGCACGTCAATGTGAGGTAGTGGAAAGTCATCTTTTGGGCTTGCCCTGTTCAGATCCCTGTAATCAACGCACATTCGTACCTTGCCATTTTTCTTTGGCACAAGTACAATGTTTGCCACCCATTGTGGATAATTTGCTATTGCCAAGAAACCTGCGTCGAATTGTTTATGAACATCTTCTTTGATCTTGATAGCCATATCAAGTAAAATTCTTCTTAACTTTTGCTTTATCGACGAACATCCTTTTTTGAGCAGCAATTTGTGCACCACAATATCTGTGTCAAGTCCTAGCATATCTTGGTATGACCAACACATCCACGTACTCGTGCAGAAGCTTAATCAACTTCTTCTTCACCTAAACTTCTAGGTAGGCACCTATTTTGACTTTTTTATCGTCCTATGTCCCAAGATTAATGATCTCCACTGATTCCTGGAGCGGTTGAATAACCCTTGATTCTTGCTGTAACAATCTTGCCAACTCCTCGAGGAGTTCACAATCCTCGTCGGCATGGTAGATTGGATTATCAAAGTCATAACGGGCCATATCAATACTATTATTAATGGAATTCAAGGTGTACTTTTTGATTAAAATGACTTCAGGGATGTCCATGGAAGTCCATTTATTGAGTTTTTCACCTTGAGCTTTCTGGTACACAAGGCATGCTTCATTAATGTTGTTGTCTTCATCGTCCACAAGAGAATTTTGACCTTCTTGGAGGTTTCTGACACCGGTGAAAGTCTCTGGAAATGGGAGAATTTGTTCTATGGCTGCTTTTGGGATTGTCCTATATTGTGCCACTTAAGGTGATTGATACCTTATTCCAGATTTGTCCTTCTTTACAGTCAACTCGAGTACTTTGCCCCAACCTTCTGGGTGACCAGCTTCTACTACAGTCTTCCCTTCATTCCAAGAATTCATAGAAAGTACAAGCTTCTTGGGTCCTTTGGAGAGAGGAGCCATTATGACATTCGCTATTTCAAAAGCTTGGAAAGGAGTTTCATGAACCTCCCCTCCTACTTCAATATATCTGAATGATGTCAGATGGCACACAAGTATATCCTCCTCACCATCTACGATGATCATTTTACCACTGAATATGAACTTGGGTTTCTGGTGAAGGGTTGAAGTGACTTCCCCAACTGAATGAATCCAAGGTCGCCTCAAGAGACAATTGTATGTAGGGTATATGTCCATCACATAAAAGGTGATGATGAAGGTATGAGGGCCAATCTTGATAGGGAGGTCGATTTCTCCAACAACTAATCTTCTAGAGCCATCAAAGTCTCTCACTACCAGAGTGATAGGATTCATCAGTAATCCTCCCATTATAAGATTTTCCAGGGAGTTTTTAGGTAAGACATTCAAATATGACCTTGTGTCAACCAAAACTCTAGATAAAACAATGTTCACACACTCGATAGAAATATGCAATTTCTTGCTACGATATTGGCCATGACCCCTTCAAATTGATTCACCCTTATTTATTAAGGAACATGGGATGCCCCCAAGAATTTCATTAATGCATCCCGATGTGCTTCAGAACATAACAGTAAAGACAAAATGGATATCTTTGAAGGTGTTTGGTTGAGCTGTTCAACCACTTTGTAGCCGTGTTTTCTTATAATACGGAAAAGTTCTTTGACCTCTTTTGAAGGAGATGTATTCTGAGGAGGATTCTGCCTCTGATTAGTTTTGATAACCTGCTTTCCTTTAGCTCTAGTTGAGGATTCATGGTTATTCTCTTTTGGAGGTGGTGCAGATGCGAACACACAACCACTTCTAGTCATTCCTCCCATTCCAAAAATATTAGTAACAACTGGGTCTATGATCACAAGTAACTTATCTTCTTGCTTCTGCCCATATAAATAGATTGCAGAATCGTAATTCCAAGGAATGACCTTTGTACTCTTAAAGGGGAACGAAGATGGTACAGTGTTTCCAAAGGAGTCACTGAACTAGCTAGTACCGGTATTTGAACCTTATAGTAGGGAATTACCAAAGTCGCCCATGTTTATCAGTAAGAACAGGCTCTATCAGAATGGTCCCTTAATTCATTAGTTGTTGGACACCAAATTTCAACTTTTCACACATTTGGAGATTTGAAAGACACTGCTCATAGTCAGATTGACAACTGAGGAAAAATAGTTCTTTAACCATTGTCAAAGAGGTCTTCATCTCATCCATACTTGACATAAGATTACATTCTTCTGATTCTTCAATGACGCTCACATAAGGGCCATCATGAGGAGGCATAAGATTATTGTTCACATTGGGGTCGGTATGCATGAAGGATAAGGCTTTGGACTCAATCAAATCTTGTACCATATATCTGAAAGCCTTACAATTTTCGAGGGCATGTTTGGGTGACCAGAGTAGAACTCGCACCGGGTGTTCCTATCAAAATCTAGAGTAATAGGAATATGAGGAAGGCTAGTTTCCATTAATTTAACCAATGAGCCGTTGAGCAAATGAATAAGCAACTGGCCATGTGGAATAAACATTCGGTCAAGTTTCCTCTCAGGATTTTTCTGCCTCTATTGGCCTTGTTGATAATAGTTTTGTCATTGTTGAGCATAAGGCTGGTGATATTGCATTGGCGATGGATATTGTACAGGTTGTTGACCATTATGGATTGTATATGAAGGTGGGAAAAGTACACAAGAAGGGGAGTTAAATTATGTTTTCCATTTCTCTTAATTCTACATCTGATCAGAGTTTAAAATCTGAACTGGTGCTCAGATTCTGTTTATACTTAGCAGTGGTGTTAACATAAGCAAATAAATAAATACATAAGACACAAATATTTATACTGATTCCCCTCCAACTGAGAGTAGTCCAGTCCCCTTGCTTCACGAGAGATTTTCACTATAACAAAATCATGATTTCAATCGCTTATGCATTCTGCATAAGACTTTTACACTGCTCAGACCCTAGGTCCGAGACTTACTGCTTAAGTCCTCCAGACTCAAGACTTATGTTCCAAGTCCCATGAAATGGGCCTCCTTGCTTAAGCCCCTAAGATTCAAGACTTACTGCTCCCAATTTCATGTACCAAGCCAACCTGTTCAAGCCACACTGGCCCAAGACTTCTTACTTAAATCCCTCAGATTCAAGACTTCTTGCTCAATCAATCCACTTGATTAAGTCTTTCATTGCTCAAGCAGATAACATGAGACTTACATGGCTTAAGCACCTTGGCGAGAGAGTTCCTTGCTTGTATCCCAATGATACAATACTTCTGCTCAATCAATACACTTGATTAATACTTTCAATGCTCAAGCACATACAAGAGACTTACATGGCTCAAGCATATTGGCGAGAGACTTAATCTAAACTAGTAAACAAGTTTAGCAGAATAGAGAATAAGGTGTACTTGATACTAATATCATAGGTACGGGAAATCACCATTAACAAAGACCTAAAGCTCTTAAGATTTCTAAGATATTCAATGTGTAAGAAATCTTAAGGCTTTTACAATTACAACCTATAACAGAAAACCTGCATAAACTACTGAGTTGATAATTGTTGATCTTGTTACACCATATTCTGGTTAATCCTTGTTAAAGATTCAGTTAGAACATTCAACCACTTATATAGCAGTGTTAGCAGACTAACCGTTGAATGAGATAACTTGATCAGTGTGTTTGCTTTACTCGACAGTACAAGAGCCTTTGAAGATAGATACACCAAAAGATCTTGATCCATTGTGTAACATGTTTAACCATTGAGTCTTCAAGAAGATCCTATACTATAGAGCCTTTGGAGAGGATATCCGTAAAGCATGTCAACCATTCTTGAGCCTTGTGAACTTTAGACTCCAACTGACAAACTGATTTGACAATGCAACTTTCTTTATGTAGTACGGACAACTTCAGTTTTATCACCAACTCTGAACGATACCAGAATCCAAATTACATTCACCAAGTATATAGACAATTATGTTGCTTCTTATGATGCTAAGACCTTCAACTTTAGAGTCTACGTCAGACATCACTTAGCAAGTGTTCTTCAGATTCTGCATCACCAGAAGCTAGCAATTCAGCTTCTCTCAAATGTGCCTTTGTATATCAGACTATGTATCTAATATTTACAAGTATTAGAACCTACATACAAGAAACACACATCAAATAAAATCATTGTTCTTTAAATAATTTGTTATCATCAAAACCCAAGGAATATATGTCATGAACAAATCTTGTTCTAATAGTATACACTTGTTGTCGGTACTGATTTGGAGCTACCTCTTCCACCTGATAATAAGGTACCTGATAAGCTCCAGCCTTCCCTTTTGCTATCGTGGCAGTCTTTGCCTCCTATTCTTTCTTCTTTGTAAATCCGGAAGAGGGGTTTTTTGCTCCATTGGGAATAACAGCTACACCTTGGATCTTACCATTCTTCAGAGAATTTTCAATTCGTTCCCCTGAAACGACCAAATTTGAGAAACCAGAAGAAGCACTTCCCATCATCCTGTCCTAGCAAGGCACTTAGATAGTACTCATAAACATATTCACGAGGTCTCGCTCCAACAAGGGAGGTTGAACCCTGGTAGCTAACTCTCTCCACATTTGTGCATATTCTTTGAAGGATTCGTCAATCTTCTGAGTTCAGCTTTGAAGTAGGGTCATATTAGGATCAATATTAGTGTTGTATTGGTCGTGCTTGAGAAAAACCTATGCCAATTATCTCCGTGTTCTGATGTAAGTACTCTCGAGTTGCACGTACCATTTAAGAGATACCCCACTGAGGCTATCTTTAAATAAATGCATCATCAACTTCTCGTCATCCGAGTAGGCAACCATCCTCCTACAGTAAGATCTTATATGATTTATGGGGCAGCTAACTCCCTTGTATTTCTCAAAGTCGGGTACTTTGAACTTTGCAAGGTTTTTAACACCCGGAACCATACGCATGCCAACAACATCTAACCCAAAGGCCCTGAGACCTTCAATGGCCTTCATATTCTCATCCAAGGCACGCAATTTTTTCTCTACCTAAGCAGTTGGTGATCTGAAGGCGTCATACACTTAATCAACCTTTGGCATGAAGAAAGCATCATGAGTGTCATCTGCCTCAAGTTCCCCATTGACAAGAATGTTGAATATGGGACCAGCATTCTGATTCATAGGACCTGCCTCGGGAGGTGGATGGGCATCAACTGGCGGATTCATCGGGATATGCACAAGAGGGTTCATCGAGGTGGCATAGAAGGATTCATAGTAGTAGCCCTCAGGGTGACTTCTCTTAACTCTTCTTGGCCTATATCCATAACTTGAATGGTCTCCATAAGCTGACCCATCCGGGTTCTCATGTTGAGCATGTCTTCTCTCATCATAGCTTGGTTTTGCTCTAGTTGATCCATCAACAGTCTTTGATTGTGATGAGTACTGTAATGATGTCAGGAAGTCAGTTTGAAGGTTGAAGATTCTACGCAAAAGGCGAAGTGATAGAGAGTTTTCTTGGTTTTGTTTTATGAAATGCAGAATGATGCATAATTGATTTATGCTTATTGTTTTATTTTCAAGGAACCTTACATCGTTTATAATGATTAGTGAGTGTTGAAATGGAAGATAAAGCAACACATGGATGTAAAAGAGTCAAGCTTTTATTCACTGAAGTGAGTACATGGTTTGATAGTACTGAGTATTAAAATTTATGGAAATATAATACAGTAATTCAAATCACAACAGTATAAAGTGACAATCAGGTGACACACTTAGCTTTGATTTCCTTGAGCTATTTCAGTTCAATCTTGAACTTCTTCATCATTCTTTCATAGAGGTATACAAAGTGGTGTACTGAAGAAGAAGTATTTCTCGCATCCATGTCTTCCAGAACGTCATCCAACTTCCAAAGGTTTATCCTGACCAATTCGTTGCAGAACCTTACCAAGCCATCGAATTTTGCACGGTACATGGTAGCGACTAGTTGTAAGATATTGATAGATTTTGTATAAGTATCCATGAGTCCATTCAGGTGTTTATTTTTATTGATCCAACCCAAACTCTCTCTTTTCAGGGCCTCATGTCGTTCTTTCCAATGTTGCATGCACTTATTGGCAATTTATGCTTCTTGGTGCTTCTCATGCCAATAATTGGGAGTGATATAAGAAGTTCTCACGGCTTCTTCTCTGAGACGACGCTCTTGTTCCATTTTGGTATTGGCATTTCTAAGAGACAACTAGAGTTTTTTTATCTCGGCCTTGAGTCTCAATCTGCCCCAGCCATTTGCGAAGTGAGATCACTCCCATATCATCCCCTGCTAAGCCATCTTGATACTTTTCTTTGAGGCCTTCCTCAGGGTTGGCGTTTTTCTTACTTTTGACCAAAAGCTCTTCATCAACTTCACTCTTCCTCTTAAGTCTCGTATTTTCCTTAACCATTCCATTGAGTTTGGATCATAGTTCTTCATTCTCTTTAGTTTGTCGCGTGATCGTGGCCCTTAATTCATCAACTTCTTCTTTGAAAACATGAATAGGTTCAGGATCTTGAGGCGGGATCGGAACCTCAATTTTGAAAAGTAGCTTGACTTCTTCCACTAGAAGCCAATGCAGCTTGCTTGCTTGCTTGCTTTATGCAGTACAAACAACTTCAACTTTATCACTAACTCTGAACAATACCAGAAGCCAAATTACAGTCACCGAGTGTATAGACAATTATGTTGCTTCTTCTGATGTTGAGACCTTCAGCTTCAGAGTCTACGCCAGACATCACTTAGCAAGTGTTCTTCAGATTTTGCATCACCAGAAGCTAGCAATTCAGCTTCTCTCATGTGTGCCTTTGTATATCAGATTTTGTATCTAATATCTACAAGTATTAAAACCTGCATACAAGAAACACGTATCAAATAAAACCATTGTCCTTTAAATACTTTGTTATCATCAAAACCCAAGGAATATATGTCATGAACAAATCTTGTTCTAACAATCTCCCTCTTTTTGATGATGACAAAAAAAAGTATTTAATAGAACAATGTTGGGCAGTTATAATTTTCCTTGAAACATCAAAGTGGGAGGTTTGTATGCTCCCCCTGAGTCTAATAGTCCAAAGTTAAGTTCTTTAACCCACCTTAAGTACTACTTTCAAGAAAAAGTAATTTAGTTTTCTTAGTAACATCAGAGTTTAAGGTTTGTGAGCTCCCCCTGAGTCAAATAGTTCCAAAGATGAGGTTTGTAAACCCCCCCTTAGATCTATATTTAAGAAAACCAAAAATAATATTTTAACTTCATTTGGCAACAACAGAATACGAGGTTTGTAAGCTCCTTCTGAGTGTGATAGGCTAAGGTTGAGGTTTTTAAGCTCCTCCATAGTTCTATGTACAAGAAAGTTAAAATGTGTCCCCCGCGCAAGATAACCATAATAACAGAAATCTAAATAACAGAATTATAAATGACCATTATATACATACTGAATAGGTTCAATGGGTTCAGTTTCTAATTAAATACTTACTATCATTTCTCCCCCTTTTGCCACATCAAAAAGAATAAAAAAAGAGAAAGAAAAAGAATTACATTCATAAATGCATAACAGGCCATCATCACAAGACCAGTTTCCAAGAATTTGAAAAACGACCAAGTAACAAGGGTCATTAAGGATTGTGCAATGTAGTTATTGGTCATAACAGTCCATAAAATCGAGTAAAGGATTCTTATTCCGTCGATTAGGATACTCAAAAGTCATTATAAAAGCATCCAAAACCTTATTCATTTTCATCAACATCTACAAGAGTCACGAAGTCATAAGCTGAGAGCAACAAATCTTCTGTAGTGACAGAGATCACACAGAACTCTACAAGCTAGAAACGAGCAGTTTTTGAGTCATCCACTACTGGGAATGTGCACTCTGAAAGATTACTTCTGACGAAGCTACGTCAGCAGTTCCTCAACAACCTACAGAAGTAGGTTCTTCAGTTCCTGCGATGAAGCCTAGAAATAAATCTATGAAAAGGTCCAAGAGAAGAAGGTTCAACAAGAGGTTTTACCATTTTGTTATCCTAGAAGCAGATGAGAAAGAAATTGGTGAGGAAGAAATTGATGAGGATGAACCAGAAGTTGACTATGACAACTACTGCTCCTACAAGGAAAATGATGACTTAGATATGGATCCATTCTAAGAAATTCCACTTCCTTTTGTAAAACTCTTTTTGTAATCCTTTTGCTAGATTAATGAAGATTTTTTTTGACCAATTTTTATTTATTTACATTTGCATGCACACAACCACATAACTCACCTTTCGATTTTCTGGTAAAACATTAATGAAGTAATACTGACACCAGAAGTAACAACTAAACGTGTTAACTATAATAGTTACTATTGTTAAAAGGAATCTTAATAGGTCAGACTGTTAGATAACATTTCCAAGGGTCACCATTAAAACATTGTTTTGACTTAATCAATATTAAAATAATGGATACTCAAGACAATGAATGTAAAAAGTCAATAAAAACTCATAGCAGTCTCTCTCCCTTAATCACTTAATCTTTAGAATACCAAGATGTATAAACAAAAACAAATTTGGGTTCTAAAGAGAGATATCAGAAAGGCAACCATATTGAATGCAACAATTCAAGCAACCAAAGGCAAAGCAGCAGCTGAAGGATCTACTAGCAAGTAGATGACTTCAGAAGCACACACCTCTTTAGCATCCTTTGTGAAGACTCCAAGAAGAAGAAGAACTTTTGAGTCTAAACACATAAACCATCTGAGAAAGGAGGCTTTGGAGTTTGCTAAGGAAGAATGGCAAGATTATTTAGATAATTTGGACATGTCAGATGATCCTAGGGAATGACTTAGGACAAATCCAAGAGACTATAAAGTCTAAATAGTTTGTAATATCTCCCAGTTTATTAATGAGAATTGTTGCACGTTTTGAGTTCTTAATCCTACTTTTTTAATCCTTTAAAACAACAATAAATATATAAGTAACAGTTTAAACTGCACAACATCATGAACAAACACGAATTATTAATAAGATTACTTAATACAAAGGTTCTAATAACTACAAAGCATAACTATGTAGAAATCTAACATCAAAATCTTTCATAGATAGATTCAAACTTATCTCTCCAGATTTTACATGAATCAACCTCTGAAATTATGATAACTCTCTACTGAATAAGTAATTCTGAGAGATCCCGTCCATAAAGAATGAAGAAAACATTTCCCTTGTGAAAGGAAGAAAGAGTCCTCTTCAAATAGTTAAACATAACTTGAGAAAGATCAATCTGCAAGTCTGAATTGAGAAGTAGTAGCATATCTTTTTCAATAGGGTCCACGAGGTCTAAATCCTTATCCTTAGTCAGTAGGTTTGAACTCATAATCTGATTCCAAACAACTGCATCAGGACAAAGATTTGAGACCACTGATGTATTAGATGGATCTACAAAGATACGCCAAGTAGGTAGATAGTGTTCCCAAACAAGAGTTCCTGGAATTTCTCCAATTTCCTCACAATTAATCACATTAGCAATCACTTTAGAGGTTACTGTTATAGAAACACCAGTTACTTTAGAAAGAATAACACACTCAGAATTTAGCTCAACAATGGAGGCATTAATCCAAAACTCTTTGACAAGATTTGGATAAGTAAAACCACAAAGCATCTCAAAGAATCCATTTCAGCTTTGTTCAGACACATTCTTCCAGAAGTTAAAAACCCAACATAAACAACTCATCAAAATCCACAAACTTTTCATTGATGACAACTAGTTGATTCAAGGAAGAATTGACTAGGAAACTCATCTCAAGTTTGGTTTTATCATAACACAACCAAAGAGAAAACCAAAAGAAAAAGAACTGAACAAGATTCTAAAGTAATAAGAATCTTGTCAGAAAAAGGACACAAAATGATGTTTCACAAGATAGGGGATAGAGACACCAAATATATAAAAAGAAAGCATCATTACCCAAAGGTTCTTATCCAGCAGATCTCCTGAATCCACTAGATGATTTTCAAACTTATGAAATTCAAGTAATATAAGATTTTTGAAAAAACCTTTTACTTAAACTGCTTAATCAGAAGCAAGGAGTATTCTTCTGAATCTCAAAATCTGACAATTTCCAGAAGCTATCATCCATCAGAGTCTAGTAAATTTAGACTAGAATAGAGATATCTTCTGTCAGTCATCAGTCTCCAAGATTCTATTCAAAACCAACATTTCCTCTTGAAACAAGAGTCATGAGTGATTAAAGAATATTGAATCATTTCCTTTGACAACTAACAAGCAGCAGTAACATCACCAAAAGTTAGGAAATTGTTTCCATAAATATGATAGTCATCTAGCTTAATGAAATATTCAATATTGATAAATATAACATAGTCTCTTCTTAAAGATTGCTGAAGATTCTTTCAATAAAAGAAATTCTCTTGAAATCTAGCAGAGACTTTGTATTAACATATACACAAACATCTCATTGAATCAAAAGATAAGCTAGAAAAGAACATAACCCTTTTTTTGTTGTTTTCTCGGTCAGACTCGTATCAGTATTCAGACATGACAATAGAGTCTGAACACCGCTTTGAGTGGATTCTGATTCAATGACTGTTAAACCATTGACTCCACTTCTCCCACCAAACTTATTACCTCTAGTACTTGAGTCTGGGATGTATGCTCTTCAAGATATAAAAACATCATGGGGCTGCTTACAAAGATTGCTACTCAAAAGGAACAACAACCTACTACTACTGTTCATATAGCAACAACAGCTTCATCCTCTTCAGGTATTACTCACATTCCCCATTCACTTCCCATGTCCACAACCCCCCTCAGCCCTATTTTTTCTAATGCTTCAACCCCTCATAGTTCCCATATTTTCCAACAACATACACCCATTATTCACTCCACAAACACATCACAACAAATCCCCATACCTACTACTACCACTCGTCCCACCCCAACAGAAATCCCTAGATTTATGTCCTCCCCTTATCTCACCCAAACCAGCACCTTACCATTCTCACAAAACTACAATATTCCAATTTTCCAGCAGCTTCCTCCACCCCCATTTCAACCACAAATACCACTACCCCCATTTCGAACTCCAAAACTAGAACTTCCCATGTTTGATGGTTCTAACCCTCTCGAATGGTTATTTCAAGCTGACCAATTTTTTTATTTTTATCAACTACTACCTGAACATAGACTATCAATGATGTCATTTTATATGAAGGGTGAAGCTCTTTGTTGGTATAAATGGATGTACCAAAGTAATCTTTTAAGTGATTGGCCATTATTTACTAGGGCATTGGAACTTCGATTTGGCCCCTCGGCCTATACCAATCACCAAGCGGAGTTGTTTAAATTAAAACAAGTGGGTTCAGTTGTGGAATATCAAGCTGCTTTTGAGAAACTTGGTACCCAAGTGGTGGGTTTACCTCAAGATGCCATTCTTAATTGTTTTATTTCTGGTTTAGCAGCAGATATACATAATGAAATTGCTATTCATAAATCATTTTCAATTTCGCAAGGAATTGGCCTTGCTAAGCTGATTGAATATAAAATTAAGGATGCTAAGCCCAAATTCCAGAAATCCTTTCCTAACACCAGCCACAAACCCAACACAACATCCCAACCACCAGCCCCTAACACTTCAAACCCAAAACCCCAAGTTACACCCCAGCCCCCAAAATTCCATATTCGTAAGTTATCTAGTGCTCAATTTCAAGAACGTCGCGCTCAAGGCTTATGTTTCAATTGCGACGAGAAATTCATATCGGGTCATCGTTGTGCCACCGACAAATTTCTCTTATTGCTAGAGGACAATGACGTCACAGTCCCACTTGAATATTCAGAGAGCTCACAAGAGCAATCAGAGGCAGTAAATGAAATTTCATTGCCATCAGAATTGGATGATACTTATTTCCAAGTATCCCCCCAAGCTGCCAGTGGACATTTTCCCCCCAAGACCCTTAAATTCATCGGATTATTAAATGGCCTTACTGTAACTGTCTTAATCGACACCGGTAGTACACATAATATCTTGCAACCCCGCATTACCCAACACCTCAAACTTCCAACAAAACCCATCCCCAACTTTGCCGTCATGGTTGGAAATGGATCCAAACTATCATGTACTGGCCTTTGCCCCAAAGTTCCTATCACCTTATGATCGTACCTGGATCAGACAGTATTTGATGGCCAACAACGTCTTGTGGACTTCAGCTCCGGTGTGGTTGAAAGACGACCGAGGGGGTGTACCTACAAGGTACTTCGACGCTCAAGTAACGCAAGGGTCACAAGTAAAAGCAAGTACAAGGTTAGAGAGTAAGAAAGTGTGTAACCTGACCCTCTCAAGTGAGAGGGTATTTATAGAGAGCCCCCAACGCGGGGCCAACGGTTACTTGCATTGGGCTGGATTGCCAGGCCCAATCCAAGTAACTGCCAGGGCTTACGTGGCGTTGTGAAGACCAGCACGTGGTCTTCTCCCTGGGGTAACCGCTCCTAGATCTCCAGAATTAGGGCAGACCGATTCCATCGGGAGTGGGCGGTTACATGAGAACGTGTCCTTGCGGGGAGGAGTCTTGTGTGTCGGGGAGAGATGTGTCCACGCGGGGAGGACTCTTATGTGCAGACGGAGATGGCTCCTCGCGGGGGAGGAGAACCTGAGTGTCGGGGAGGAGCGAGGCCAGGGAGGCTTAGCGTCCTGCCCGGCGCTCTATACCGTGCATGTGCCCGACAATGTTGAGGAGGCATATGCCCGACATGGGTCGTGCTAAGAGGCCCTTGTTGGGCCATCCCGGGATGTGTGGGTTGGGCCTGCTCGATTGAGGGGCAGACCCCGGCCCAGTCCAGAACACCTTACAACGCAATTTATTCTACATTCCATTTCACTTGTTACCTATTGAAGAGGCAAACGTGGTACTTGGTATGGAATGGTTGCGTACCCTTGGCCCTATAATGGCAGATTTCTCAATTCCTAAGATCTTTTTCACCTACAAAAATAATGACATAACCATCACAGGCGACCCAAAATCATTGCCCGAACACTCATCCTACAACCAATTTTGCCACCTTTTACATACAGATTCAATTGCCTCCCTACACCTCCTACTTTACCATTCCTCCACCGAAACACCAACCTCAACTTCCACAATCAAACCCAACCTTCTTGACTCATTACCACATACTCTTCCAAGCCAAATAATACCCATACTAAAGTCACACGCCACTGTCTTCAACCAACCACATGGTTTACCTCCATCACTCCCTCATGACCACCATATACCCATTCTCCCTAACACTGCCCCAATCAATGTAAAGCCATATCGCTACCCGCATTCACAGAAAGATGCCATGATAACTATCATTCATGACATGCTTCAGGAAGGCATTATCAAACCTAGCAACAGCCCATACTCCTCACCCGTATTGTTGGTTTGAAAAAAAGATGGATCATGGCGATTTTGTGTAGACTATCGCGCTTTAAACGCAATAACAGTTCGTGATCATTTTCCCATCCCAACCATTGATGAACTTTTTGATGAATTGGGTTTTGCTACTGTTTTCTCTAAGATCGACTTACGATCTGGGTATCACCAGATCAAAGTGACACCGGAGGACACGCATAAAACTGCTTTTTGAACATTTGATGGTCACTATGAGTTCCTAGTTATGCCATTTGGTTTAACTAACGCTCCCAGTTCGTTTCAATCGGCGATGAACGACTTGCTTCGCCCGTACTTACGTCAGTTTATTTTAGTTTTTTTTATGATATTCTAATTTACAGCTCTTGCCTTACTGAACATGCGCGTCATTTACAGCTGATTTTAGAATTACTATTATCTAACCAATTTTATGCCAAACTCTCCAAGTGTGTTTTTGCTGTTTCAAGTGGTGATTATTTAGGTAATATTATGTTAAGTGAAGGTGTAACCCCAGATTCGTCAGAAATTCAAGCAATCATTGACTGGCCAAAGCCACGCTCTCTCACGTCTCTCAAGGGTTTTTTAGGCCTCACCAGATTTTATCGACGATTTGTTCGCCATTATGCCTCACTCGCCGCTCCTCTCACCGATTTGTTGCGTTCCACTAAATTAGTTTGGAGTACATTAGCTGATTCAACTTTTACAATTTTAAAAAAGAAAATGACAGAAACTTCAGTCATATGCCTTCCAGACTTTTCCAAAACCTTTGTTCTTGAAACAGATGCGTTCGTAGTGGCCATTGGAGCAGTTCTTTCTCAACAGGGTCACCCTTTGGCATTCTTCAGCAAAAAGTTGTGTAACAGGCTTCAAGCTTCCTTCGTGTATGTTCGTGAGATGTACACCATTACCGAAGCTGTAAAGAAATGACGTCAGTATCTAATCAGCCGACATTTTCACATATATACAGATCAAAAGAGCTTGAAAAATCTGTTAGTTCAAACTATTCAGACCCCTGAACAACATAAGTGGGCAGCTAAATTACAAGGTTTTCAGTTTGATATATTTTACAAACCTGGAAAGTCCAACAAGGTTGTCGATGCCTTGAGTCGCATTGAGGTAGCTGAAGAGGCAGTGTTCTTTTCGATCTCGTCTCTCATCCCCTTACTGATCTCACAACTCAAGCAATTCTACACATCCAAATAAGAAGGTCAAGACATTGTGAGCAAAATATTATCTGATCAAAGTTCCACTCCACTTTTTCTAATCAAAGAGGGCTTGGTGTACTACAAAGATAAGATCTACATACCTCATGAAACAGAACTGCGACAAAAGATTCTGCGAGAATTTTACTCAACTCCTGCGGCGGGTTATTCAGGGATCCAACCAACACTAGCTTGCTTATCCTCCTCATTCCTCTGGCCGGGCATCTACAAGTATACCAAAATGTTTGTTAAGAATTGCTCAATATGCCAACAGAATAAATATATGACTAAGAAGAAACAGGGTCTGCTACAACCACTACCTATACCAAATCAAGTGTGGGAAGACTTAACCATGGACTTTATCACACACTTACTAGTATCCTTTAGTCACACGGTTGTTTGGGTTGTCTGCGACAGGTTGACGAAGTTCTGCCACTTCATCGGTCTTCCCACAAAATTTTCAGCAAAGGACCTCGCTTTAAGATTCTCAGTCGAGACCTGTTGTCTACATGGAATCCCACGAACAATAATCTCGGACCGTGACCCTCTTTTCCTTAGCACCTTCTGAAGGAACTATTCTGAGCTCAAGGAACCACTTTGAAGTCTAGTAACAATAGATGTCTCCCTCGTAACAGTAGATGTCTCCCTGCAACAAAGGGATGAAATACTAAGAGTTTTGAAACAAAATCTAGAATGCAGCAGAAAACACATGGAAGTACAAGCCAACAGAAAAGAGAAGATATCACCTTTTCGGAAGGTGGTCTAGTGCTTCTGAAACTCCAACCGTACCGTCAAACTTCGATGCAACGACGCATCTCTAACAAGCTGGCAAAACGTTTCTTTGGCCCCTTCAAGGTGCTTTGACGGATCGGACGAGTCGCCTATTAGCTTGCTCTCCCTGAGTCTTCCAAGATCTACCCGGTCTTCCATATATCGCAGTTGCGTTTGTTCCACGGTACAGATCTTAATTTGTTCCTCTTCCATCGGAGTTAAACCAGGACTTTAGTACAGATCTTCAACATGCAACACCATTTTCACCCTTGCATGTCACAAACGCTGCTTCCATAACCATTGACGCCGAAACACAGGAAGAACTCGTGGATTCACACAATATGATTCCCACACACGATGTAACAAAAGAAAAAACAAGGTTTTCAAAGTTGTTAGAAGATGAAAAGGTTTTGGACTTTGATGACACTCAGGAAGAAATAAGGGTTTCCAGGCGGTTAGAGAAAAAAAAGGTTTTGGAATGTGATTATGAACATTCAGAGAAAAATAGCATAAGAAGAGAAAAGTTACAAGAGAAACTTGTGGGAAATGAACAAAATACAAGTCTCAAGGATGTAACTCATAAAGGCAGAGAGAGTCGTTGCTAGTCGTCTCCTTGGGAAATCCCAATCTGACCTTTCACGTGATATCATTATGGCCTCCCCTAACACTTGTCAAGCTAACCCATCCCACATGTCCCCACCTGTCCCGCATGCGCACATCGGTCCCCACAACCTTACACCTGCCCCCTGCACTTCTCCACTTACCACGCCTGTGCAGTTGGATGGAAGTGACCCTTCACTGATCACTTATGATACTTCACGTGTTCCCAATATTAATTCAAATCACATAGCTATAGGGATTTCCAACCAATACATGCTGTCACTTCCTTTTGGGCCTGCAGTTATGGAAAAAAATACCCCTCTTGTTGGGCCTGCGACTTCACAAACTAAGTCTTCTACACCCAACCTTGAGGACAAAGTTGTTAGTGGGCCGGATAGTAGTGATAACAGGCTCATTCGTACTAGAACCCAACCCAAAGGGATGCATGATTTTATTTTAAAATGAGAATTTTTATGATGTTAGTATTTTCACTTTTGTTGGGCTGGCCCATTAACCCAACTTTTGTATTTAAAGCACTGGGATTGAATGAAAAAGGGAGATAATTAATTCACAAGTTTATATTTCTTTTCTTATCATTAATTTTATGTGTGTTCTTGGTAGAACCCTAGATCTAGAAAATAGTGTAGAAACCTTTTTATTAGTTTCGGTCAAATCATTTTCGGTGGCACGAACATCACATTGAAGGGGAATCGAACAAATTTCGGCAGCAAACATCAATCAAATACATACAAGAGCAGAGTTAAACGAAGTTACCTATCAGAGTTCATCCAACGCGTCTTCGGCGGCAAAATCGGCACGAGGAGACCGGGGTATTCTACAGGTATGCTTGAACACTCTTATTCCTTGTTCGCCAATTCCCAATTCCTTATTCTTTTTCTCTTCACCTGTGAATTCATTGTTGCTGTTGAAATTCTGCCATTGTCGTGAGTGCATTATGTTTGTGTATAACTGTGATATATGTCTTGTGTTTCTGCACTTCTTGTGAGTGTATGTTGTATGCTCTTTGTGCAAATTCTTTTCTGTCGTTTTTCCTATGAAACCGTATGCGTGTGAATACTAAGGATTTTTCTGGATTTTATGTGGATGGATGTGAACTTGTTTTTTGTCGTCGTGTGTGTATGTGAACACAACTACGAATGGTGTGGTATGGCGTACTTCAATTTTTTCTTTGCTGTGCGTGTTATGTGATCTTATGATTATTTGTTTTTTATGAATTTGGTATATGATGTGTGGATATTTTTCTCATGTGAAAAATAGTGTGTATTTTTCTGTGAATGATGTTGTCTTCATGAATTTTTCCTCTTTGCACTACTATGCCTTTAATAGTCCTTATGAAACTGAATTCTTGATTCCGAAATGAATGCCTGAGATAGCTGTCAGATATTGCTTTGGAAAGGAATCTGAAATTTCTGGTTATGATTTTCATGAATGCGTGAATTGAAGGACTTTCCATTTGGTTTGGAACATGTTTGATGCTGGGATTAAATAATGATACTTCTTGTCTGCTATTTCAAAAATCGGATCGCTGTTGAATCTCACTTATTGTCATGTTTGGTTATGTGAAACATTGTAATGAATTCTTTCCTTTTTTACTTCAGCATGCCTAAACATGTATTGACTTGGGTTGATTGGAAAATGAGCTACCTGCCCATCCATTAAGAGCCTGTAATCTCTCAGAAACTTGTCCTTGCCATTTTTTATACGATTGTGCCTTCTCACTAATTTGCCTTGACAGTAAGAATGTTTGAACCCAGCTCTCTAATTGGCATTATTGCTGCTTCTTCACACAAAGCTTGCAAATAACTTCCAAAGTATCCTTCGGTCTCTTTTACAAGCATTTCTAGATCTCTACTAGGTAAAGAGAATGATTGACCCTTGAGTTTATGTTTATAGGACTCTCAAAACAAACATAACATGATTTGTTTGGTTCAAATGGGTCCATTGGCATAAGCACCAGGTTTCTTGATGGGTGATTGTGCCACCAGGTTTCTTAATGGGTGATTGTGCCACTTCCCAACTCAATATTCAACTCTATCTCCTTCATCAATTACTTCAGAATTGTACAAGTATCTTCTTTTAATTCTGGTAATATTTGAATGAACGTGTAGTTTTCCATTGAAGTACACTTGTTGGGATTTGCTCAGGACTCTCTTAATAACAAATTTCAACCATGAACATATTTTGTAAACAACTCCTTACTAGTATCATGCTTAAAATTGCAGTGATGTGAGTCCATTTTGAGTTGTCTTGAAACTTGGTTGTTTTAGAATCCTTTTGTAAAAATGTAACCTCACCCTTCTTTTGTAACCAACTTGCTGTTACTTTTGTGTTTTGAATGAATTTTATAACTTGTGGTTTGCTGTGCATTTCCTTGCTTGTGGCAATTTGCTTGACCTTATTTCTTTTCTTCTTTTCATGTGAACACCATGTTGGCGTGAGGATGATGACGCTTGAGGAGGGCATGAGGCTTAGCTCCAAAAACACAACCTTGGCATGAGATTTTAGTGATGCTTGAAGCTTGGATGAGAGGGCTGGCGTGGAGAAGCTACAATGAGACTTTGGCTCCAAATTAAGGCCTTAGTGGTAAGGAAAAGTGGCACGGGAGAGAAGAGAAAAGTCTTGACTGCTTTTAGGCTTAGGTGCAGCTGAGCTTTGTTTCACAAGAAATTTTTAGGATTGGTAACTTTTATCTTGTAATTACATGCCAATCTCTTGTAGTCCACCCTTGTTCCTCATGTAGCTTATGCAAGGACCTTTGTACTGTCTTAACGTTTGGTATTTTTAAATTCACATCCTGTAACAGTCTTTGAATTTGATTTGACATCCTCTTGAACTTTGCTTTTTAAAATTGTTTGAACTTAAACGTTTCCAAGTACAATTATCTTGGCAATAACCTTAGTTTCTTATGTGGGCCAACATTAAACTTCAAACTCCTTTGGCATTTTAACCTTCTACTTTAGAACTTGTGTTGCAATTCTTAATTTTTGGCTCTTGTGATTTTTGAACTCAAACATGAATTTACAATTTGAACTTTGAATACTTTTGAAAGTGAGAATAATTGGAATCCAATTTGGTAATGCAATTGGTATAATGTGGATTGATGCATGCTTTTAAATCTTTCTCTTTTGCAAAACACCAATTCTACATACCATGCCAAACCTTTTGATACCAAGGCTAAGAGCAATGTCTTTGATAGCAAGAAAACTCACTCAAAACCAACTTTGTATCCTATTTACAATCATAAGGACAATGACAATATTTCATTCCAAATGGGGACCATGTATAACTAAGCCTTAAAACTCGACCTTAAATTTTCAAACAACAAATCCAACATGTCTTGAACATAACTCCGCCTTGAGCCAAATCCACCTTAACATCACTCCACCACAACCTAAACATATCTTTTGATCACTAACGGATTATGCCACAAGTCTTGACTTAAAACCATCCAATAGTCGTGCAACCAATTCAAATTTGGATCCAAAACTTAACTTGATCAACCACATGGCTTTAAAGTCAACCTTGGAGCATAATTCATCATTCACTGGAGCAAGGCTTGTAGACAACTTGAAATAAGCTTCAAAAACCACATGAAGACAAATGTTCAAGTCTTGAAACAGATCTATCATATAACTTAGGCCATGGATCATGTCACGACTGCTTGCCCATAATAATTCAACATAACTTGCAAAGGACTATAATCCCAATGAGCACATACAAAGCTTCTAAGACCTTTGAACCTTTTGCAACAACCCTAATTTCTCAACGAAATAAACAACAAAGTCTGATAAATCAGTTAACTATGCATGGATGATTGGCCTAAGATGACATACAAACGATCAAGGAATCTAAGGGTGAAATTTGGGGCATGACACATGTGTTGTCTATCATAAACATTGTGCATTAAAGAAATACTTCTTCATGTTTGTTGACACATGCATTTTCGTGGACAAAAGTGACTTATGTCAATGATGTATGCCTTAAATACTTCATGGAATTAAAGCAAATTCATGAGTACAATTAAGAGGTATCTTGTTTAGTTTACATGAACTCTAAGTTAACTAAGTGTAGTAAATGGAAGACGAGATAAGTGATTGGATGCGACTGTTTATTCCAGGTAATTAATTTACATGTTATTTATTAATTTCATACTACTTGTTCAACTACACTCTTACTAATATTTCATTTGAACTATTTTTCAGGAACATATCCTCTAATATTTCCTATGTATTATTGGGTGGGAATTGTTTCTAGCCATACCGAAGAGTTAATGCATGCTTAATTAACCCAGTCAAGGTGAATCTATCGACTAAGCTGTACAAATGTTCTCATGATTACATTCTGGTGGATGATATTTGTTTCTCACTGTACGAAGGGCACCATCAGACACGACGTGTGGGAGTGATATGCCCATACTATAAGTGGGTGGCTTATGGGTATCGATATATGTATCCACATTTACCTAAGCGAGTGTTATAGTAATTCAAGTATCTCAGGGTATACCTAGGGACCCCAAAGTTACTGTTTCTGCCACTGTCCTTCGCATATATGTTGATGGGTTATTTGCTGACTACCATGAGAATGTGGTGCTAAATGGTGTACATAGTGTGCTTGTTCTTTGTGCATAGAGTACGATATATAAATACATCTATTGGTTTTACAAAGTGTCCTCTCCTTATATGACATTGATTTTGTTCTGGACTGGACCAATGGCTAGAATTGGCCCAATCCGCCTCTGCTCCAGAGCGGCCCAAATCGCCTAAGCCCAATCCACAGAGGGGCAATAAAGACATTCCTGCCCCTCCAACCGGGCAAGGAACGCAACGTTCCTCCCTGGCTTCAATGCCCGTCACACACGGCTTCCTCGCTACCCGAACAGCAAAGGACAGGTGCCCGGACCGCGCTTATGCCCGACATAACGGCTAGTTTCTGACACCCTGCCCGACACAACGGCTAGTTTGGGCAGTTACCTATTCTTTGGGGAAAACAGTTATTTCGCCCCGAAAATAGGACCGTTGGCCACGCGCTGGGGGCTCTATATAAACCCTCTCGCTTGAGAGGGTCAGGTATCACATTTTCACCCTAAGAATACACTCTGTACTTGCCCCTTTTTTCTGACCTTTTCTTACTTGAGCGTCGGAGTGCCTTGCAGGTACACCCCCTCATCTCCTCATTCACACGCCGAACACCCTACACGCCTGAAGACCAGCATCCGTCAGAGCACCTTGCCACCTGACGACCAGCTTACGTGGACCTGTTCGAATACTCCGGATCAGTGGCCCCGTCTGTGGGAACTCCTTGTTCTCCCCTTCTTTCTTTCCTCCTCGGAAACTAAAAGATCAAAACATACTTTCTTTGATCCGCCCACATATGGCCGCTCAGAACTCCGCAAAAGGTGTTGACGCTACGATTCTTGTCCTCGTCAACAAGATGGACGCTAACGGCAGTTCGTTGTTACTTTCTGATCCCCGTTTCCTTCGAGACGGGGCCACTGCATCTCCAACTCCTCCTCCCACCGAGCAAGGAGGCAAACAGCTACCGTTGGGGGAACAACCAATTCCTGGTCCTCCCAGCACTGACCTGGCCGTTGCAGCTCTCCTGGAAGCTATCAACCGTACAAACCTCCTTATCTTGCAGCAAGGAGAAAGGATAGGAGCTCTCGAGGAAGCATCTATTCCAAGATCCTCTCCTCCCAAGAGTAAACACCGGAAATCAAGAAGCCCGCCATCTAGGCGCGGGCAAGACCGTATGACGAGGCGTGAGCCTGAATCACAACACGTTCGAAAGCGCGACCAGATCTCCCCGCGAGATCGATCCCCACTAAGACATAAGAGAACGAGGCAGGATAGGCATTCTCCGCCGGTCAGACCTCGCGACCGGCCCCGTTCACCCTCACCTTGCAGAGACCGCCGCTGCGAGCCCAGACAACGGTCACTATCAACTCCAAGTTCGGACAGCGACGACGAGCCTCGCGGCCCGTTGTCCTGCAGGATCCTGGCCACCCGTCTCCCTAAAGGACTATAGAAGCCTCCGTCTCTAGGGACTTACGATGGAACCACTGACCCAGACGAGCACATAGAAAACATAGATGCTCTTTTGGACTACAGAGGTGTACGAGGAGCCATCAAGTGCCGTCTGTTCCCAACCACGCTCCGGAAGGGAGAAATGACATGGTACAAGCAGCTCCCAGAAGAATCCATTACATCCTGGAGACAGCTGGGGAGGATTTTCTCCCGCCACTTTACCGCATCACGACGCCATCCAAAGACCGAGGCGTCCCTCAGAGCTGTCGTACAAGGAAGAGATGAGCCTCTTTGGGACTACATTGAGCGGTTCAACAAAGAGGCCGTCCAGGTGCCAACGACCGGTAAAATGAAGAAATTTTTGCTCGAGCGGGGGTTACGTCCTGGCTCAGACTTCGCGAAAGCCATCGGCCTCGATCCACCGAGGAACCTTAACACCCTTCTCCTCCAAGCCCAGTCACATATACAATACGAGGAAAAGGTTGTTGCCCACTCTGTCCGAGCCTCTCGAAACCAAGAAGGTACCCGATCATCCAAAGCTAAAGAACCCTCGACATCCCGTCGAGGAGATAAAAGACGCGACGATCGGGCTCGCGATGCACGCGAACAGAAAGGACCTTCTGGGCGGTTCCATGATTATACCCCCCTCAATACCTCGAGGGAGAAAATCTTGTCCGAATGTGCCAACTCAGAGTTCAAACAGGCGGGCGTTCGTTTCCCCAAACAGCTGTCGGCCAGACCGGGTGTAGACAAATCCAAGTATTACCGCTTCTACAAGAGCCACGGTCATACGACGGAAGAATGCATCCACCTCAGAGATGCCATAGAGATCCTTATTCGCGACGGCCACCTGAAGCAGTTCGCGAAAAAGAAGGAAGCTCCCCGGCAAGAAACCCAGGAGAGCAAGAAGGTTGCAGAAGAAATTATGCCCTCTGATGACACCAACGTACAGGTCGCTATGTCCATAACTCGGCCAGAGGACTTCCGCATCCCGGATGACCTGCCCGTCTCTACTCACAGCCCGTGGGAGGCCTTCCCATCAGCCATGGTCATTTCTGGTGGTGGATTCAACAAAATCACGGTCGGATCAGTCAAGAGGAGATTCGATCAACTGATCAGCAAAAGCTCCAATGAAGTCACCACGCTGGATACCACTCACAAAGGGTCCGCTCCTATTTCCTTCTACAAGGAGGAGCTCCTCAGCGGGGCACCGAACTCGAGCATCCCGCTGCTTATCCGGGCAAGGATGGCGAACTTTGACGTCCGTCAAATACTCGTGGACCAGGGCAGTTTAGTTGATATAATGTACAACCACTTTATCGAGACACTGCAGCTGGACGACTCTCACCTTACTCCATACGTTGGATCCGACCTGCAGGGATTCAACGGAGCAGTGACAAGGCCCCGAGGTTACGTAGAGCTAATCGTAACCTTCGGTTGAGGAAAGACAACCCGAGCAATTAAAGCACAGTTTCTGGTAATTGAATGTCCGTCACTATACTAGTGCATTTTTGGAAGGCCAACCCTGGCAGAGTTGATTGCAGTGCCTTCCACTGTACATCTCAAGATGAAGTACTACACTTCTGAAGGGATGGTTGCCACCCTCCATGGCGATATCGAAGCTGCCCGTCGATGCTTTGAAACGGCGTCAAAAGGACTAAGCACCATCTCAGCAAGACCGAGGACCTTTTGGTCGTCCCCCTCTGCCTAGCAGCTCCGAGCAGCCAAAACCGCTCCCCCAAGTCAGATCTATCGACTTGGACAGCCGTTTCAGTGAGGAAGATCGCTCCAAAGACCCAATGATTTTGGGCAGCCAGTCCAACAACAGCGGTCATCTCCTACACGTTGTCCCAGATGGCAACTTCGAGATCGTTCTGTTCGGAGAAGACCCTCAACGGGGAGTGAAGATCGGAGCAGATCTCCCCGACCTGGCCAAGAGGCAACTAAAAGCATGCCTCCGGGAGAATGCAGGCTTATTCGCGTGGAGCACTGCTGAAATGCCAGGATTAGACCCCTCCGTCGCTTGCCACCAGCTTACAATTGATCCGGCCGTCAAAGCCGTTGCCCAGCGCAGAAGGAAACAATCCCCAGAGAAGATGGAAGCTGCGGAGAAAGCTGTCAAAGACCTTCTAGAAGCTAGGTTTATTTCTGAGGCCAAATACACTACATGGCTCTCAAATGTTGTACTTGTAAGAAAAAATAATGGCAAATGGAGGATGTGCGTTGATTATACCGATGTTAATAAGGCCTATCCGAAGGATGCCTACCCCCTCCCCAATATAGATAAGCTCGTAGATAACTCAGCAGGTTTTAAACTGTTATCGTTCCTCGACGCCTACTCGGGCTACAATCAAATCCCAATGGCCGCGAGCGATAAAACTTACACGACCTTCATGACCGAATCGGGCAACTATTACTACAACGTATTGCCCTTCGGACTGAAGAACGTCGGCGTTACATACCAACGAATGATGAACAAAGTCTTCCAAGGACAAATAGGCGACATGCTCGAGGCATACATGGACGACATGATCATCAAGTCCCACGAGGAACTAGATCATGTCGCCCATCTTCGCAAAATTTTCGAGCAAGCAAGAAAGTATCAAATGCGTTTTAACCTAGAGAAGTGCACGTTCGGTGTACGGGCAGGTAAATTCCTTGGTTTCTACCTGACGGAACGAGGAATAGCAGCTAACCCCGACAAATGTCGGGCATTCTCTGAGTTCCCAACGCCCACGTCTAAGAAGAACATCCAGTCCCTCAACGGGGGTACTTACCTCATTGTCCCACTTCGTCGCAAAGTCCGCCCAACACGCCCTTCCTTTCTTAAAGCTCTTGCGAAAAGAAACAACTTTTGAATGGACCAAAGAATGCGAAGCATCCCTCCTTCACTTGAAGCAAGCTCTGTCGAAACCGCCCGTATTATCATGGCTAGATACCGGGGAAGTCTTGTTCCTGTACCTCGCCGTCACTGCCGAGGCCGTTAGTGCCGTTCTCATTCGCGAGAATCCTGGCGGGCAAAAGCCATTATACTTCACGAGCAAAGCATTGCAGGACGTAGAGTTGCGATATCAGCAGATAGAGAAGGTAGTATTGGCCCTCGTCAACGTCGCCATACGACTGAGACACTATTTCTTGGCCCACACGATCGTGGTAAGGACGGATCATCCCATCAAGCAATTACTGGGACGACCAGACATGGCCGGGCGAATGCTCAAATGGTCACTGGAACTGTCCGAATTCGACGTCCAATATGAAAGCAGAAAAGCTCTTAAAGCTCAGGCCCTGGCCGATTTCGTAGCGGAAGTAACCTTCTCAGACTCCTCGTCCCATATAGCAAACAGATGAACCATCTATGTGGACGGAGCATTCAGCTCGAGTGGCAGCGGGGCAGGAGTAATTTTGGAGAACGACGAAGGGGCCATAGTCAAGGCTTCTCCGACTTTGTCTTTTCCCACGTCGAACAACCAGGCTGAGTATGAAGCCTTCCTCGCCGGGTTGTGCCTAGCCGGAGACCTAGGGGCTGAAGAAATCATCATCTGCATGGACTCTCAGCTCGTAGCCCACCAGATATCCGGGGAATATCAGGCCAAAAACGACAGTCTCTCCGAATACCTCACCCTGGTCAAGGAAAAAATGTCGAGGTTCAGAACGGTAGAAGCAAGACATGTTCCACGCGAACACAATGTACGGGCAGACGTCTTGTCCAAACTAGCAAGCACTAAGAGGAAAGGCGGAAACAGGTTAGTCATCCAAGAGATACTTCCTCAGTCCAGCATCGATAAAGGATCCTCGACCCTACACGTCCACGCGATCGGGGACAGCGATTGTTGGATGACGCCCGTGTATAACTACCTTACCAGGGACGAACTTCCGGATGACCCCAAGGAAGCCAACACCATCAGACGAAGAGCTTGCTCGTACATCATCCTCGAAAACAAACTCTACCGACGGGGCTTCTCCATCCCACTACTCAAGTGCATAGAGGAGGAGGTTGTCCCCCACGTACTATGCGAAATCCATGAAGGCATTAACGCCCAGCACCTGGGAGAAAGGTCCCTTGCCCGCAAGGCCCTCCGGGCAAGGTATTATTGGCCAACCATGCAGCAAGATGCCAAGGAGCATGTGAAGAAATGCGACAAATGCCAACGGCACGGGGATATGCACCTAGCTCCACCTAACGAACTAAAGAGCATGACCTCCCCGTGGCCATTCGCCTGGTGGGGCCTAGACATCCTAGGACCCTTCGTGATGGGGTCTAGCCAAAACAAATACCTGATAGTGGGCGTAGATTATTTCACAAAATGGATAGAAGCAGAAGCCTTAGCAAAGATAACAGCACTTAACATTCTGCGCTTTTACAAGCGGAATATCCTCGCCCGTTTTGGGATTCCCCAAGCAATCGTCACGGACAATGGAACACAATTCACGGGCAAGAAGTTCCAAGACTTTGTCGCTCATCTCGTAACAAAGCAACACTTCGCTTCTGTAGAACATCCCCAGACCAACGGGCAGGCAGAAGCGGCCAATCGTGTCATTTTGCATGGCCTCAAGCGAAGACTGGATGAAACAAAGAAAGTCTGGGTCAAGGGGCTCCACAGCGTCTTATGGGCATATCGCACTACTCCCTAGTCCACCACCGGGGAAACACCTTTCCGCTTAGCATATGGCACGGAGGATGTTTTACCCATCGAAATCCACGTACCGTCCAGGAGGACCGAATCACCCCTATACGAGGAGATGAATGACGAAGCGATAAGAGAGGAGCTCGACCTTGTCGAGGAAATCCGAACAGGAGCAGCCCTCCACGAAGCATCTCTTATGCAAAAAATAGCAATCAGGCACAACGCCAAAGTCTTACGATGAGAGTTCGATGTGGGCAGCCTTGTCCTGGGAAGAAACCACAAAGACTCTCGCGAAGGCAAACTAGCAGCCAACTGGGAAGGGCCATACAGAGTCCGTGCCAAAATGGGGAATGGTGCTTACTTCCTTGAAAACCTCAACGGGGACGCAATCCCTCGACCGTGGAACACTGAAAAACTTAAGCAATACTACAGCTAAAGTAACTATAGGCTTCCTCGCATTAAAGGACCACCTAATGGTCATCGTGCTCGTCCAGGTACAAACGACGCACACGCACAAAGTAGAATCCCGCTCAAGTGAATGAGCCGGAGCTCTGCTCGTCGGCAGTCCTTAACCGAGCATCGCCTTCGCCCAAGTACCATGATTGGCAGAACCCCAGCTCGCGATGGGACGTTCACGCTGCGACCTCAGGCCTCGATCGCAACCTGAGATCCGCAACCTCGCTGGGACCTTCCCCGGTTATTCGACCAGTTCTCCGCCCTGACGAATCAACACACAACGACCTATCTTTCAAAAAGAAAACTCCGTTAACAGACACACCCTCCGACTGGAAGTCATACATGCACAACTAATATAAAGTACAGCAATGTGAACAAAATTTGTATAAATAACCGAGCATGAAATAAAAAAGGCCACAAGGGCCAAAGATGTGCGTATTACATAAAAAAGGGGGCCACGCCCCCCCCCCAAAATCAAATAAAATTACAGACAAATCAACGGCACGCAGGTCGGACAAAATACAACAACATCAGAATAACAAAACTCCTCATTCTTCGGCATGCTCGGTCGACGCGGGCTCAGGTCCCTGCTCCTCCACGGGCTGGTCCTCGGTCTGAACTTCAGGGGTATCAAGAACAAGGCCTGCGGGCAAGACGATGCGACCATCCTCCACTTGCGCAAGGTAGTGGATACTCTCGGTCGATAGCTCAAACCCGGGGTTCACCACCCGCAACTGGGCCATGGCACTCTCGAAGGACTCCACTGCCACAGAGATACCGTCATCCTCGGCCTGCAGAATGCTGGCGACCAGCTCAGCCCTAGTCTTCAATACTTTTATCTCATCTGGTTCATCAGCACCCGGGGCACTGGCCGCCATCAGCTCCTTGTTCAACTCCTCGACAGCCTTTTTCTCCGCCTTCAGCTTGGTGACCTCCTCTTTCAGCTTGGTCGTCTCCTCTTCGGCCTTCTTCCTAGCCTCACGGGCACCCTTGACCTCCTCCTTCAAGGCTGTCTCAGAAGCCCGGGCAGCAGTAAGTTCAACCTCAAGCGCAGTATCCCCTTCCGCGTAAACGGTCGCTATTTCCAGCATCCTCACGAGGGCAGAAGCATCCTGGGTCACCAGCACCCTCTTGCTCGACCGATCCATGCCCTCCAAGCTCAGAGACTTTGCCCGAGGAACGACCAGGGTGTTGCCCTCAAAAAATCTCCTGTCAAGGATGCACGGGGGGAGCTCAAATTTCACCTTCTCAGGCGCCCGAGTCAGGTCCACAGAATCTAACGTCCGTGGCCGCTTCGCCCGCCCGGTCAAAGGCAGTGGAGAATCCCACGGACTAGGAGAGGGCGTAGAAGAGGTCCCTGGAGCACTTTGAATGAGGGAAGGAGCACGAGTACCAGCAGTGGTCCGGGTCTTAGGGGGAGCCGCTCCAGCCTTACCCCTCGCCATGGCGTTCCTCACCACACGATCACGAGCTTGAGGCATCTCACCTGCACAAAGGAAAACAAGCACGTTAGTTACGGGGAAAGGAAACAACACAAACAAAGTCTAAATAACTATGACTACCGAGCTGCTTCTCAGCATCCGCGGGAGTCTTGCACTCCAGCAGTGCCTTCACATTGATAAACCTACGCTCGACCCTCTGACTACCATCCTCCTCGAAGATAGGGTTACCCTTGCTCGTCCAGCAACTCGCAAGACTGAAGGAGTTAACCCACTTCACCAGCGCCTCATAAGACACGGCATCCTGCCCGCGTAATGCGCTCGGCTCGAAGACGTAAGCACTGGGCTTCTTTGAGAAGTGGTCAGGTATCCAACGGATCGGGAACTTGTACAACCTCTCCCCGATATACTTTCCCTCCTCCTTGAGTAGCTCCTCTCCGTTCTTATCGACCTCTATCTCCCAGACATACGTGCTGTCCTGGGCAGCTTCGGACACTGGCTCAACGATGAAATACCGTCCCTTGAGCATTCAGATTGACTTCGAGAACGGCTTAAACAACTTCTTAGGCTGCTTCAAGGAAACCCATCCATACTTCTTCCCCGCCAGCTGCCGTTGAAGATGGAAAACAGCAAAAAACAGAGGGAGAGTAGTTCCCAGATTGAGATGCTCGCACACTAACTCAGAAGCCCGTATAAAGGCCAGTGAATTAGGGTGGAGTTGAGAGGGCGCCAGCTTCAGATGCTCGAATATTGACCGCTGGAAGTCAGTGAAAGGCAACCTCAGCCCCCATTCTTTAAAAGCGTACTCGTACATCGTGAAGCGGTCCCTGAACTCTGAGCAGACCCGCTCGTCCACGGTGGGAAAATGCACTCTCCAATCCCCCGGTGGACCCACCTCTGTAAAGGCATCCGCCACAGATCTGGCGAATGTGGAAATATGTTCGGAAGGCTCGGCCACCTTCCACTCCTTCGGACAAAACCCTTATACATCTTCCTCTACGACATCCATATCCTCTTCTTCTTCAACTTCGCTCGAGGAGCTCAATGCCGCCGAGCTCGAAGACGCATAACTCGAAGCCGTTGTACTGTTATCCTCCTCGGAGACAGTTTCCTCCTCGGATGTGACTGGGATAACTTCTCTCTCTGGCTCCATCGCAGTTACGATCACCTGAAAAAGCAGAGAAAGACAGTGAATTCGACAGAAAATCAAATCCACCCTTCCACTGCCAAGTCAAGTGAAAGGGCGTGCGAAAGGCTAAGGACAACGTCCCCGGCCTAAGCCCTAACGTCAAATGAAAAACCTCCCCACGAGGAGATGCCCGAGATATGCCATCTTCCTATGAAGAACCTCCCCGCACTCGTGCCCAGATTCTGTTTGAAGCTCCACCGGAAACTGCAAGGCTCCACCGGAATCTGGAAACGCTCTACCAGAAAATTCACCATTCCAGCAGAAGGTAATAAGACGCGGTGGTCACGACTCGCGACCACAACGTGGACCACCACACTCACCAAACGCGCTACCTACTCTGGCGAGATACTTGAGGCAGCAGAAGGGAAGAACCACCGCCCACCACCAACACTCGCCGGAAACCTACCTATTTTGTCACCTAAGACTAACCCTAGCCGCATGCAATCTACCACCAACAACAAGAGAAAGAAAAACAAGCTGGAAATCAGAAAACTTACTTGATTTGAGTAGAAGAGGGAAACTGCTCGAAACTTGGCACGGTGGTCGGTTGCTCTGAAGACAGCGACGGGCAAGAGCGTTGATGACGACGAAGAGAAATCAGAAGGGAAAAAATGCAAAATGGGACAACCTTCCCCCTTTTATACTGAGGGGCACGTGTACACACACGCCCGTAGGCAATAATGACTGCCCACTAGCCATAATTACCTATTAACTGCTACACAGGGCTCGATGCACACGTGGCGACCCAACGTTTCCCATTCTGTCTGACACTTTATCTTCCCGAATACTGAGCAACAGGGTCACGGCCACGAACATCACGGGCACAGAGGGCCACGAGCACCTCGAGACGATCATCCTCATCTCCGCGCTAGCTCCCCTGAGTGACGAGCAGTCCTTAAGTCATCACTCCCATGCTCGGGAGCAACGACTTGGGGGGCTCTGTTCTGGACTGGACCAATGGCTAGAATTGGCCCAATCTGCCTCTGCTCCAGAGCGGCCTAAATCGCCTAAGCCCAATCCACAGAGGGGCAATAACGACATTCCTGCCCCTCCAACCTGGCAAGGAACGCAACGTTCCTCCCCGGCTTCAATGCCCGTCACGCACGGCTTCCTCGCTGCCCGAACAGCAAAGGACAGGTGCCCGAACCGCGTTTATGTCTGACATAACGGCTAGTTTCTGACACCCTGCCTGACACAACGGCTAGTTTGGGCAGTTACCTATTCTTTGGGGAAACAGTTATTTCGCCCCGAAAATAGGACCGTTGGCCACGCGCTGGGGGCTCTATATAAACCCTCTCGCTTGAGAGGATCAGGTATCACATTTTCACCCTAAGAATACACTCTGTACTTGCCCCTTTTCTCTGACCTTTTCATACTTGAGCGTCGGAGTGCCTTGCAGGTACACCCCCTCCTCTCCTCATTCACACGCCGAACACCCTGCACACCTGACGACCAGCATCCGTCCGAGCACCTTGCCATCTGACGACCAGCTTACGTGGACCTGTTCGAATACTCCGGATCAGATTCTATAAGGAAATCCTCCACATGCTAGCTCATTAGGAACTACTAGAAGAGTAATATGCAAGGGAAAACCATGTCGTGGATGTATTACCTGTAAGTCACTGTATTGTTGTTATTGAAAGAGATGTCATATAAAGAGGAGAGTTTCATGAAGACACTCCTGAAAGAGTCACTTTAGATGCGATATTATCATACGAACAATTTACACTGGAGACAGGGGAGGAACACGAGCGTTAGATATATCCAGTAGTTGTTTTTGAATTTATATTTTGACATATACATTTTGAATGATTGAGTTATAAATTATATATGGTTTATAACTAATGGATGGATAATGTATAGTTTGATATAAACAATATGAATGAATGACCTATGTATGATTTATTGTGTGAATAATGTATGACTGTGTAACAAATGTATGTATGTATAATAGTTTGTCCGAAGATTGAAATCCAGATTCACCCCATGGTATTACATGTACACATAATACATTACAGTCTTAAAATTTTGTGTGGATATTGGAATTCAAATATACTCTTGTAGTTATTTTGAAGGCGAGTTATGAGATTGAAATCCAGATTCACCATATGATATATACATAAACATCCAATATAGTATGAGGGTTTTGTATTGTTATTGAAATATGGATTTATCCCTTTGTTATCTTCTACATAGTGCACACCAACAATATTATTATTGGGGCCCATCTGAATTTTGTAATCTAGACATTTTTTTACTTTGATGATGGTGCATTTCTAATGAAAAGACTTGCTATATTTTGATGTGTTTGATTTCCAATATTCGAACACTGCGGAAGGGTAATTTTCAGGATTTTACATTGAACAATTCCCTTATAAAATGCAAATCTAATTCATGTTATGAGTTTGGGTTAAAATTTAAAGAGCTTATGTTTGTAAAACCAATTGGGAGGAGAAAATTTAACCTGTCACTCACAAAATTTTACCTGGCACCCCCACACAGGGTTACTATTACCTTTATGCCCTTACTTTTTTTTGCGTTTACCGTATTTTTCGAAGAAATACTGGAATATTTTGAAATTTTCGGTAAAAATCATTGGTTTCTGGTAAAAATTTGAAGAAAAATGCAGTATAAATTTTTAGGATTTTTAAAATTGGCGGTAGTTCATATTCGACTGAAATTATTTTAACACAACCAGAAATTTCAAAAAATTGGGTAAATTACCACACTTTTTGAAAAATCCAGTAAACTACAACACTTTTCGAAAAATTCGATAGTGTTATTTTTTTTTTGCTTATTAAATATGAACTATTATTTTTTTAAATATTTGAAAAAATAGGAAAGATACTAGATTTATAAAAAAAATCGGGTATGTTAAATTTATTATTCAAAAAACCGGTAAAACATTCATATTGAACTTTTAAAATGATACTATCGAAATTTTGAAATTTTACTGAAATTTCTCAATGAACTACTGATAATTTTGTTTGCACGTTTATATCCAATTTTGTCCAGGAACAATTTTAGAATTAATAAAATACGTGAGGTGTTTGATATAAGTTGGGCGGCAAGTTAAATCCTCTTGGGAGGAGGAGGTTTTAACTTGCCAGTCCCCCAATTGAACCTAACCCCCACATTTTTTATGAAGTATGAATAGACAATACTGCCTCTTCAACAATTTTCACTCATTTTTCAAAATTCACCCCTCACACGCACAATTTTTAATTCTTTGGGACGATACCAGAAATTTCAATTGGCCTACCGGAAATTTGAAAAACAATATGTTTTTTAATCTTAAATAAATAAATTTGCGTGATTTTGTACCGAAGATTTCAAAATTTTCAGTAATAGTGAAAATATTTACCCTAAAACTTTCATAATTTTCGGTACAAAATGACTGGCAAATCCCCAAAAATTTTAGAATTTCTGGTAGTTATAAAATCTTTGTTTCTCACCGGAAATTTCAGAATTTCCAGAAAAATTAGGGAAATTTTAAATTTAGTGAAATTTCCAGTAGTTATTATTATTTATTTATTTATTCCGTCTTTTGCAGTGAAATACAGGGGTAGAAACAACATTATTGTAGGCAGAGCGATGGATAGTGTGACATATAAGGCTAGGCTTGTTGAAGTTGTGTCTTCCCAGATACGGGTTGGACGAGTGGTTCCAACCGGTTCATATCGAAAACGGTTGGCTGAGAAGGGGTAGTTCTGTGCACCCCGTAGCACCCGACGCCCAGCGACTAGATCAGTTGAGCAACCCATAGATGATGTCAAGGTTGTTCATGCTCAGGATGTTCATGACCCAGCGGTTGAGACAGATGCGACACATATTGCTATTAAGGTTGTTGATGAGGTGGCAAATGAGGTGGTCCAACCAGATGTCGATGTTGCAAATGAGGTGGTCCAGCTAGATGTCGTTGTTGTTGATCCGATCCCATCTGATACTACTGACATATAGGTTACGTCACCTTCAACTAAGCCGTCTTTGAACACTAATGGAGGATTCCCTTGAGGACGCATTGACTGGTCGGTGCTTACTGGGTATGCTGACCATGTGGCATACCGACTATGGTAGGGAGATGAATATATCTTTTATGTTTAACTTAATTTATTTATTATTGTGCCATGAAAACTAACTGTTAATTTTTTAAAAATTTGTTTGTTACAAGACCTTATCCCGTTAAAGGTGACATCGCACGAGTCGAAGCTGAAGAACTTTCCGAAGACTCCGATGCCTGGGGTGGTCATCTGTATTGCACACGATTTTAAGCTCATTGATTTTGCCCACTGCTCCCTCGCCATGTTCGACGTTCCACTACATATTGATTTTGTTGAAAGATGGCACAAAGATACATCTTAATTTCATATTCTATTTGGGGAGATGACTATCACTCTGGATGGTGTCTCCTCATTATTCCATCTCCCTCATCGTTGATATATTCTGGACGAATCCTATTACAAGCCCTTCGCTTGCATGTTTTACTGCTACACGAGATTTGGGAGTTTTGGAGGAGGTCGTGCTGAAGGAGTTTGACTTCAACAGGGGTGCTCACCTTCGTATGTCTTGGCTTCGGGATAGGTACGAGGAGCTTGTTGCAGCACGGAGGTATGAGACTGCCAATAGGGTGTACATGATACATCTAGTAGCATGTACTACTTTTATGGACAAGTTAAGTGTTTATATCAATGCCTGGTACGTATGGCTATTTAGTAGCCTCGATGATACCAGTTGGGCTTAGGGGTGCGATGCATTGACCATCCTGCATACATCACTTGGAGTGGCGACGATATTTGAGACCAGACAACTTACTGTTTATTTGAGTCTATTACACGTATACTTTAACTTATTATTTATTGTTGATTTTATATTTAATTGTTAAGAATAACATTTCTTAATTATTATTTGTTGTGTCTGTGTTCTTTTATCAGTGCTGAATATACGAGTACTTTCCCACCATATGTGACATAAGGGTGCAACATTCCTTAGTAGGGGCCCTACGGGCGAGGAGATGGAGGACCAGGCAGTCACATCCCGGTGGTGTTACTGAGTACATGAAGAGGTTCTGCTGACTGTAGATGATGTTATCTGGACACCATACATTAATCATATAGTCCACTTTGAGTTTGATGACTCTTCTTTATATTTAGGTTATATGCGATGGGACACCATGGTTGCTAAACACTTGCTTGGGAGGTTTTTGCGACAATATAGTTATGTTCAGAGCATCCCAAGACCAGTTCCGGATATACCATCTGCGGGCATTGATAAATGGTTTTAGAGGTACATCATCAGCTTTGGACGCGCCATTAGAGATCACGCAGTTATGGTTCAGCACACCTCATAGTGTGAGGATGGTTACTTAGAGAGGTACGTCACTATATCACACCCTTGCAACATCCCACTTTTTGAGCATACAAATGATGTTGGACCTTCTGATGCTGGGGTACCTGTCGATGACGTGTCGCCGCCTCCTATAGCTGATGTTGATGACCAACAACTCCTTTAGATGATTGTTGTTATTATGGATGACAACATGGGTTTGGTAAACCTATATAACGAGGTTTATACTGGATTATCTCGTGCTGCACACATAGCTCGTGGGGGGCATATTTAGATATTATTGTTATCTTTATGTATTATTTGTATATCACATGTAACATTACTTAGACATCTTCGTCAGAACTTTTTATTAGATAATATTTTTGATCTCCCTTTGATGCAACATCAACATAAACTAACATTTGACAATGAATTACATAACTTAAAAAACGATAATAAATAAGAAAACCTAGACATTATCAGATGATTTTGGATGTTTCTTCATCTTAATAATGTCGTCAACAGACCTTGAAATCTTAACATCTAACTCGACCGACCCCTTTGATAACCTACAGTGAAATGATCTCCACATATCCTTCACATCTTCATCGGTCTTCAACTCAATAAGGTTGTATTTCACCCTTCTGTCAATATCAATCAAATCTACACGAAACTCGATTTTTTCACCTTTCTGTTTTTGGCACTAAGCCATATAATACCTAAGGCAACGCGTTTTTTGGCCTTTAGCAGCGCTTAAAAGTGCTACCTAAAATGGTGATGTTGTAGGTAAAGGCGGCGCTTTTTTTTAAATGCAAAAGCGTTGCCTTAGGTCCCCTTTATGCAGCGGTTCTGGTGAAAAGTGCTCTCTAATGTCACCTTTGGGCAACGTTTTTTCATGGAAAGCGCTTTCTTTTGCCCCCCTTTAGGCAACACTTTTAAAAGCATTGTCTAATGTATCTTTTCTTTCTAATTTAGGCAGCGCTTTTTCATGGAAAGCGCTTTCTTTTGCCCCCTTTAGGCAGCACTTTTAAAAGCGCTGTCTAATGTATCTTTTCGTTCTACTTTAGGAAGCGCGTTCTTTTATCCACTTTAGGCAGCACTTTTTTTACAAAGCACTTTCTTTTATCCACGTAAATAGCGCTTTTTAAAAGCACTTTTTTAAAAGTCAATTTTTTAGGAAGCGTTTTTTTTATAAAACTAAATCGCCTAAGCCCAATCCACAGAGGGGCAATAACGACATTCCTGCCCCTCCAACCTGGCAAGGAACGCAACGTTCCTCCCCGACTTCAATGCCCGTCACGCACGGCTTCCTCGCTGCCCGAACAGCAAAGGACAGGTGCCCGAACCGCGTTTATGTCTGACATAACGGCTAGTTTCTGACACCCTGCCTGACACAACGGCTAGTTTGGGCAGTTACCTATTCTTTGGGGAAACAGTTATTTCGCCCCGAAAATAGGACCGTTGGCCACGCGCTGGGGCTCTATATAAACCCTCTCACTTGAGAGGGTCAGGTATCACATTTTCACCCTAAGAATACACTCTGTACTTGCCCCTTTTCTCTGACCTTTTCATACTTGAGCGTCGGAGTGCCTTGCAGGTACACCCCCTCCTCTCCTCATTCACACGCCGAACACCCTGCACACCTGACGACCAGCATCCGTCCGAGCACCTTGCCATCTGACGACCAGCTTACGTGGACCTGTTCGAATACTCCGGATCAGATTCTATAAGGAAATCCTCCACATGCTAGCTCATTAGGAACTACTAGAAGAGTAATATGCAAGGGAAAACCATGTCGTGGATGTATTACCTGTAAGTCACTGTATTGTTGTTATTGAAAGAGATGTCATATAAAGAGGAGAGTTTCATGAAGACACTCCTGAAAGAGTCACTTTAGATGCGATATTATCATACGAACAATTTACACTGGAGACAGGGGAGGAACACGAGCGTTAGATATATCCAGTAGTTGTTTTTGAATTTATATTTTGACATATACATTTTGAATGATTGAGTTATAAATTATATATGGTTTATAACTAATGGATGGATAATGTATAGTTTGATATAAACAATATGAATGAATGACCTATGTATGATTTATTGTGTGAATAATGTATGACTGTGTAACAAATGTATGTATGTATAATAGTTTGTCCGAAGATTGAAATCCAGATTCACCCCATGGTATTACATGTACACATAATACATTACAGTCTTAAAATTTTGTGTGGATATTGGAATTCAAATATACTCTTGTAGTTATTTTGAAGGCGAGTTATGAGATTGAAATCCAGATTCACCATATGATATATACATAAACATCCAATATAGTATGAGGGTTTTGTATTGTTATTGAAATATGGATTTATCCCTTTGTTATCTTCTACATAGTGCACACCAACAATATTATTATTGGGGCCCATCTGAATTTTGTAATCTAGACATTTTTTTACTTTGATGATGGTGCATTTCTAATGAAAAGACTTGCTATATTTTGATGTGTTTGATTTCCAATATTCGAACACTGCGGAAGGGTAATTTTCAGGATTTTACATTGAACAATTCCCTTATAAAATGCAAATCTAATTCATGTTATGAGTTTGGGTTAAAATTTAAAGAGCTTATGTTTGTAAAACCAATTGGGAGGAGAAAATTTAACCTGTCACTCACAAAATTGTACCTGGCACCCCCACACAGGGTTACTATTACCTTTATGCCCTTACTTTTTTTTGCGTTTACCATATTTTTCGAAGAAATACTGGAATATTTTTAAAATTTTCGGTAAAAATCATTGGTTTCTGGTAAAAATTTGAAGAAAAATGCAGTATAAATTTTTAGATTTTTTAAAATTGGCGGTAGTTCATATTCGACTGAAATTATTTTAACACAACCAGAAATTTCAAAAAATTGGGTAAATTACCACACTTTTTGAAAAATCCAGGAAACTACAACACTTTTCGAAAAATTCGATAGTGTTATTTTTTTTTTGCTTATTAAATATGAACTATTATTTTTTTAAATATTTGAAAAAATAGGAAAGATACTAGATTTATAAAAAAAATCTGGTATGTTAAATTTATTATTCAAAAAACCGGTAAAACATTCATATTGAACTTTTAAAATGATACTATCGAAATTTTGAAATTTTACTGAAATTTCTCAATGAACTACTGAAAATTTTGTTTGCACGTTTATATCCAATTTTGTCCAGGAACAATTTTAGAATTAATAAAATACGTGAGGTGTTTGATATAAGTTGGGCGGCAAGTTAAATCCTCTTGGAAGGAGGAGGTTTTAACTTGCCAGTCCCCCAATTGAACCTAACCCCCACATTTTTTATGAAGTATGAATAGACAATACTGCCTCTTCAACAATTTTCACTCATTTTTCAAAATTCACCCCTCACACGCACAATTTTTAATTCTTTGGGACGATACCAGAAATTTCAATTGGCCTACCGTAAATTTGAAAAACAATATGTTTTTTAATCTTAAATAAATAAATTTGCGTGATTTTGTACCGAAGATTTCAAAATTTTCAGTAATAGTGAAAATATTTACCCTAAAACTTTCATAATTTTCGGTACAAAATGACTGGCAAATCCCCAAAAATTTTAGAATTTCTGGTAGTTATAAAATCTTTGTTTCTCACCGGAAATTTCAGAATTTCCAGAAAAATTAGGGAAATTTTAAATTTAGTGAAATTTCCAGTAGTTATTATTATTTATTTATTTATTCCGTCTTTTGCAGTGAAATACAGGGGTAGAAACAACATTATTGTAGGCAGAGCGATGGATAGTGTGACATATAAGGCTAGGCTTGTTGAAGTTGTGTCTTCCCAGATACGGGTTGGACGAGTGGTTCCAACCGGTTCATATCGAAAACGGTTGGCTGAGAAGGGGTAGTTCTGTGCACCCCGTAGCACCCGACGCCCAGCGACTAGATCAGTTGAGCAACCCATAGATGATGTCAAGGTTGTTCATGCTCAGGATGTTCATGACCCAGCGGTTGAGACAGATGCGACACATATTGCTATTAAGGTTGTTGATGAGGTGGCAAATGAGGTGGTCCAACCAGATGTCGATGTTGCAAATGAGGTGGTCCAGCTAGATGTCGTTGTTGTTGATCCGATCCCATCTGATACTACTGACATATAGGTTACGTCTCCTTCAACTAAGCCGTCTTTGAACACTAATGGAGGATTCCCTTGAGGACGCATTGACTGGTCGGTGCTTACTGGGTATGCTGACCATGTGGCATACCGACTATGGTAGGGAGATGAATATATCTTTTATGTTTAACTTAATTTATTTATTATTGTGCCATGAAAACTAATTGTTAATTTTTTAAAAATTTGTTTGTTACAAGACCTTATCCCGTTAAAGGTGACATCGCACGAGTCGAAGCTGAAGAACTTTCCGAAGACTCCGATGCCTGGGGTGGTCATCTGTATTGCACACGATTTTAAGCTCATTGATTTTGCCCACTGCTCCCTCGCCATGTTCGACGTTCCACTACATATTGATTTTGTTGAAAGATGGCACAAAGATACATCTTAATTTCATATTCTATTTGGGGAGATGACTATCACTCTGGATGGTGTCTCCTCATTATTCCATCTCCCTCATCGTTGATATATTCTGGACGAATCCTATTACAAGCCCTTCGCTTGCATGTTTTACTGCTACACGAGATTTGGGAGTTTTGGAGGAGGTCGTGCTGAAGGAGTTTGACTTCAACAGGGGTGCTCACCTTCGTATGTCTTGGCTTCGGGATAGGTACGAGGAGCTTGTTGCAGCACGGAGGTATGAGACTGCCAATAGGGTGTACATGATACATCTAGTAGCATGTACTACTTTTACGGACAAGTTAAGTGTTTATATCAATGCCTGGTACATATGGCTATTTAGTAGCCTCGATGATACCAGTTGGGCTTAGGGGTGCGATGCATTGACCATCCTGCATACATCACTTGGAGTGGCGACGATATTTGAGACCAGACAACTTACTGTTTATTTGAGTCTATTACACGTATACTTTAACTTATTATTTATTGTTGATTTTATATTTAATTGTTAAGAATAACATTTCTTAATTATTATTTGTTGTGTCTGTGTTCTTTTATCAGTGCTGAATATACGAGTACTTTCCCACCATATGTGACATAAGGGTGCAACATTCCTTAGTAGGGGCCCTACGGGCGAGGAGATGGAGGACCAGGCAGTCACATCCCGGTGGTGTTACTGAGTACATGAAGAGGTTCTGCTGACTGTAGATGATGTTATCTGGACACCATACATTAATCATATAGTCCACTTTGAGTTTGATGACTCTTCTTTATATTTAGGTTATATGCGATGGGACACCATGGTTGCTAAACACTTGCTTGGGAGGTTTTTGCGACAATATAGTTATGTTCAGAGCATCCCAAGACCAGTTCCGGATATACCATCTGCGGGCATTGATAAATGGTTTTAGAGGTACATCATCAGCTTTGGACGCGCCATTAGAGATCACGCAGTTATGGTTCAGCACACCTCATAGTGTGAGGATGGTTACTTAGAGAGGTACGTCACTATATCACACCCTTGCAACATCCCACTTTTTGAGCATACAAATGATGTTGGACCTTCTGATGCTGGGGTACCTG